>CANTUR010000469.1:0-600000 GCA_947683625.1 Mallotus nudiflorus | reverse complement strand
CTACTTTTTAGTAGAGAGATGTTTATTTTACAGAGGAGGTTCTACCAAATTTTTGATAGAATTCTCGTAAAATATGAAATCAGGTCTAATTCATATTCTGTGTCTACTTGTGTTTAGAATTCTAGATCGAGTTTCTAGAAGCCTAAGTTAGATTTATTCTAATTTTGTGATCGTTTTTATTGTTTAGTTGTGCCAAGACCGAGGCCTAGCGGATAAGCCCTGTCGGACCAGTCTCGTGGAGTGCATCCCTGTGAGTTATTATTATATATATACATCACTTTAGGTTGCATGTTTTAGAATTATATGTTTTAAATGTAAAATTTTGCATAGTTGCTTTATTAAATGCTTAAGTATATTTTAGGTATATTATTGGTATATTTTAAAATAAATGTATGTTTTTCTTTTGATTTATATTCAAATTATGTTTAAATATATTATTGGTTGATTTTGAGTATATTTCATGATTTAATTGAATTTATTTTACATATATATACTTGAAATATACTTAGTTTATTTTAGGTATATTTCTGGTATATATATGGTTTACTTGATCATTTTTAATGCCATTTTATATTATTTATTCTTGAATGTATATTTTATTTTTAAATGAAGGATATCGATAGAACGTGTTTCCTTATGGACTGCACTAGGACGGAGTACGTACCAGTGCGATAGATTGTAGGTTGAATTACTAACTTATTTGTGGAAATTATGACTTGATTGATGTGAGATGTGATTGATGGTGTGATTGTTGGAGCTTGGTTGACCAAGTATCTCGGGGCCAATCACATTGACAATCAGACTGCTAGAGCTCAGTCAACTTAGTGTCTCGGGGCCAGTCTACTGTCCATATGAATTAAGTTAATTTACCTAGATTTAAGTGAGCCTATACGGCTAGAGTACTTTCTATTGGTATTGAGGTTGCGATCATTTAGGGTTCTATTTGATCCTTCATAAACTGATGATTTTCAGTATTAAAATGATTTTCCTTGCATCTGTGTATATTTGCCTGTATATATATTTATTAAATACATATGAGTGTTTGCATTTGTCATTTAGTAATGTGTGTGTATATATTATAATAATTCACTCAGTGAGGTCTGACTCCCCTCCGTTGATGTTTTTACAGGAAAGTCTTCTTCATCAAACCTCAGCAGTAGACCCATTCGCCGAACTTCTTTCGCCCCGACTCTTTTATATAAATTATCTACTTAATTATTTTATACTGTACTATAGAAAACTGCAGTAGTTATAATTTAGTATCAATAGTGTGTTGTATTTTTATATTCGTTGTATATGATTTTAATTCAGAGGCTTTTCTTTGAGGTTGTACTAAGATATTTTATGATATGATATGAAAGAGTTTTAATTTAATATATTGATTTGTGATTTTAATATTGGTGCGTATTTTATTATTATTATTGCAAGTTCTATTTTTTTTTTAGGATTGATACCGGTTCCGGATTAGAAAGAATTCCTATTCCTTAGCCAGTCATGGCCCCTGGTTTTGGGTCATGACATAACTAGTATATTTTTGGTTTATTTCTGATTTATTTTCTGTTTATTTTACATTTCTTTGAACAAAGTATTGTAATCCCTAATCCTTTCCCCATTCATTTGGAACGTATGATTGTAAATTATTATTATTTGTTTTATTCATATTGAATGTCGGACTATAACCATGAAAATGGGACTATTGTGCAAACTCAAACTAAAATATAAAATTGGAAATGATTGCAATCCACATTAAAATAAGGAAATAATTTAATAATCAAAGGTAAGAAAATACGAAACACATACAGAGGCTAACCGTAAAGTTGGGTGGGCATTCTAAAAATCTATACCCAATTTCCGAAGTCGATCTCTGATGACGGCTTCTGAGAACCTCTGTGGAATCCAGTTGTTATACATTGTGTCTCCACTCTTATCTGGGTAACGACTCCATCTCTATTTTGGATCACAAACCCATTTTGTATTTTTTAGTGGATTCTAAGCTCACACAGTATTATATTTGCCAAACACTTGGATGTGTACTTAATCCTTTTGCCCATAGGCATGATTTTTTTTTCCCTATCATATTAAGTTATCAAACCCTTTCTTCTGACTTTAGTTGTCATTTGATTGAAGATTAGAGAAGGCACAAGTACTATTATCTCAGCAATAATTTAAGAAAAAGTTCAGTTGAATTGTCTTCATTTTATATTTTTCTTTTGCATTTTTTTAAACTATTTAAATACTCAATATTGTTAAATGATATAATTGTTGAGGACAACATTGGTTCGACTTCTTTTCTCATATTTGGACGACTTACTATTGATTTGATTAGCTTGTTGATGAGCTCATTGCCCAATAGTTACAAAGATTGATAACTCATTGATTCATCTTACAACCAATGATGACAAGGATTTATGGTATGGAACAGATTTTTCAAATCGTTATCAGCATTAACATTGAGGATCCATATAACTTTTCTTTTAAAGTTATACATATTTTTAAACAAGATGATATCTTGAATAGGGCATTAGGGCAAAATCCAAATTGAATCTTTAAGTTCTACTATAAAAGATCAAGAAATTGCAGGCTACCGAACTTCATGTCACAACCATTCAAGTTCAAGTTGATTTTATTCCCTTTAAGAGTCATCTCTGAAGAAATTCAGATCCAATTTTTCTATTTATTTTTAAAAAGATATATTTTTAAAAAAGTAATTTATTACATTAAAAAAACTAATTTATTGACTGTTCTTATTTTCTCTTTAAAAAATTATTTATTTTATTTTCAAAGGAATGAGGATACAGACAAATAATTGTTGATAAACGTTTTATCAACTGTTCAACTGGATTCAATTATAAATTTTATAGTTCAACTTTTGCTAGTCTTAAAGACAAGTATTTCCAAATTCAAGAAAATTTGAACAATATTCTAAACGCAATTATTGTATTTGTCTTCTCACATGGGTTGATTTACTAGTTTTATAATAATTTTGATTTTTGATGATTTAAAATACTGTAAAAATCATTCATATATTATTAGATTTTAATTTTTATTATTTTAATTAAATATTAAATTTTTTATTAATTTAACTTTTTAACCCAATAAAAGTTAAAATTACTGTATAATATTTACTGTGGATGATCTTATATGGAAACCCATGACCACAATTTGAAGGCATCCATGGTTATAGTTTAATCTTAATTTATTACGTGCTGTCAGCGAGAAGCACACATTGTGTAGGAATTCTTTTGAATATTGGACCTAGCTGGAGATTTTGAATATTTAGTTTCATCGGTCCTTAAAGATTAATGTTTGAAATGTCATTATGTTTTCAGTATGCCATGATTTAAATATGTGGGAATACTAATAAATATTGTATCAACCATTTAGAATCCTTTTTTTTTTTAACCACTGCTAAATGAATAGAATCTATAACTTTTTTTTATAATATAGAGAAATTTTAACAATTTATACCAATTTTTAGGGAGTGAACCGCACATACTTTTTTTTAAAATTTATGAATATATATATATATATATATATAATTTTGCGATTCATGGATTTTCTCAGTGATCTAGCATCTTCTAAAAATTTTTATATTTCCAGTTCAAACAAAATTTCACATTTCATAAATTTTCTTCAATTATTTTTTTCTTTTTGCTTTCTACTACTACTAATACTAATAATAATAATATATCTGTACCTGTCTAAATATTTTTGGTAGAATTTAGACCGAACTAAATAGTTCAAATATCCAACAAGTATAGAGGTTTTAAACAGACTTCGTTCGCACCTCAGTAGGTATTGTTTGCTCCTGAAAGCCCACACATTTGTTTAAATGAAGGTTATGGTAATAAATTAGATAGAAATTATTTATAGAAGGTCTTCTATTACTATAGCCTTATTGTAATTTAGGAAGGTTTTTATTATAATTTATTTCCTTAGTCTAAATTAGGTAAGTCTTTTAATCTTTATTTGTGATTGTTTCCTTTTTTGATCAGGCTCAAGGCTTATAAAAATCAAAGCTCATGCATTGTAAAGACCACACACATTATCAATCAAAACTTAATATACTGCTCTAAGCTATTTTATTAGATCCGGTGTCTATTTTTATCCAAATCCCAATGATCAACAACTTCTCGGTGAAGCAAACCTCATGTTTGATCCAAATCAAATAGGTTAGAAGGGACTTGAATATATTTCTTGTAATATCCCGAGTTTTTAAACAATTTTAAATTGTATCGGGATATGCAGTGTTAATAATTTTGAATTATATTTCTGATTATTTAATTAGTTTATTATTTATTAAAGTCATTTTTAATTATTTTAAATTTCTTATGTAAAATTTTTTCGAGAGTTTTATTTTCGGGAAAATTAAAACTTAAATAAATGATTATTAATTATATTGATCGGTTTTATGAATTTGCATGAGTCCATGCACGATTTTAATTGTCGTATTAAAATATATACATATACATGCATATACACACATTTAATAAATTAGGGTTTATTTTTAATTAAATCTATATTATATAGTTTTATTAATTAATGTGTGTTATATATATGTATATGTATATAGATATTATTATTTTAACATGTGGTGTATAAATATTTTGAATATAATAATAATATATTATAATAATTAAAGTTACCTATATATATATATATATATATACAAAAAATGAAAGTTTAGTTTATTTACGATATTGCCACTCTTCTTCCTCCTAAGCTCCAGACGCCATTTTTCCCCATCCACCGTTGCAACTTCCGTTCTCATGCCAGCGGAGTGTCTCCCAGCCAACCACCACCTTCCCAAGCTTCCTCCACCGCCCTCTCTTCCCTTTTCCGGCTAGTTTTGGTCATGAAAAGCCAAAGAACCCGAGATTTGAAGCTAGCTCCGATCACCATGATTCTGGCCACTATTTTGAGTGCCACCAGTCTCTATCTTATCCTTGAGCTCCAGTGAGTTTATTTCCAAGCTTGGTTTCATGTGATTTGGTCTAGATTTTCCTAGGTTTCTAATTTTCATTTTCGGCCTATATGAGTTCTTGATTTTTTTGAACCTTGATTCTAATGATTCAAGCTAACTTCCTTCACACATAATAATCCTCTTAGCTTAATCTACATCCTGTAATTTTTTTGGAATTTTTGGGAATTATTTTGATTTTTGTGAATTTTTGATTATTTTATTAATATTTTCTAATTTTCGTAAATTAATTAATTAAATTATGAAATTTTGATTTATGGTGTTTATAGGTGTTAAAATTAATTTTAGAAATTTATTTGTAAATTTTGTGATTTTTGTATAATTATTATGAATTTATTTAGTTTAGGTGATTTTTAGAAAATTAGGTTAATTAGGTATTTGTTAAAATTAATTGGTTAATTGGGTATAATTATTGATTTTATTGAATTATATGTTGAGAAATTAATTTTTTAGTAATTATATAATTTTTAGTGAATTTTTGAATAATTATAGTGATTTATGTGAAATATATATAACTAGGGGTATTTTGGTAATTTGGTACTAAATTGGTTAAAAATTAAATTAAATTTATTTTAATAGTTATTTGAGGTATAAAAATGATTTTTACAAATTATTTAGTATTTTTAACTAATTAAAACTATTTTTCATATATTATTTTCAAATTATATATAATATACTATTTTTGTAAATAATTGAGTTTTTATTGATTTTTAATATGTTTTAGGGCTAATTATGTAATTTGGAGTTATAAAATGTATTCCAGTTAATGTTTATGAATTTATCGAGAATTATCAATTTTTAATAATATTTTATTAAAATTAAGGTTTTTATGTAATTATCGGTAAAATAATTATTTTCAGTGTTTTAAATATTTAATTTGCTATATTTTGGTATATTGAGGGGTATTTTTAGTATTTTTGGAATTTAAATGTGTTATGTGTTTATTTCGTGAATTGTGAACCTCGATCGGTGGAATTGTAGTTTGGGAGTCCGACCGAGGGGTTATGTGGCTGTTTATTTTCGAAGTGTATTTTCTTGCAGGACCAACTCTACTCTTTGAGTAGAGAGATGTCTGTTTCATAGGGGAGATTCTGCCGGATTTTCGGTAAAATTCTCATAAAACGTGATATCCGGTCAAATCCCTACTCCTATTCTGTGTCCAGTATTCTAGATCGAGTCTCTAGAATTACGTTATATTTATTCTAATTTTGTATTGTCGTTTGTTTGTTTAGTTGTGCCGAGATCGAGGCCTAGTAGACCAGGCCCGTCAGACCTGTCTCGTGGAGCGCACAACTATGAGTTGTTATTTTATATATACGTGTATTAGGATGTATATTTTTAGAAATGTATGTTTAAACGTTATGAAATATGCATAAATAATTTAATAATTGCTTAGGTATATTTTGATATATTTTAAATTAAATGCATGTTTTATTATTGAATTATGTTTAAAATGTTTTTAAGTATATTTATAGTTTATTTTTGGTTTATTTTATAATTAAATTGAATTTATTCGACGTATATATATTCGAAATATACTTGGTTTATTTTTGGTATATTTCTAGTATATATATGGTTAATATTGTTATTTTACTTAAAGTCATGCATCATTTATTTTATGAATGTATGGATTTATTTTAAATGAAGGATATCAATAGAACGTACTACCTAATGGGCAGCACTAGAATTGAGTATGTACAGGTACGATGATAGACTGTAGGTTAAATTACTAACCTATTTGTGGATATTGATCGGATTGATTTATTTGATGTGTGATGTGATTTGAGAGTGTGATTGCTGGAGCTCGGTTGGCCAAGTGTCTCGGGGCCAATCACACTGACAGTCAAACTGCTGAAGCTTGGTCGACTTAGTGTCTCGGGGCCAATCTACTGTCCAAATGGAATAAGTGAATTTATTTGGAATAAGTGAGCCTGTATGGCTAGAGTGTTGTCTAACACTATTTGAGGTTGTGATCATCTAGGGTTCTATTTGATCCTTCATAAACGGATGTTATTTTTTAGTATATATATAAAATGATTTTGTCGCATCTGTGTGTATTTGCCTGTATATATATTTATTATATATACTATTGAATGTGTGCATTTGTCATTTAGATATGCATGTATATATATTATAACAATTCACTCAGTGAGGTCTGACTCCCCTCCGTTGACTATTTTTTCAGGAGAGTCTTTATCTTCAGACCTCAGTAGCAGACCTTTACGTCGGATTTCTTCTGCCCCAACTTTACTATGTAAATTGCTTACCTGATTTTATTTTGTATTCTAAACACTGCAGTAGTTATTTTAGTGAGCAGTATGTTTTATATATGTTTGAGATTTGTATTTTAAAGGATTGAAATGAGAATTTGTATTAAAAGATATTGTATATTTAAGATGAGTTTGTTTTATCAAATGAGTTGGTGGATTATATTTATTACTTATGAGATTTTAATTTCCGCTGCAAGATATTTTATTTATGTTATCATTATTGCATGTTTTTATTTTATTTTAAAGGCTTGCTACGAGTTTTGGATTCGAAAGAATTCTTGTTCCCTAGCGCCGGTCATGGCCCTTGTTTTGGGTCGTGACATTTCTTGCCCTTGTCACCACCCTAAGCTGGTGATAAAATCCTTATTCTTCAATACCATCTTTTGTGATATTGTAAAAGGCTCACACGAACCCATTTAAATAATTAAAAGGTGTTTGGGCTAATTCTCAATATTTTTTAGGCCGAACATCTTTTTAGTACACCCAATGAAACCCTTGTATGCTTGTATAGACAAGATCACAAAAGATCGAACATATGGAGTTCTCAAGAAGTGAAGTTTCAAAAGAGAACCATTCCAAGTTCATAGATGCAATCAATCAAATGTCCAAGATGTTTATGCCATTCATTAAAGATCTGAAGCAAGGAATAGGCATATGGAAGAAATTAATGTGCGTTTACATCATTTGGTGTCCATTTTTTAAGAAAGACTTATTATAGAGGATCCTAGATGAATTTATGAAGATCAAAGAAGAGGATCCCAATACTTACAAAATGACAATTTTCAAATTCTTAAGATGCTAGATAGTAAGTTAGCAAATGATGAAGGACGATTGATCGGTCAAAATTCTTGGAGGACTTCACTTTTGATCAATATGATTGGGTGAGAAAACATAGGGAACCTATTAAACATTATAAGATGGACATGGCTTTTTCACCTTATCGTTATGAATATAGGCCTTTTAAGACCGATCAAACTTCTAGCTATTATGGTAAGGTTGCAAAAATGGAGGCACTTGATGAGCTTGAAATAAATCCACATAAGAGATTTCAAATGGATGCACCACCTTACCAATATGAATCTAGGCTGCCTGAGACCGATTAATGCTTTGTAAATGATGCCTTGGAAAAAGTTAGTGTTGATTTAAGACCTATTCCTAGACCGATGAGTTGGTCTTTCCTTAAAGTTAAAGTTCCAACCAAGGCAATTGAAGAGAGAGTCATATCCCCATCTTGCAATGAAGCCTTCCAACATCCAAAAGGAGGAAATGAAGACCAATCTAAAGAAATTCAATCAAATTCTAAGGCATTCAAACTAAGAACTTCAGTAAAGTGGCATGGGTACAAGCCTGAACTCAAAATTTTTACAAGGTTTTGGTACCTAAAAAAGTGTAAAAAAGGTCAACAAAAGTGCTTAAGGCCGATACAAACCAAATGGATTCGAAAAGATGTGAAAGAGGAACTAAAAGGACCTCAAGTTGCAAGTGATAGGGCAAAAAAGAAAAGGTCGTGTGCCTGATGGTTTTGTGAAACGCAAGGGGACACAGCCAAGAGGATGTATAAAGAGTTGAGACCTTTTGAGAAATTATTCTTTGACTTTGATAAAAAGGACAAGATATAAACACTTTCGGTCATACTGAGGGCATATCACCCACGAATTTAACATCTGATGAAAATATTTAATCATAGCTGATCAAGATTATTTTAAAAAATACAATGTGGAAATCAATCACTTGGCACAATTGACCATAGGTAATATTCTTTCAATAATTTGATTTAAATTTTTCTTCATCATGGTGTTGAGGTTCATGATAGACCGATATAAATATGAAATATGTAAATTAATCATGAAATGTGGCATATGAGTCATGAGGCCGTGAGTGCAAATAATTAGAATCGGTCATTGGAATGGCCAATGAGCTTGTAATTGGTCAGGAGATGACTATAAAACAGAAAATATTCGGTCATATATGCATTATGGTCGGCTAATGTTAATGTTATTCGTCAATATCAATTTGATTATGTGTATATATAGGCCGATTATGTGTGAATAGTTGGTCAAGAATTCATTGGAAGGATCAAATAACATGTAAGTCCGTTTAAACTAATTAATTTGATAAGACCGATTGATAATTGAAAAAAAAGTCACGCATGAAGTGCCATGAGGTGATAATTGGTCTTGAAAAAGTTGCTTTCAAAGTTGAAAGTTGTATGGAGAAAAATGTCATGAAGCTTAAAAATGTGTATGATCGGCCACCAGAATTTATATGCAAATGCTAAAGAAATTTTAGTTGTTATTTACATATAAATTCGATCATTGTAATTAAATCATGGAAAAGGTTGAGCACATATGGCCATAAATGAGTGGAAGTGTTGGCCATGCAAAAAAAAAAAAAAAAGTCACGAGAAGCATTTTGTTAGTCACGTATTGCATGAGAATGCTTGTGATCGGTCATGGCAATATATATACAGTCCAATTAAATAAATTTTGGTGTTTATTCGGTCATAGAATTTTTAATGTCATATTTATTTTTAATTGTTTGACCGATCAAAAGAGATTTTTAATTTAAGACCGATACAATTAAGCAAAGCTATTCGATTGTAGGAAGGTTGGCCAATCAATAAATGCATTGAATATTGAATTGATCATTTGGCCCTCATCAATGTTAAAACTATTTGCAAATTTTGATTTTTATCGGTCCATATGGTTTTCAATTTTTGGACCGATTTATATAAGTCCGTAAAATGTTATGAATTAAAATAGTCAAGGCCATTTGATTTATCCGTTAATAGGATCAAATTTGATCATTTTCAAGATTTGCTAATTGGTCATTAAATTGGTTGATGTCATGTTCATTTTTAGTCGTTTTGACTAATTAATTAATTTAGATTGATAGAAAAATTCGGTCAATAGTTTAAAAGAAGATATTTGGACAAGTCTATTGGATATAATATTTCTTTTCAGTCAACTTTCAAATTAGATTATAGGAGATTATTTGTACCTATTCAAATATTTTCAATAGAGTTTGGACCAAATCCAAATATTCAACGAGTTTAGAGGCTTTAAACAGATTTAATTTACACTTCAATAGGTTTGGCCTGCTCTTGAAAGCCCACACATTTGTTTGAATGAAGGTTATATTAATAAATTAGGTAGAACTTTATAGAAGATTTTCTATTACTATTACCTTATTGTAATTTAGAAAATTTTTTATTATAATTTATTTCCTTAATCTAAATTAGATAAGTGTTTTAATTTTTATTTATGATTATTTCCTTTCTAGGTCAGGCTCAAAGCTTATAAAAGCCAAAGTTCATTCATTATAAAGACCACACACATTTTCAATTAGTCTATTTTTATTCAAAGCCTAGTAATCAACAGTTTCTGATAGAGCAAACCTCTTATTTGATCAAAATCAAATAGGTTCGAAGGAATTTGAAACTATTTTTTGCTCTTATCACTACTTTAAACAAGTGAAAAATTTTTTATTCTTCAATGCCATCTTTTATTGTAAAAAACGTACATGAACCCGTTTAAATAATTAAAAGATGTTTGGGCTGATTTTTAATATTTTTGAGGTCGAACATAAGAATAATATCATTTTGTTCGTTTGTTATTACATTGATCATATATATATTCATAGTTGGATAGATTCTCTACTGCTTCTCCCATCGATTACAGGCACTTTGTAAGATTTAAAAGCCAAAAAAAAAAAAAAACTAACGAGAAAAATTAAATTAAAAAAAGAGATTGAACATGTACTATTATCGGATATATATATATATATATATATATATATATATATATTTGTTTTATAAAAAAAAAAAAAAAAAAAAAACTGTTTAGCACGGTTGAACGCGTACTGTTCTAAACGGCAACATTTTATCTGGTTAAAGGAGAAAACCATTTAGCATGCATATACTTTGCTCTTCCTCATTGAGGAAAATGCATCCCTTTCTCTACTTCTTCTCTTCCTGCAGTTTAATTATCATCTTCATAACATAACCATCATCTTTTCAATTTTCTTTTCTTTTTATTTCCTCTCTTTTACTCTTTTCCTTGTACTTGAGAGATTTCTTAATTTGTGCTTGAATTAGACCAATTATTACTACCTTCACATTTATTACTCATAAATGGTAAATGGTTGTTTATTCAAAATTGTTTAGAGAGGATATTATTAATATTACACTTTTATAATTTTTCATAAATAGCCTTTAATCTCTATTTAAATTGTATTAAATACCTTTTTTTATAAAAAAAAAAAAAGGATAAATCCTATCCTCATATATTTACCTTTTTTTTTTCAAATTCTTCAAAATTAGAAGATTCTGCCTGCAATCATCCTATATACTGAAAAAATAAAAATGTGAATCTACATAATTAATAGGGAGCTCGAAAGCACTAGAATTCTTCAACAAAAGGGTACAAAAAATCTGCAACAAATATTTGTCGGAAAAAAAAAATCTGCAATAAAGTAATAGATCATCCAAAATACAAGTCAGAATACTAATAGGGACAGATAATGGAATTGTGTCATGGCCTAGAGAGAATAATTATGAACAGATAAAGCCACAACTCAATTGCTAAGGCTTTTGAACAACTAGGTGTAATCTCCTCAGAAGCAAGCATCCAAGAGACAACAACAGCACAAGGCCGCTAAGCTGTAACAGTCGTGCACCAGGAAAAAAATAATAATTAAAGAATAATCAATTTCATAAAAAATAACAATTAATTCAAAATTCTAACTTCACGACTAATAATTGGTAAATTAGGAGAGGGATTGAGACCCTACTCCCATTATAAAACGAGCTAGGTTTGAATCTCCGTCCTCCTCCTGCTCTCACCACTTCAACCGCCTAAAGAAACAATAATAATTAAAAGAAAAAGCATGACAGAAAGTTGCATACCATCCTTCAAGAAAACCAGTTTCTTGCCTAGAAGGCTGCTGATAGTAACCAGGAGCATACCCTTGAGGAGGATAACCCTGTGGATAACCTTGAACTGGGTACCCAGGTGGTGGATAAGCATCTTTCGGATACCCTTCAACAAAACAAAACAAAACAAACAAGAAAAATATTACAAATCCATCTCCAAAACCATCACAAGATCATATATATGTGAAAAGAAAACTTCAAAACCATCAACTTTACATACCCTGTGGTGGAGGAACACCAACGGGTGGCTGCTCTTGATTGCTGTAATAGCTCATTCTTCTAGCTCTTGTGGGTGTTTTCGTGAATTCAACAAAATATAGAGAAACAGAGAGACTGAAAGAATTGAGGTTGGGTTGTTTTTAATTTATAGAGTGAAGAAGAGATGATTAAAGGTGAGGTTGCCTTAAGAAAGAGGCATTCCAAACCCACACAGTTCTCAAGTAGAAAAGCAACTCAAGGAAAACGCGTTGTTGTGTGTGTCTTTTTATCTAAAGAAGGGAAGAAAAAAGATGTCATCCACTAACAAGGAAAATGCAAGAATCTTTCAGCACAGTTTCTTCGAACTTTCTGGTTTAAATCTTGTTTGTAATGAGTTCTGTATTGTCTTTCAACACTTATATTGTTGAAGAAAAATTGTTGAAAATTATTATTATTTTTTAATTTAGAGTGTTTTGAAAAATATTACTTATCTTTTTGCAGAAAAAAGAGCATTTATTTAAAATGTTATTTAATTTGTAAATATTAACAATTATTAAAAAATATTTTAAATTGAAAAAGGTAAACTTGAAAGTAATTAACATATAAAATTTTTATCTCTTGAAAATGATTTTTTTATACAGCTTAAAAATAGCTAAATTTTTTCGAATATGTAAAAATAATATTATTCAATAGTGATGAAAGTAAAGTATAAATGAAATAAATAAAAAATAGAATTATAGTGAGATTCACCATTTTATATCATCAAGCTAAATCTAAATATTATTTTAAAATAAGTTTGTTTTATAAAGAATATTAAACGTTAAATTAGATATATAATTATGAAAAAAATATCCAGACGTTATTTCAAAACATGTTTGTTAAAAACAATTTTATTTGACATTGATTTGCATAATGTAATTTTTAAAAAAAATTGACCAATGAAGTCTAGACTAATAAGTAAAAGTGGAGGTTTCATGAATTTTTGGTGGATTGTCAAGGATTTTATATTTTTGTTTCATTCTCAGCTCGAATTTATACATACAGATATATACTATAATATTATAGTTAATTTATAATAGTCGTTGATATTTAATATAATAATAGTAGTAATCCCCATAACGGAATGATATTTCAAAAATATCAGAAAAAATAAACTAAAAGAGATAAATTAACATCACAAGATTGATAGAATCAAGGCTACATCATACAACAAGTGAGATTTCAAAATTCAAATTGTTTGCGATCGCAAGGATTCTTGGGGGGTAAATATGTAACATGCTGTTTTGTTTGGACCTCACATCACAATCACAAATCACTGTATCAAAAAGTAGGGTAGAAAAACACACATAAAAACAAAAGTCATTAAAAATTATCAATTTCTTCTCATGGCATTGGCAACTAATACAGGGTCTCTTGTCATTAAAAAGTCAAAAGAAACATCGAGTTCATGTCAACAAATTCTATGACATTATTCAAAGGGTTTGACAAATTTTCTTGCTCTGAAAACTAATAGTGGAAGTGTTTTACAGCACATACACCTTTACCAAATCTCAATGGGGGAATGCTTTTTGATCCCAGTACTAAAAATCATGTATTATTACAACATTGTAGCCTCAAGTAAGAACGGAGGTTCTGACTCAAGATTGAGAGTGACTGAACTTTTCAACTAATTATATGATCCTACTAATGTAAATGCATCTAATCTAGCATACGAAGATTTTCCATATGACCCTACGGGCTACAGATGTAGATATACAATTCTACAAAACTCGACATAATTCCCACATCTCGCACAAGCAACATTTCGCAACTCTAATGGGTTCTTTCTGAAGTTTTCTGTACCATTCTTCATAGCTGTTCTACAGTTTCGCAGAGCTCACAATATTTTAAGACCAAAGAAGCCACTTGCGACGTGGCTGACTAGAAGTCCCGGTTGATTTTGGAGTTACAGTGATTCTATCTGCATTTGTAGCAACCCATTTGCTGAAATCAGGAGAAGAAACAAGTTCTCTGACAGCCTTTTGAGTGGAGTCTCTGGTGAACATCTCCCATGCCTCTTTTGAGAATTTTCTCCTTTCTGGAGTGGCATGGAACGTTGAAGGGTAAACATCAGAATCTGAAAGTTGATGTGGTGTCCTGCCAGGTCCTGAAAGGACGACAAACAGTTGATATAAGAAAACACATCCATCAAGAACAAATAGTAAATCCTAACTTATAATATACTGCCCAAAAAAAAAAAATAATAATAATAATAATAATCAGACATCAGGCAAACCTTGCATGGGAGAATTGCAAGAAGCTAGGTTGAATCGATTGGGCTGATGCCAATCCTCAGGTGTCTTCAATGTGTATTCATCATGAGAATTTCTAAATGGTGAGAAATCAGAAAAGACATGCGATCCCATCTGAATGTTTTTGATAAATTTGAACAACTTCCTGCAGGTTATTCCCATACGCTATGGATTAGCATTCTATAAGCAATGAATTCTGAGTGACAAAATGTAAATGAATATGAAGAAGATAGCAGAAAAATAAGAAATTTATACCAAAATTTCCCATAGGCTAAAACATTTGGTGAATTGATGTGTTTCTAGCATATTAAAATAAGGTTCACAGTTGCCAGGAAGAGAGGTTTTAATCCCATCACAATAAGGGAAGGAAGGACTCACAAGTTCTGTAGCTATAAATTCTTGGACAGGGTTTATCAACATACATAAATGGAAGCACATTTTATCTCCAGTTGAAAATGAAGAAACAGTAAAGACTTACTTGCTCAGTCGACGCAAAAATTTTAATCTGAAAATTCTCCTTAAAATGTTTGAAACCACTATTCCAGATATTAATGCTTCAATAGCCAGCAGTGGATCCAAGGAACTCTAGAAACAGCATAAACACAATCAGTGTAAAAAACATAAAACTATTATCTCATAAAACTAAATATTAACAAAGAATAATCTGATAGGGCACATAAAATTGTGAAACTGTAAAGGAAGAATAAAACTACCTGAAGAATCATAATGACAGCCATAATCCGGATGGACCAAGCAACAAAATAAGAAGTACTTATATCAACTAATCCTTCTTCAGTGAGGACAAGTTTACGGACAGCCCAGAAACCCATCCAAGCTCCAGCTAGAACAACAAAGGCCAGCAGAAAAATGGCCAACTGCAGTTTAAAAAATGACCGAGTTATATAAGAAAATGAAAACACCAACACAAATATACTTTCTTAAAAACTCTATAAAAGCATTAAAATAACAGCAGGACAACCGTACGTTGAAAGAAAAAACAGTTGGATAACTGTTCTAATATTAAAATCATGCAGGTGCACAAATACTTTGCTCTGGAATTCATAAAAGGTCATCAATCTAGTCCTTATTCAGTATATCAATGAAATATACTTTCAGAAAAAGTAAAAAAAAAAAAAAAAAGGCATTAGTTCCAGTCCAGGCATACATCTAAAACCGATATAAGATGCTTGCTCAAAATATTGTCCTGTAGAGAGTTCTATGTCATCATGAATTTATCCATAAAAAAACAGCTTAGTTTTCACTGACTGTTTCTAGGTTAACCACATATTGGCACCCAAAACTAAAAAATTTTCACCTAGGATGTGTGACATCCAACAAGAAAATTCTATACGACCGAAGTGTGAAGCATTATTCTTTTCATAGCAGAATTATTTATGAAATCTATAACTTACATACAGGATAATACATGTCTTCATCGATTCCAATCCCCATAAGTACAGAACGTAGTAATCCTGGGACATACTGAAGAAGAAAGGATCCCAAGCCAACCTGAACAAAATAATTATAAGGTGAGCATAACTTGACTTTCTATGGTTGAATCAAATCCACAGATAGAAGTGAGATGAGAAGAATGGTACTCACAAGAGATGAGTATATAAATATAGCAAGTGAGTTCTTTCGACCAGTTGGCAGAAGCTTCATCCCCTGTCAAGAATCCACATTCTGTTTTAGTTGCCCACAATTAATGATGATAAGGCTGTGGTACCAGAAATGTGAACAAACTCAAAACAGATGAGAAATCCAAGAGGATTATAATATCAAGCTTTCATGTGAAATTGGTGCTAGCAACTGAGAAAAACCATTTAAACCAAGAATAATAATTGAATACCAAAACCAACTGTGGTCTAAGTCCAAGCATTTGTGCAACAAACAAGAGTTTAGTGAAAATGCTGAAAACATAAATAGCAAAAAGTTATAAACACACTCCACATCTCCAACAATGGAAGTTGGGTTGGGAAAACTACATCACCTGAAAAAGGACCACCAGTGTTACAAGGATGATCCCTATTGCCATGGCGCTGCTGTAGTAAAAAGCTAACGACTTGCTCAAAGCGGATGCCACGCTTAACATAAAAATCCCCAAGACTAAGAAAACCATCCGATAGAAGTAGAATTCTACAAAAGAATAAAGAAAATAAGCAAGTTATTAATGCCAAGATGAACAAAATAGAAACTGAATTCACACATTATTCTGATGTCTGAAGAAAATAAGAAGGGAAACAAAGTTACCTTCTTCAGTGGACAGCTCAAGGTTGTCCAATGGTGCACCAGCTATCCTCACATCTAATATCTTGTGGTCAAAAGGTGACATGACTCGAGCCCATGCACCTTTATCAACCTTCTCCCACTTGTCTTGAGGGCACATACCAATCCCAAGGGAAGCATTCCTGCAAAGAAACATAATCCTCTAATTAACAAGCAAAAGCTCTACAATTGTAAATCCATTCATATCATTTGTTGCAGATTTTTCAATTTATAGTTGCACTAGCAGGAAATCAACAAGTTCTTGAACAGAAAAAAGAGTCAAAGCACGTAATTAAAGAGGCAGTTTTGGCTGCAACAGTAACAGAACAACTCACCTATGGAAACAAACCTCAACATTTGGCCGGCGAAGGCTTGAACTTGAATATGAGATATTCACCTTTAATGTATGAGAAAACTTTTTCAAGTTTTTGAGCCTAGACAGTCCATAGATATGAACTCTTTCACAGAGCACCGAAGTGCCAAGCTTAGTACCTGGTGACTTGACCACTTGCAAGCTAGGAGATAGCTGCAATTTACTACTCTCACCAACAACTACAAAACCAAAACCACAAATGAAAGTCACTTAATCCCTAAGAAAAACCACTTAACCCCTCACAAAACACAAGTCATTAAACAATTAGTCACCATTACTGACAAATTACACACAAAAAGAAAAAAAAAAGGAAAGAACTTGTAAAAATTGATACTTCAACAAATTCCACTCATAAATCAGCATTTTTTTTTTCAGGCAGGCATGGCAAACCGATACAAGAAACAAAACCCACATCTTAATTTTCCCGAATATTGTTTTAAAATGCAAATTGGAAAATCAAAAACCCTAGAAACAAAAATCATAAAGAATTCGAAAGCATAGAAAACAAGGAAAACAAGTGAAAAAGAAATGAAAAAGAAACAAGAGATATAGAGTTACCTAAAGAGCGTTCATGTGCAGAGACAATTGAGCAAAAGACAGAAAAGGTTAGCAAGAGAATCCGCATAACGAAACCGGAGCTCCGACAGGTTTTTGCAGTTGTAGCCATTGCACTTTCTGGGGTTTGGTGATTAGAGAGAAAAGGCGCGAGAAAATAGATAACAAGAAGAAGGGTATTTTCGTTACTTCAGTACAACTAGACAGTAGAGACCTTTCCTTTAGGCTTACTGTCTCTCGGTTGGCTTTTGGGCTTACTGTTCGGGTTGGTTGGTACATTTTCTTGATAGGTAGGCTTTAGCAAGTGATTAGTGTAAATAAATTTTATAGTTTATTTAAAAATTTAAATAAGTATATTTAGTTTAAATAAAAAATTTATAAAATTTATTTTTATTTTTAATTTTTTAATATTATAAAATTATTTAATATTAAATTCATTTGACAAAATGTATTTGATTTAAATGAATTTATAATTCATTTGTAAATAAATTTTATTTAAAATTTATTTAAAAATAAAATAAATTTCTTAATAAAATTAAACTAAATAAAAGGTAAAATTTTTAAAAATAAGAGATAAAATTCAATTTAAAAAATTATTTACAAAAACACAAAAAATAAAAGCTAATAATAACATCAAATGCCCCAATTTTAAAAATAATTATACGCGTGATCTTAGTTTCAAAAATAATTACACTTGTACCCTTCAATGAAAAATTCCTATCATTGTTTCTTTACTCTTTTCTCTTCTCTACTTCTGGCAAATCTTTTTTTTTTTTTTTTTTGCCACCGCCTCCTCTTCGCCATCATCATCATCGGTTTCCTCTTCTTGTTGTTATCAGTGAATTTCTCTTATTGCAAACTTGCTCAACCTCTTGATGCCAAAGAACATAATCTAATCTCTCTTTTGATTTCACTTTCTAATGTTGTTAATGGTTTTTTTTTTATACCTAGTTCCCATTTACGGTAATGAAATTTTTTAGCTATTTAGAAGTCTTGTTTATGTAGTTGCTTTAATATTATATTTTATATAATACCCAATCTCATCTCTCTGTTTGCTTTAGTAAAATGTGCAAAATCCATACTTTTTACACCCTTTGTTCCCTTTAATCAATGGCATCTTTCTCTCCACTCCATAAAAGCAATTTGGACTTTTTCAGGTGGCTACGGGACTTTGGAGGAGTTATCAGAAGTAATCAGTTGGGCTCAGCTTGGTGTCCATGATAAACCTGTAATTAATTATCCATTCCCTTGCATCAAATCACTATTATGGGGTTTTCCATTTTCAATCTCAATAACCATGGTATGAAGTAGAATTTTTTTTGTCCTCTCGTACAGACAAAGTAATAAAAAGTGTGGATGTTGAATTGAGTTGTATACGATTCGAACCTATATCTTTTTTTCCTCTAATGGTGGTGTTAAAAATTTAATTATTAAAAAAACTAGAATTATTTTTTTGAAAAAATTACAGGTGGGTGTGCTCAATGATAAAAATCACCATTTTTATAATATAAGTAACCCTAGCATAATATATTTATATTTTTAAAATAAATATTTATAATTTTAAGTGCATATAAAAATGAAAACTACATATTTTTAATAAAATATATTAATAATACACATTTATTTTTACAAGAATATATTGAATTAATTAGAAAAATTAAATATTTTTTAATATAAGAGAAAATATATTTTTCAGTTAAAGATAAATAAATATTTTTATTTTAATAATAATATTTGTTTACATATATATATATATATATATTAAAATGAATATGAATCGTTAGATTAACTTGTAATGAGATGTATTAATTTAATAATGACAATGTAGTTGAGAAAACTTAAGAAAAAATGAAGTTGAGGGAGCTACTCCCTAAAAAACATTATCAACCTATGTAAACATGAAGTTAAAGGTGATGTTATATATATAATTGGAAGTTCTCAATATATATAGTTCATAACGTGAATTTAGATGTCTATGGCCTGCAACGTAGTTAACAGCTCTCTGTCTTAAATATCCATGATAGAATTGCATATATTTCATTGATATATGGACCAATGATGATTACCAAACCTATGTAAATATGATATTACATGATTGGAAGTTTATAAATATGGCTTATTTTAACAAAATGAAATTTGATGTCTTTGGCCCGCAATTAAGTAGACAACTTTTATTTGCATTTAAGTTATCTATGTAAGTTGTAAAAAATGATTTTTATAGAGTGATTTCTATTCCTTAGTTAAATCATAAATAAGGACTATAATCTCCGCATAAATATTAATAAAGTTGTAATATGGATCAGCTGGATTCACCAAATAATAACCTTCTTTTAAGGATATTTTAGATGGTATGATTTAGATACTCATGTTGTTATTTTGTAAAATCAATCCTATAAACAAAATGTATTGAAATTGTCGTTCTTAAATTAAAGACAAGAAGAAAGTATCGACAATTCTTGGAATTTGTTGGTAAGAGATTGATCTCAATGTTTACAATTTAAGTTATAACGTATATAATCATATTAAATTAGTTTTTAAAAGATTATCAATATTTAGAATCCACTAAATTCTAATTAATCCGGTTCGATTCAAATAGAAATATGAGAGAGATAAAAGTTTTTCACTAATTAATTTAATATAATTACATATATAAAAATTTAAACTTAAAATTTTATTTAAACAGAAATAACTGTATGTCAATTGATCAAGTGATTATTGATTTAATTAGTTAAAGATTAATAAATTTAAAAAACTGATGGAAAAAAGTCAAAGAAAAAAGAAAGTGAAGGTGGTGCTACTCCTGGTGTATACACCACAATCAGCAGAAAAAAAAAAACAAAAAAGATCATAATAATGCATATAGAGCATAAAAGATCCATTAGCCCTCATGCACGGTGCTCCAGGTCCCGAAACTATGGCACTACCTTTAACAATCATGAGTACATTGTACTCCTGATTCTGAAACTGTGGCCACTGTTACTAAAAGCAACCTAGTATTTTCACATCCCTTGGCTGAAATTTCACTGGGAAGCCCATGGCCGGAAAAGGAATGGGTTCACGAGTTATAGGTTTCATCAGGCATCATTTCTGTGCACTGATAGTTTGTTATCAAATGATGGATTACAAGTAGTGATTCAATCCTTGCAAATTCTGCTCAGGGACAGATCCTTGGCTCTCCTCCAAATGGCACGTATGTGAATCGAGGGAAAGGTTTAGATGACGTATCGAATCCTGATGGATCAATCTTGTCTGGATCTTCAAAAATGTTTGTCCATATGCGTACCAGTAGGCAGCCACAGAAGCTACAATCAATTAATGAGGTGATTTGTTAGTATACCGCAATCAGAATGAATGTGAGAATAGAAAGGAATGGAAAAAAGTAAAGAAATTTGAAAAAGGTATTTCATTTTATTAGGAAATGGTAATGAAAATAAAAATTAAATATTATTTAATATTAAAATTTTTTTATAATTATTTTTTATATATAAAAATTAATATTATAATTATTTTTATACATTAAAAATTAATTTGACTTAATTTTTAAGAGAATTAAAAGTTATTTTTTAAAAATAAAAGAAAAATGATGATTTTTATTGATAGAAGAATTATATTCTCATTTTTATATTAATTTTAGTCAACTAAATATTAAAAATTATTATCTTTCATTCTAATTTCAATTTTCACCCTCGTTTTTTTTTCAAATAAACACCCCTAAGAAGATTTGAATACAACAGTTAAACTGGGTACTAGTTGATTAATGTATATGCATCTGCCATCCTTGGGTACCCAAAATCCATCAGAGCTAATGTCTCTGGTTATTAGTCGAAATTTGCCTAAAACTGGCGGTTCAATTCTCAAAATCTCCTGAGCCACATTCCATGTACAGTTCATTAGTTTTATTTCACTCTAACTGACCTCCCCATTACTACCTCTTGCCGCCTTCACAATTTCCATTTGCTCTATATATCATAAAATTAACGTCAAAGCATGTGTCAAGAAGAAGTATATATATATGGTGTGGTGGTACCAAAAATCACAATATATATAACCTTTGTAAATTTATTTCAGTCTTCAAAATTTGATAAGAATGTCCTAATTTAATAATTATTTACAATTTTAAAAAGTTGAACAATTTGGTCAAAATTTAAAAAAGTAGAAAGAAAAATGATACTTGATGCAAGTAGCGACTTCTGCACTAACATTGCTACTTGTGAGCTTTATTGTTTTGGCCTGAGTTTTTTTACAAATTACATTATTAAAATAATAATTTACAAACTACAAATATTTAAATATTGGAATTGCCTCCAATTTTTTTTATCCTTTTGTGGTAGCAATATATATCATTGTCTTAAAAAAAAAAATACACATATGACATTTGAGGGGGCTATTTTTTTTTTAAATGGCAATGTAAATATTTTTATACTAACTTTGACCAAAAGTGAAAATTGTACTAAAATTGTGAACAATTATATATATATAGCGGAGGAAATAAAAAATTTTCATTAGCTAATGATAGTACGTGTATATATATACATATATTTTTTTCACTACCTTGAAGCACCTTGCTATGTACCTCAGCATCCTTTAAAAGGTGCTTTAAGAGGGAGGTCGTAAGACTTGCTGTAGTTTCATGGCTAGCATAGAGAAGACCCATGAACATATTAACAATAAATTCATCTTGCAAAGGCTCACCGTTTTCATTGTTAGATTAAGAAGGCTTGAAATAATGTTTTTTTTTTTTGGAATCTTTAATTGTGCCTTCTTCCATTTGCCTTTTCCTTAGTGATACACTGAATTCATATTCCTATTTTAAAAAGGATCTTTATTTTTCAAGACAAAGGTATCTAAATCCTCAAATAGAAAGAAAGTTATATCATTCTCAATTAAGAAAATTACTTTACAAAAAAAGTCTACTTTTTTCCTAAACAAAGTAATCCTATAAGTATAAAAAAACTTATTTCTAAGAGGTTTATGTATAATCTTCTCCTATAAATATATCTCATGTCATTCATTCACTTATATCATTATTCTCATCATTCGACATCATCATGTCATTTTATATCAAGCTATCACCTTATCATGCAAGCAATCATCCAACATCTCTCTATTATACTTATTCGATTTATTATTTCTTTATACAAATATTAACTTAAGTTTTTGAGTGTTTATGAGAGAAATCTCGTCCCTTTACCCGTTCTACTTGTCGATACATGTTCCACAAGCTATGATTTGATTCGAAGTTATCACCTAGTATCAATAGCTTTTGAGAGTCTTTCAATAATTCTGGCTTTAGCTTGCAAAGCTCTGTAAAAGGTAGTCCCTGGAAAGTTCACAGAGATTGCCAATATCCCTTTCACCATCATTATAAAATCTTCCAAGAGTAAGTGTATCTCTTTATTGTCTAACATTCCAAAAAATCTTCCAAGAGTAAAATCATCCCTTTCACCATCATTATAAAATCTTCCAAGAGTAAGTCTATCTCTTTATCGTCTAACATTAAAAAAAACGTATTGCAAGCCACACTGAATGATATCTTCTTCGTCAGCTTCACAATCTGCACAGAATCCTTGCCACTAAGTTCCTGCAACAATTGATTAATCCATTCAATTCTTGCAATATGCAATAGAAATGAACTAACAACCCATTCGAGAACTCATATGCGAGCGTGTGTGCGCATGGGGACTTAATTACAACCTTGAGGAGATGTTGTTGAACAAATCAATCCATTTTGCTGACTAAACTCCTAATGGTTGCAGGATTTAGGGATCCCACTATTACACCTCTGATAAGCTTATGCAGAGACCCTGAAAGCTCAAAGATGTTTTTTCCAAGGATTCTAGCAATAGCCTTAGGTGGCTGGCAAGAAAATCCGTTGTCACCTCCACATAAATCGATTGCTAGCTTGCCTAGTCATGACCGCAACCTTATAGCCGAAGAGGGATACGTTTTTGTGTCCATTCATTCGCCTTGCCTTGCATGTGAGCTCTTGCATAGCTGTTGGATTCTCCAAATAGAGGCAACCCAAATGAGAATTTAAAGCTTTAAGTTTATAGTAGTAGTGTGCAATTACAAAGGCAATAATCAAAGTTATGATCAATACTGCTTCAAAAGATAAGTCTTGAATAGCAGGTGGGAGGTCCATTTTCTCTAATTTAATTTGTGACAGAATAGTTTCTGCTAATTGGTTATATATCTGAAGAAATAGGAGACAGTATACCCAAGATTGTTAATTATTTTTCAATTTTTACTTTTAGAACAAATTACATTTTCCTCCTTGATATTTAACCTAATTTACATTTACCTTCCAATTGTTTAAAAGTCAAACTTTTACCTCTCTCTACTTTTATTCTGTTAATATTTAAGGATTTCTATTAGGGTTAAACCTTTTTTTTTCCCATTAAATACCACATAAAAGATTAAAATATCCTTTTAAACAACAAATATAGTTAACTAGAAAACACCAATAATATTTACAATATATTTTAATCCATTATATTTAAAAACATTAAATATTTACATTTCTCATTTGAGTGGATATTAAAATATTGCCACAAAAACATTCATAATAAAAAAAAACAAAAGAATCATATGCAACATGAAATATATCATGAGATGATAAGTACATTCAAAATTATTTTTATTTTATTAATTTGATATTATTTTTTATGTTTATTGTAATTGATTTAAAGATTTGTTTGTTAGTAACAATAGATTTAAGTTATTTAGATGGTTTTAATGCAAACAATTTTTTTGAAATATATTTAATTCATTTTTCATTTTTAAATGAGGAATGTATATATTTTATATTATTAATTAAATACAAAATACTAAAATATCTTGTGAATATTATTAGTATTTTATAGTTAATTATAATTTTTATTAGTTGGAAATGCATTTTACTATTTTTATATGTCACTTAATGGAAAAAATCACTTAACCCTAGTAGAAATCCTTAAATGTTAATGGAACAAAAATCGAGGAAGATAAACATTTGATTTTGACATAAGAGGGAGGTAAATGTAAATTAAGTTAAATTTAAGAGAGGTAAATATAATTTGCTCTTACTTTTAGGTAACAACATTAGAATCATCTCCGACAAATAACATCAAAATATGGCAAATTGCACTCCAAAATACAATTATAAAGTAATTTTTATATAATTTATCAGTTCATTTTTCACTTAAAAAAAAATTTCATATATTCCATTTCATATCTTATTCTAAATTGTTTTTACTAATTTACACCTCTATTTATAAGTTTTTTAAATATTTATTCAATAAAAATATACTTTATTAATTTATCATTTATCAATCTTGTTAAAAATTAATAAATTAATTATTTATTAAATATAAGACAAGTTTACTATATATATATATATATATATATATATATATATATATATATATAATTTAGTTTTTTATTCAAAAAATATTTAAAAATAAAAATTTTAAATTAAACTTTTCATTATAAAATATTTATTAAAAGAAAAACTGACATATGGATACTGCGACACTAAATCCCGAAGGGGCAAAACTTATATTAAGACCTTTAAATTTATCAGCTTTTTAACTTTGGGCCCCTAAAGTTTCATTTTATATATTTACACTCTTAAACTTAAAGGATTTAAAGTTTTAAACCCTTTTATCAATTTTTTAATATAAATTATTTCCTTTTGGTCCTTAAAATTTTAGATTTCTAACATTCATATAATTTTTTTACTTTTTAACATTTATATCACATTTAAAATTTTTTCACCGACAAAGAATAAATTTACTTATTTTAATTTCTAATATTTTAAATTATTATATACATATTTAAATAATTTTAAATTTTAAAAATAAACAAACAAGTTAATGCTATTATGCTAAATTTTTTAAAAAATTATAATAATACTGCTATTCTTTACAATATTTTAAATTATTGTGAATAAATTTTTATAGTATAAATTTTTTTCATGTACCCAAAAAGTATGATAAAAAAAATGAAGGTTAAGATAACAGTTATAAAAGTTTGAGTTGGTTAGAAAATCTATCACTATTTTTTGGTGATGCACAAATATGCATTGGTATTCACTATTTATAAAAGTTATATTATAAAAAATTATTTACAATAATTTAATTAAAATTTTGTAAAAAAATAAAAAATGTATTGTAAATATAAAATTTAAATTTTGAAGAATTATAAAATATTTTTTATTATAATCTCTTTTAATTATGATGTTCTTTTTCATCATAATATTATATTTTGAAAAATAGTAGTTTTATTATAATTTTTTAATCTTAATATTAACTTGTTTATTTATTTTTAAAATTTAAAATTATTTAAAAATGTATATAAATTTATGTTTTTAATTTAAATATTAGAAATTAAAATAAGTAAATTTATTTTTCACTAGTGAAAATTTTTTAAAAGTGATATAAATATTAAAAGATAAAAATAGTATAAATGTTAGAAATATAAAAATCGAAGGATCAAAAGGAAATAATTTTTATTAAAAAATTAATAAAAAAGTTTAAAACTTTAAATTCTTAAAATTTGAAGGATTAAATATACAAAATAAAATTTTAAAGATATAAAGTTAAAAAATCAATAAATTTAGGGAACTTAAAAATGGATTTCCCCATCCCAGTGGTGCAATATTCATTTATACAAAAATAGAGTCAAAATTAAAGTGGGAGGAGAGCCGCCATCACTGAAATTCGCACAAAAAAAAAAAAGGCATGGGTCGAAAATGCCTTTAAAGGTGTTTGGTCGCCGTTTGAGTGCAGTTCTTAGCATATGGTGAGTCTGTTAGGAAAAATTTAGAAATTTAAAATTTTTAAAATAGTATTATATTTTAGAGATTTGAAAAATTAAATTTTTAATATTAATATTTAATTTAAAAATCTATGTATTAGTATTATTTTATTTTTTGGAACAGTTGAGTATGAAAATTCGATTCTAGCAAAATAGATCAGTATGGTACAGTTTAAAACGGATTTTTAGGAATTTATGTAATAAATAAATTTATATTATTAATTTAAATTATATTTATTATCCATTATTTTTTTAAACAATTATATAATTTTTTGGTTGGCTATCAATAATATTATTTATTAATAAGTTATCAAATATAATAATAATAACATATTTTAGTTAAAAATTATAATATTTGAAATCATATAAGTTTAATTTCAATATTTCATATTTTTATTTTAAATTGAAATATAATGTGATATCCACATTTTTACTTGTTATTGATGATAATAATAATTTTTTTACTTCTCATATTTTAAGTTTAAAGTATGTTATAATGGATATTTCACATTCTTATTTGTTAATTGAATTATTTGAAACTATACAATGTGATTTTTTTATATATATTTTAAGTTCAAATTGTAATAAACATTTCACATATTTACTTGTTATTTGAATAATAGTAGCAGTAGCAGCAACATCAGCATCAACAATGATAATAGTATTAATAATAAAAAAATTTGTTAATAATTTATTTATTATATTTTAAATACAACAAAACTATTAATTGATAATATAATTAAAAGTATATACTTAAGTTTACTACTATTTATAATATTTATATATTATTTATTGAATTAATATTCGATTTTCGGTTTGGTACGGTTTTGGTATAGTTCGGTACAGTTCTCGATTCCATTTTTGTATAAATATCCAGTACCGTACCAAATTAGCCATAAAGTTGGGTACAGTTCAGTACAATTTTATTGTCTTTTGGTTCGGTTCAATATTTTCTCCATCCTATATTGAGCCCTGGTTCATAGTTGTTCAGTTTTTAATAACTATAATATAGTGATTAATTATTTTTTTAAAGAATTTTACTATAATACAAACATTTATATTTATACAACTGGAGACTTAAAATCAATAATTAGCATTGCTTAAGGGTGAGCATTAACGACTGAACCGTTCAGACTGAACCAGTTTGAGCCGATTTCAATGGTTCGATCAATCGCCAAAGTTGAGTGAAGAGTGTTTTAGTTTCTAGAATAATGTTTTTTAAATTTTTGGTTATTGGTTCGGTTTGGTTCTAGGGTTGAAATAACCAAACACCGTATACTAAACATTAAAACGATGTTGTTTTTATATACCTTAACCCTAAAAAATTTGTTATGTCTATATATATGTTGCTTTCACTCCTTTTTACCATTTCTCGCCTCCCTCTATCTCTTGATCCTTCTAGAGTTCTCTTCTCTCTTTTAACTCTAAATTCCTCTAACCTTACCTAGTAACCCTAACCCTTCAATCATCTCGTCGCCGTTCATTTAGCTTTGCCTGTTCCCTTGCTCTCTTCTCACCCTCTTTGCTTAATCTGTTTTATTCTCAGTTTCTCATCTCATATCTTGTCTCTTTCTCTTAGAGACACACGATTGATGAATCACTCTTTTGTTCTATCATTTATGTTTCATTTCCATCTCTTTGACTCAGTGTTTGATATATAAAAAATAGTTAATCGCTTGATTTATAAGTTGTTCATTACAAAAACTTGATTTGTTATTTTTTTTTACCATCAATGTTCAATTGATAGCATTGACAGTGATAAAATCAACATGCAAAGTCCATCTTAGCCAAATCAATTATATCTGGTAATGTTCTTTTGAAATTTTTGAGTTTTTCTTATTTGATGTTTAAATTTTGTAATTTTTTTTATTAGATCTTGATGGATTTTATGTTATTTCTCATGTGTTTTGCATGATATGCTGGTGAATTGATTCAATGGTTGAATCAATGAAGTTTTTTACTTGATCTCATAAAGAGATCTTAATGGTGGAAGCCTAAAGCGGTTGATTTGTCTATCGATTAAATTTAAAGTGAAAGCAAGCGAGTTCCTTTGTTTTTTATACCAATCAATCGAGTCAAAGCAACATTTTAAACATCACTATAAAAGGTATTAATTCCTGCTTTGCTTATTTTGTGAGTAGATCTTGTTTATGTTAAAATTTTTAAATTATATTTTGAAAAATGATTTTCTTACTTTCAAAATATTAATATTAGTAAATATATTTCTTTTATCATTGCTTTAATTGAATATGTGTCCGTGTTAATGATTTATAAAATAATTTCCTTAAAAAAAATTAGATTCTATTTTTTATTTATCATATTTTTTTGATAATTGCTTTTTTTTTAAATTTTGAATTTACTATAAATATATATTGATTTTTTAAGTTTATATTTATATTATATATTTATTTTATGATTAATAAACTTTATAATAATAATAATAATAATAATAATAATAATAATAATAATAATAATAATAATAATAATTATTATTATTATTATTATTATTATTATTATTATTATTATTATCAATAATATTACAATTTACAAAATAAATAATATTATAAATATTTTTATGTTATTTTAATAATATTTATTTGTTATATTAATACTAATTATAATTAATTTCCTTCATTAGTTGTTATTAATCTGATTCATTTCCTAATTGAGTTTTTGATATGCTTGCATGTTTAGTTGATTTGTATGGATTGTGTGACTGTTTTCTTTTGGTGGAAGCTATATCTAATGATAGTTTTGTTGTTTTGTTTCATGTCAAATCAATGCCTTAGATGGAAAAAGAAGCAGAAGGTCCTAGTGGTAGTGAACCTGCTACTGGTGATCAGACCTAGCAAACTAAAAATGTGGAAGCCTAAAGGCAACCAGATGTTGCTAAAAAGTAAAAAAAGAGAAAGGCGGACAGTGATAGCAAAAGCCATTAGAAATAGTTCTGAGCCTGTAGGTATATTAGGGACCTGGAAGTCTGATGATGAAGCCATTAGAAATGCATTGTCTAATATGGTGATTGTTGATGAGCTCCCTTTTAAATTTGTTGAGGGGGAGGGATTCAAACATTTCATGTCAGTTGCATGTCCTAGGTTTAAGATACCTAGCAAATGGATAGTCAGTCGAGACTATTATAATGGATATTTATACGCAAGGTTGAATTTGAAATCTGTTTTCATGAATCACTACCAAAGTCAAAGAGTCAGCATAATAATTGACTTTTGGACTTCAATTCAGTACATAAATTACATGTGCATAACTGTCAAAATTTTTTACATTAATGCTGAGTGGAAGCTCCAAAAAAGTTATTTCCTTTATCCCTATTACCTCTCACAAGGGTGAGTACATTGTAAAAAGTTTTGAAAAATATTTGCTTGATTGGGGTGTTAAAAATGTGTTTATTGTGATAGTATATAATGCTTCTTCAAATGACACTGCACTTGGGTTTTTTTTTTAAAAAAAAATTAATGTCTATAGGCACATCTGTCATTAGAGTTAAGTTTGTTCATATGCATTGCATTGCACACATTCTCAATTTAATTGTCAATGCAGGGCTAAAAGAATCTGGCATGTTGTCAAAAGAATTAGAGAAGCAGTTAGGTATATTAAAAATTCACCTGCTAAGTTGCATAAGTTTAAAGAATTTGCTAATTTAATTGGTGTTGATTGTAAATGTTCGTTGAGTTTAGATGTGCCTACTAGGTGGAGTTCAATATATGTTATGTTAAAAATTGCTTGCTTGTATGACAAAGTTTTTGAAAAATATGAGGAATGTGAGCATGCATTTAGGTAGATTTAGGGGATGATGTACCTGATTACATGGACTGACTTTCAGTTAAGCAACTTGTTATCTTTTTACAATATTTTTTTGAGATGACTCTGAGAATCTATGGTTCTCAGTATGTTACTGTAAAATCTTTTTTCACTGAAATATCTTATCTATTTTGTATATTATATGAGTGGCAAAATTGTGATGATGCAAGTAAAAGTTCAATGGCTTTTTCAATGAAAGCCAACTTTGATAAGTATTGTGGGGATCCCCAAAAAATGAACTTGTTGGCATTTATTACGAATGCTCTAGATCTTAGAGACAAGTTGGAATACATGAAGTATCAACTAACTTAAATGGATAGGGATTCTGTGGGTGGAAGCCTGTTCTATAATGTGAAATTTGCACTTATAAAACTCTTTGATGATTACTCTACTTTTGTTAAACCTCTTTCTCAAGCTTGTTCTCAATTTGGCCTATCAATTATTGTATCTGAACCTACTGCTGCTGAATCTGGGCAATTTATAAACTTGTTGAAATCTAGATTTATGAAGCATAAGATGAAACTTATAATTGGTGGAGGTAAAAAGACTGAATTAGAACTTTGCTTGTCTGAGTCTATTATTAAGGAGGAGGGCTCATTTGACATACTCAGATGGTGGAAGCTTAATGCTGAGACATTTCCAATTATATCAAGCCTAGCACATGATGTGTTAGTTGTGCCCATCTTAACTGTGGCTTCTGTATATGCATTTAGCACAAGAGGGAGGGTGCTACATTATTTTAGGAGTTCTTTGACTCTAAAAGTTGTGAAAGCATTAATATGTTCTCAAGACTGGTTGAGATTGTCATCAACTCTAGTATCAATTGAAGAGGCCTTAAGAGGTTGAGAATTTTAAAAAAGGTATAATTATGGAATTTAATGATCTGTATTCTTTAATTTTCTTATGTAGGCTTTTGCTGATATGTTTTTTAATTTATTTACTTATTTTTTTGTTAGAGTTGGCCCTACTTGGAGTTGGCCCTACAATGGCATCATTAAGTGCCACGTAAATGATAATTCAGTAATATTGAATTCATTTGATTATTTATATTAACTGTTGATTGTTGAGTGCTAACTGCTTTGTTGCCTATGTTGTGCATGTACTATGTACTTATATTCAATTCATGATCTGCCTATATATGCTGCTGATTGTTATTTGAAATGTGACCTCCATTGAAGTGGCTTAAAAATTAAAGTTGTCAGTGTTGTTACCAACACTAAAGTGGCTTTAATTTAAAGTTGTCAGTGTTGTTGTTGCATTTTATAGGTTATGATGATGCTTCCACCTGATGATTACTGAGAAGTAAAATGGCTTGCCTCTATTTCTTTGGTGGCATTTTATTTATAGCCAAAAAGTATGACCGCATTTTTATAATAAATTAAAATTACATATATCTGAGCCCACCTTTTAAACATTTTCATTTTTTCTGAGCTTTTAACTGTTGTTCATTTCTGTATTTGCTTTTGGCTTTCTGTAAGTACATATAAATTGCTTCTTAAATCTATGAATATAATGAATCTGCTTCCGTTGTCCTGGATTGAGTTTCTTATTTTGTCGCATTAGTCTAAATCTGAATGGGTAATAATGAAGCTTCCACCTTGCTTTTTTTTTTTTTTTTTGCAGAGTCTGAATGTGTTTACTGGAATTTCTTTAGTGACATATATTTGTTGCTAGAAATTTTGGCACTATTTGGATATGACTTGAAAACTAAAATATGAGCCCACTATCTTTGTTTAATTTTTTGTATTTGCTTTTCAATCCATGTTTACTGATTTTGTATACATCTATCATCTATGTTTAAACTGCAAGAATGATATATATTTTATTGCAGATTTGATCTATCTGCAATTAGAATTTTTTGCATTGATGTGCAAGCCCTTTCTTTGCATATCTTTTTTTATGAAAGCTTTTTTTAATGGTAGTTGGCTTCTAAATATTTTGGTGAAGTCATGTGAAGAGAAAACTTGTAATTAACACTTAGCAAATAGAATGAATGGTGGAAGCCTCAGGCTAAGCAACTAAAATAGGATTTCAATTTTTTTTTGTAATTATTTTATCTAAATTTATATAAATTTGCAGTTGTAGTTTGTACATTTTGAATATGTAACACATTGGGCTTAGACCCAATTAGGTATTTTGTAATTATTACACATTGAGCTTGTCTCTAAAAAGCCTTTTGTAATTATGTAAGTTAAATTGAGGTTCGTCCAAAATAGTAAAATAGTTATATTTTATTTGTTTTTCGGATTTTTGGCCCAACCCACAATTTTGAGCTCAACCGAAAAAAATCAATTTACTAAACCGATGTAACTGAAAATTTCAATTTGCTAAACTGATTATTTTTGTAATATTTTTGGCTTGATTCGGTATTGTAAATGACTATAAAAAAATCAATAAAAATGTATCCCTCGGCAACCAACCGATGCTTAGTTCTATCACTGCTATGTACAAGATTCAAGAACAAATCAAAGAGGCAGAAAAATTGTTCTAGATTTTTTATAACGTAGAAAAATAATTCTAGGTTAAATTCAACTTCTTTTGATGTAAAATTTTCTTAGCACAATTTAATTATAATCCGAAGTAAATATGCCAAAGGTAGCAATTTCCCGACCCATCTTTAGGCTAGAAATGGCGGCTCGAATAAATGGAGGGGTAAATGCTCTATTTGGGAATTAATGCAGTAAGACACTTCTTGGAATATAGGTGATGGTCAGACTTCCAATTTCTAGATTGATAATTGGATAGAAGGAATGGCTCTGTTGGGTTCTATAGCATTAAGGGACATTTCCTTTAATGATAAAAAATGATCTGTCAGTTCTTATGCCAATCGCGAAGGGCATTGGAAATGGAATGAATTCCAACACTTGCTGCCTCATTATGTTGTTCTTCGTTTAGCTTCTATGGTGTCTCCTCAATCGAGTAATGACAAAGATTTCATTTTCTAGAACTTTTCAAAATCAGGCAAATTCACGATGACATTAGCTCATGCTCTCATTTGTGATATGGAAGTTTGTCATTCCAGTCCCCTGTAGAACAAGATTTAGAAATGGAGTCCCCAGTGTATCAAAACTTTTCTTTGGCTGGTGTCCATGAATAGAATCCCCACTAATTTATTGTGTTTTAAAAGGTGAGCAATTCCTTCTCCTAGTTATGTGATGTGCGGTAATGATGAAGAATCTGTGTCCCATATTCTCAAGGACTGACTTGCAGCCTTGAATATTTGGAATCACTTGGTGCCTGCAAATATGAAAAATACGTTTTATCGCCTTAATGGGATGGACTGGATTTCTTTCAATATTGTAAGAAAGGTCATGGTGTCTCCAAGTTTTAAATGGAGACTAAAGTTTAAGGTCGCCATCTGGTACTTATGGCAATAGCGTAATCACCTCGTCTTTACTGGCCAATCTCTTGATTCACAGACCGCTATCCAGTTCATTTTTAGCTACTGTTAAGGTATGTGTAATGTTGAGATCAGCTATTCTTGGCTTCCTTATTCTAGTATTATGCAACGCCGTAATAATCTGGGGTGGAACCCTCCTACGCCTGGTGTGTGTAATGGAATATTGACGGCAACTACAGACCACTTTCTTTGCAGGCAGGTGCTGGTGGTCTTATTTAGGACCATTTAGGAAAGTGGCTTTCTGGGTTTGTTCAATGCCTTGGAATTTGCACAGCTCTTAAAGCTGAATTATGGAGTATACTCACAGGCCGTCATACTACTCACCAGATGAATATTCCCAAACTAATTATTGAGTCAGATTCTCTAGTTACGATTGAAGCTATTAATGGCAAAACAAAGCTTTTTAGTAATTACAGCAACCTTGTTTCCTCTATCCAACAGATATGCAAAGAAAATTGGGAAGTGAGCTATGTTTTCAATGACCGAAGTAACAATCATTGTGCGAACTGGCTTGCCAAGGCAGTTTCTTTAAACAACGTCGATTTATGTATCATTTCTACTCCTCTGGAGCTTCATGAACTTCTGCAGTTAAAATCAGTTTCTACTACTGGTTGAGTTCTTTTTTGTGTTTTGTTGTTTAGGCATTATGGCTTGTTATATCTACCAAAAAAAAAATTATAATACAAGCCGCGTTTATTTGCATAGCTACCATTTTACTCTAAAAAAACAAAAAACTCATTATATTCTGATAATGCTAAAGTAATAGTTACAATTAAATTTAACAATTAAATATTTTGAGTCAAAGAAACATGTTGACAAAATTAAATTTACCAAAAAAAATTGTTAGGTTACAAAAAGGAGAAACAATAATTCTTACAATTATATATGTTGAGAATTTTAGGGAAGAAGAAGAAGAATGCTGCACAGCAACCAGCCCCAAAGAGCAACAATGTACATTACATTCTAGACATATGCTAGCAACTAATTTCAAAAACTTTCATTGTCGAATTGTATAATCCCCTTAGATTAAAGATTCGATTTGTGCCTCATTGTTATTAGCTGAATTTTTTTTTAAAACTTTCATATTTAAAAATACATAAAAATGATATGCAAGTGCATATATTATGATAAAATTGATTCTAATGATGTAAGTGGATGCAATATCATAATTAAATTCATCATCTATCTTACATGTGCACTTCACCATTTTCTATGAATAATTTTCTTCTCTTTGCCTCTTTTTTTTTGTCCTTAATGTTTAAATAGTAATTGTATAATGTTGGTGAGCCACACGTGGTGATCACTCTTTTTTTTTTCAACAGGAAATATATTTCATTAAAACTGATTACAAAAATGATCAAGGTTATACGAATAGATTGATCTACAATAGAGAAAAAGTATAAATAAATTACTAAAATTTACGATTACTCAGTATAAAAGAATGAAAATAGATCAAATTATTGACAAAAGACTCGATGAATTTTCTTTCGGTGAGATCTAGTAGACGATGGAGGTATAAGTCGCACAGAGGGATTAAGAGATCACGTCGAGATAAGTGTATCATCAACTCACAGTAACTAGCAAATCAATAAGAGACAAGTTTAGATCTATCAAAAGCCATGAAAATAGACAAAGATCACCCATTTTTAAAAGATCAAACTGCCAACAAAACCAAAATAAACAATTTTATTTACTAAAACCTCACTAAAAGGAAGTATCATGAGCAAAATAACATAGATCTACCATAGATCGATGAAAATGATCAAAACCTCTAAAAACCACTAGATAAAGGAGGTTTTGTATAGAGAAAGAAGAGAAAATAAAGAGAAGAGAGAGAAAAGTTAGATATTATCGGTTAAAAATCACAAGCGCACGGTATCGTCAAGTAGTATAAAAAATATTGTCCCATAAAGACTCGTTCTAACCACCTATTAATATAATTTTCTATAGTTTAAGGCTTTTGAATATGGAATCTAGGAAGAAAATTAAATAGCAACTAAATGAACTTATAAAATAACAATGAATTCTAAAAATGAAGGAATAAACAAGTAGTGGATGCAATGGTTAGGAATTGAATCTTGTAACAATCCTTAGTTAACTTTAATTAATGAACCTATTAGTCTTATAAATCCTTGGTAATTCTAAATTATTGATTAATCTCTCTCATGTAATAATCAAACTTAATTCATAACCTTCAAAATAAGAATATTAAATCCCAATTCTCATTGTGAATTCATTTCCCTAAATAAAATCATGAATTTATAAACCCAACCTCAATTGGAATTTAATGCACCTATGATATCTCTACCTATAAGCAATTTAAATCTATATTTATAGTTCCACTAAGATTTTGATCTCTCAAGCTAAAACCTTAATTTTAATTACGCTAATGGTGATCAAGCATCAACATATAATAAGCACAATAAATATAGTTTGCAAGAACTAATAATTCATTAATTAAAGGAAAATATAATTCATGTTAAATCATCAATCCTTAACCAACATGAATTTAGCCTAACATGTTGTGAAAATATTCAACAAAACTATAAAAACATCCCATGAAAATTACAAGAATAAAAGGAGAGAAGAAAATAAAAACTAGAAATTATGTTCTTCAATCTTCAACTCTTGATCTCTTATGAGTTTCTCCTAATTTTCTTACGCTTTTCTGGTGTTGATTTCTCCTAAAAATTGTCTCAAATTGATAGGCAATTGATCTCTAAAAATTCCTTAGTGTCCTCCTTAAATAGGCACATTTAAGTGGCAAAAATTTAACAATTAGTCCGGACTGTGATAATAACATTTTTGCTATTGTCTCAGCTAAGAATTGATCAAATTTTTCTCTATGTGTTGCTGCTATTACAGGGAAATGGCTGCTGTAGCAACTCGATGATCAACCCCTCTTTTACATGCAAATGCATTCATGCATCTTTGATGCGATAGCAACTAATGTAAGCCTCAAATCCAAGTCAAACACCCTCTAATCACCCTAAAAGAATCTTAATTCACCTACAAAAATAAAAGAAACAAAATAAAACTAAAAACTAACAATATCACACAATAAAAACATAAAAATCAACTAATTAATGAGATAAAATAACCTGATGAGTAATGAATTTACACACAAATAGATATCGAAAAACGCATTTGCACTAACTACATGGTGGTCACTCTTTTGTCCCAATTTCAATCTTTCATTGATTGAAATTTGATAAAAGAAAAGTTCATCATATAAAATTGTATATTTCCTGTAAGACAGGACAATATATATGTAAATTTTTTTTATACCACATAAAATAGTTTCTAATGTTTACATTGTGTTGGCATTTGTACGATCAAACCCTTGATTTTGACTTTTACAAGCAATTTAAATTACTGAGGTTTTTTTTAAGTGTGACTATAAGTATAAGTACACAATTACATTCAATGAAAGCTAAGTCAATTGATTGACCTTGTGAACATATTTGAAGACATTGGAATCACATTTAAAGTCTTCAAAGACCTCTAAACATGTTCCCTTATGCATGGGAAATGAACCAAGTGCAAAGGAGTGCATTCGAATGCAAAACCGATAAGTTTTCATTAGGCCAGCCTACCCTCAGGACCCTGACTCCTTATGCCCGAAATGAGAGAAAGAAGGCTACTATGCTCAGGGTCTATGCTCAGGTCCCTAGCTAGACCCTGAGCGTCTATAACGAATATTTTTGCAAGTAACGATCATATTTTTTTAACGTCTGGACCCTGAGCATCTGAAATCCTGCAAAAGTCAAATTTGCATTTATTAAAGGAAAGAGACGTTGGAGACATAATCAATGGTTCCAATAGCTGTATTTTTGAAGCTTTATATGTGTGTGTGTGTGTGTGTGTGCACGCCCTAAAGTTATGATAAGAAGAACAACACATTACATTACACTTTGATTATAAAAAACTCTCTAAGCAATCATTAAGTTTCATTTTTCTTTCTATCAATATTCATTGTGTTGATTAAATTTTGTGAGAGTTAGTTGTGTGTTAGAAATAAAACTTCATATTCATTTAATTCTTGGAACATATTAGATGGGAAGTGAGGTATATTTGTAGTGGAATTAGTTTGAATGTTAACCATTAAAATACTTGGAAATTGGTTTAAGAGTGAGCCTAGAAACTCTTGTTTGTTTGGTTGAAGAGTTAGCCTTAAAACTCTTGTTTGTGTAACGTTGAAGTGGGCCTAAAAACTCTTATTTGTTTGGTTGAAGAGTTAGCCTTAAAAATCTTATTTGTGTAAGGTTGAAGTGAGACTCAAACTCTTATAATCTCAATCTTGTGATTAAGATTATGGGTATTGAAAATCCTAACTTAGAGATAAGTTAAGTGGAGACATAGGATTATTGAGAATATGAACTCCTTAAATTTTTGTGTTTATTGTTCTTCGTACTCTCTTCTCTTTTAATTCTTGTTCATTCTTTAAATTCATTTTAATTTTCTTGAACCCTATTCACACCCCTCTAGGGCTGCTTTCACATTGTGTCTAATGAAACATCAACAAAATCTTCTTTTTTATCTTACTAACTAAATAACATAACCTATTTGTTCTCTTAATTGCAAAATTTTATCAAATTCTTTAATATTCCATAGGTTAAGAAAAACACTCAATATTAAATCCTAATCTAATAAAAAACATAATACTAATATGACAAACTTTAGACCTTTTCGTATAAAAAAATTTAGCCTTCAAAAAAATAAACTAAAGAATAACTATTGGATCAACTGATAGAAGACATCTTGAGTTTAAGTCATTGTATATTCACTTATGTTAAATTAGTTGTTAGGAAACATTTGTTGCCCTTGTGATAATATTCAGATTGCACCAAACTAGTTAATGTCTAGTAAATTTTGAATACCAATAGTTTAAAAAAAAAACTAAAAAGATCAAATTTGTGCAATATTATTTTATTAAATTATTAAATTCCGAAAAGCTCAATTTTTGTAATCGTAAGTGAAAGCATTAAGAATATTAGTTCCATTTTAACTAGTTTAATGTAAATGAAATCATCTATGATATATGCATTGACAAATTAATTAAGCATGGCACAAAGAATCAATTTTCTAAGCCTTCTAAAATTAGTGGAGGATATTTATGAAAAGCAGGTTGATTATGGATGGTTTATTCCAATTGAGAGCAGCACAATTTTTGCCACACTAATATAAACTTGAAAAGGAAGTATAGTGGTGACAATACTAATATATATTGGTCCTTTAGTTAGCTAAGTTGGTTTTATTGTGGACCTTAAAGGTCGATTCCCACTTAGAATCAGGAAAATTTTGATTCATATCTATCCCAAAAACACCATTAACGGTTTCTTGATTAGTACGTTACTGCACCATTATTATCCGTATCTCTTATTTCCTAGTTGAGGTTTTGATCTTTAGCACCTGAAGAAAAGTTCTTAAGTGATCACACACCTTATGTTGAAGAGAAGATGTTATCATCTTTAATTATGTTTGGTCTTTTGTATATATGTTTCTATAATTACCTGATTATAATCTAAAAATCCCAAATTTTTCTTCAAAAAAATACTTGGCTCTAGAGGCTTGAATTCTTCCACAAGTTAAATCCTTTCTATATCAAATGACAATGGTTTATTTGTAAAAAGAAAGAAAAATTACAATAGACGATTTCAGAGAAAGTGATACAAAATAATCTATAAATTCTATAATTTTCTAGAAAGATATATAACTAATAGTCACTTATAATTAAAATCTGTAACTAATTCCAATTAAGTTAAAATTAAAATCCAATTTAATATAGGTATATTTTACAAATGAAAGAGATGTTACCTCAACTCAACATTAGTATCACGTCAACTGAGAAAATGATATGGCAACACTACATTATCACTGTGTCATATGAAAAATAGCATGTCAGCACCATATAGAGGGAGCCCAAATGAACCTGGTGGAATCTTTTTACCTTGGAACTCTGACGCAACTCTAAGTTGATAGTAGTAGTGTGCAACAACAAAGGCAATCAAAATTATGATGATATTTATTCTAAAGATGAGTCTTGAATCATAAGTGGGATGTCCATTTCCTCTAGTTTAATTTATGCAAGAACATGTCTGGTAAGTGGTAATATATTTAAAGAAATGGGAGGCAATATCAAAGATTACCTAAGTTTGTTAAATATTTTTCAACTAGCAAATTTAGCATGGTTTCTTAATAGTAGTTAGCACTAATAACTGCATGTCTACTTAGCCTGCTCTAATTGCCGACTTACGAACAAAAATGGCTATTTTTGTTAGGAATCAATTATGCTATTTAGGCATTAAGACTTATGCGGTGAGCAAAAATCTAAGTAAAGCAATTTTAAAAGGTTTTACTTAACATAACTCTTCATTACATGAAGAATTCCAATCCCAATGATCCAATTTGCATTTAAACACAGAGCTAAATATAAAAAACAACATGTAAACAATAATCTAGGAATTCTAAGTTTGAGAATACTTATAAACTCCTTAGCTTTAGATGTCTTTGGTTTAACTCTTAAATCAAATGCTTAGCCTCCCAAGTGTTAGGCCTCTAGCTTGAAACACTAAAGTTTTGCCAACCACCTTCTTACCTTGATTAAGCTTAGTAGCAAGTACCCTCTCTAAGTGACCTTGTAAACTTGCACTGACCCTTATAAACTTGCACTAACTTAATAGCATTTATTTTATGTATATGTTGCTTTTCCTTTTGGTATATTTTCTTACCAAAATCTCTACACACCTTTTTTAAAATAAGAACTTTTTACATTAATCTCATTAATGTAAAATCACTTATTATCTTATTGCCTTAGAACTCTTATAAGGACATGTGTAAAGAAAATAAGTAAAGATAGATATGCACTAATTGAACATCATTCACACCACATCATTATCATAACACTTTGCATGCCACCTTAGATGGTAGTGAACAAGTTGTACAAGTATCTCATTAGTGTCCAAAGAATGATGTAGAGATTTGATCACATCTCATGCATTAAGTCCACATTCATTCTCTACACTAATTAATACAACTTAATCCTTATCTTTCCCAAAGTCAACAATTTACACATAATTATTAATAATTTAATATCTCATATTAAATTTAATAACTTATATTATTATTATTATTAATTTAATATTTTAATTAATATCTCATATTAATTAAATATAAATTAATAATTAATAACATATATTATTATTAATTTAATATTTTAATTAATATCTCACATTAATTAAATATAAATTAATAATTAAACTCTTATTGGAATTAGATTTCATGATATGCTAGAATCATTGCTTAAAGCACAAATCTAATTCCATTAATCTCAATTAATTGATTAAACTTTTTAATCAATAATTAGATTAATATAAATGGTGATTTGGCAAAACTCTTTTAGGCGTGACTTACAAGGTTCATGTCTAATTAGCAATGAGAATATAATATCAAAACTTGATATTATTTGAAACTCTTTTAAGTCTAAATGTGGAATCCTAATTATGCACATATAGTTCTCATAAGTTGTGAGTAACCCTTAGCATCGATATCATAATTGCCCAATTAGATATAAATACATATATTGATTCACACGAACCTTATGGTCATAATTATCGTGCACTAAAATTCCTTCACTAGAAGATCCCGATATAGCCTAAAGTCAAGGTTTAATCAAACTCTAATAGCTTTATCATATGACCTCATCTCAAGTATTGATTTTCAATAAAACATAACTAATACTAAAAACACTTTCTAGCATTGAAAATCTTTCAAACTGTGTTATGTTTGTCTTGGCCAGGAACATGTTCATCAAGAACAAACTTAGATAGCATAGGATCCTTCTCGGTTCACTCCAGGCAATAAATCCCTTCTTGGTTGAACACTCATCCCTACATTCAACTGACTAGAGCCACCACACGCCATATACCCATGTGTGAATAACATAAATATGTAAGCGGTAACAAACTCTAACCACTCAAATGTGGATAACCATATTACCTTAGGTCAAAGGGCTATATGCACCATTATAACCTAGATTGTGATTGTTGATTATAAGTGAGTATCCTTGCAATCACAAGTCTAATGTCACTATTTGATCCACCTATCACATGAGTATCCACATGTTTATTTGTCACGACCTAAAACAGGGGCCATGACCGGCGCTAGGGAACGGGAATTCTTTCGAATCCGGAACCCGTAGCAAGCCTAAAAATAAAATAAACATGCAATAGTAATAATAACAATATATAATGCAGCGGAAAAAAAAGTCATAAATATAATAATAACATATGCACCAACTAGATTTAAATCAAATCCTCATCATTACATATATATAACTCTTTTAATACAAATCCAATTCAAATATAATACAACATCTCTTTAAATATTTAATGACTACTGCAGTGTCTAGATAAAATAAACCCAAGACTCAGATAAGCAGTTTACATAAAGAAGCCGGGGCGGAAGAAATCCGGCGTACAGGCCTGCTACTGAGGTTTGAAGATGATGACTCTCCTGAAAAAATTAATCAACGGAGGGGAGTCAGACCTCACTGAGTGAATTACTATAATATATATACATACATACTAAATGACAATGCATACAATCAACAGTATATATCTAATATGTATATATACAGGCAAATACACACAGATGCAGTAAAATCATTTTATATATTTCATTGAAAATCATCGTTTATGAAAGATCACATAGAACCCTAGAATATCGCAACCTCAAAACAGTATTAGACAACACTCTAGCCATATAGGCTCACTTATTCCAAAATATTCACTTATTCCATTTGGACAGTAGACTGACCCCGAGACACTAAGTCAACCGAGCTCCAGCAGTCTGACTGTCAGTGTGATTGGCCCCGAGACACTTGGTCAATCGAGCTCCAACAATCACACTCCCAAATTCTATCTCACACATTAAATAATCATATCCAATCAATATCCACAAATAGGTTAGTAATATAGCCTAAATGCTATAAGCGTACCGGTACGTACTCGGTCCTAGTGCTGCCCACTAGGTAGCACGTTCTATTGATATCCTTCATTAATAAATATAAAACATTCATTCACAAATCAATGATGCATGAATTTAAATAACATAACAATATAAACCATATATATACTGGAATTATACAAAAAATAAACCAGGTATATTTCGAGTATATATACGTCAAATAAATCCAATTAAATTACAAAATAAACTAGAGATATATTTGAAAACATTTTAAACACAGTTCATTAATAAAACATGCATATAATTTAATATATACCAAAAATAAACCAAAAATATACTTAAATACAAATCACATTATTTATGCATATTTAATCAAAATGAAACATGTATTTCTAAAATCATGCATCCTAAAGCACATATATATAAAATAGTAACTCACACTTAGGGCGCTCCACGAGATGGGTCCGACGGGCCTGGTCCACTAGCCCTCGGTCTCAGCGCAACTAAACAAACAATAACGACAGAAATCAGAATAAACCTAATAGAAAATCCTAGAACTCGATCTAGAATATTAAACACAAAATCGAAATTAGGATTCGACCGGACATCACGTTTTACAAGAATTCTATCAAAAATTCGGCAGAACCTCCCCTGTAAAACGAACATCTCTCTACTCAAAGAGTAGAGCCGGCCCTGCAAAGAAATACACTTCGAAAAACAGGCACAACAATCCATTCACAACCCCTCGGTCGGACTCCAAACTACAGTCTACCGACCAGGGTCCACAATCACAGAATAATTTCAGAAATACTAAAAATACCCTTATAACATAGAAATTCATTTTATAAATAGAAATTACATAATTATCCTTAAAAACACAGTAAAAACCAATAAAAACTCATTTTATTAGTAAAACCGTATATTATATATATAATTGAAAATAATTCACGAAAAATAGTTTTAATTAGTTAAAAATACTAAATAATTTATAGAAATCATTTTTATACCTTAAATAGCTATTAAAACCAATTTAATTACATTTTTAGTCAATTTAGGGTAAAATTACCAAAATACCCCTATATATATAAATATACTAAAATTACTTCAAAAATTCACCAAAAATAGTATAATTATCCAAAATTAATTTTATCAACATATTTATCAATAATATCAATAATTAAACTCAATCAACCAATTAATTTCAATTAAAAACACAATTAACCTAATTTTTCCAAAATTACATAAACTTAAATAATTCAAAATAAATACTTAGAAATTCATAAAAATTCCAAATAAATTCCTATAATTCATTTCAACACCTATATTTATCATAAAACACAATTTCATAATTTAATTAATTAATTTCCAAAAATTAGAAAATAATATTAAAATTTTCAAAAATACCCAAAAATCCAAAATAATTCCCAAAAATTCCACAAAAATTCATACATGTAGATTAAGCTAAGGGGAAAAACATTTGTTAAGGAATTTTTCATGAATCAATCAAATTGAAGTCGAAAAAATTCAAGAACCCTAATATGGCCGAAATCGAAAATTCGAAACCTAAGCAAATCAAGACCATTTAAGCTCAAACCAAAGCTAGAATCACACTCACCAGAACTCAAGGAGAAGAAAGAGACCGGTGTGTCAAAAATGGTGGCTGGAAACGTCGTGAACGACGGTGAAGAAGAATTCGGCTTCTCCAGCCAAAACCGACCTCCAGACGCCGAAAACGGTTGCTACAGGCGGCGAGGAAGGTTGAGGAAGGTGGTGGCACGCCGGATGGCACACCAATGGCAAGAAATCGGGACGGCAAGCGGCGGAACGGCAATGAAGGCAATCAGGGAAGAAGGAGTTCGATCAGGGGCAAAAATGTAATTTTTTAAAAGTTGATTTTTTTGACTTATAATATGTATATATATATACTTTATACTATATAATAAAATAATATTAAATTACACACATTAAATATACACCACACACTTAATATTTAATATTTTAAAATTTAATAATAAATAAAAATAATTAAATAATAATAAAACTAATAAATAAATAATAAAATATTAGGGTAATAAATTAAACCCTAATTAAATAAATACATACACATATAGACTTTATTTAGTAATTTAAAAATACGTATGTGTTCATGCAAGTCCGTAAATCTATTTAAAATAATTAATAATAAAATATTTACATGAAAATTTCCCCGAAAATGTAAGTCCCGGGAAAATTTTACGTAAAGGACTTTAAATAATACACAATAATTAAAATAGGTTTTAAATACATATCAACTCATAAAAATATCATAATATATATACAAAATTATTACCACTGCATATCCCGATACAATGTAAAAATGTTTGAAAACACGAGATATTACATTATTCTAATATCTCATATGAAGTAGCATGAGACTCACTAGCTCCCACTATTAGCATCATATACTAATTAAGAAAAATAGACAGAGGTGATAGTCTAATTAATATTACCCAAATATTAATTATTTGACTATAAACAATTTATAGCATTTGTACTAAATAAATTTGTAACTCATATTATCAACTCTTGATAATAAATTTGTTTAACATATTGCTAAGGGTAAATATTCAAATAAATAAAATTTTTATTTAAATGAATATTTTATTGCTGTGGGGATAATTTACAATGTCATTATTTATTACAAGAATGGCACTATGGCACATATATGCTAATAATCTCCCACTTGCATTAATGTCATTCACTACAATATGTAAGACTCATCTTCTCAAGATGATGGTCTAACTATAGTTGGTTGAGCGCCTTAGTTAGTGGATCAGCCATATTGTCGGTTGAAGTTACCTTTTGCATGAGCACATTGCCCTTTCTAATAAGTTCTCTAATAATATGAAAGCGTCTTTCTATGTGTTTGAATTTCTGGTGTGACCTTGGTTCCTTTGCCAAAATAATGGCTCCATTATTGTCACAGTAAAGAGGAATTAAGGACTTAATGGAAGGAACCACCGCTAATTTAGTAATGAATTTTTTAATCTAAATAGCTTCTTTAGCAGCATCCGACGCAGCTATATACTCAGCTTCTATAGTGGAATTAGCAATGATACTTTGCTTGGAACTCTTCTAGCTTATTGTACCTCCATTACAAATGAAAACAAATCTAGAGATAGATTGTCTATCATCCATATCTAATTAAAAATCAGAATCTATAAAGCCATCTATTTGTAAATCACCTCTTCTATAAGTCAAGATTAAATCTTTAGTCCCTCTCAAGTACTTAAAGATTGTCTTAATTGCTATCCAGTATTCCAAACCTGGATTGGATTGAAACCTGCCAATCATACTAACAACATAGGCAATATCAAGCCTAATACACAACATAGCATACATCAAGCTTCCTATAGCTGAAGCATAAGTAACTTTAGCCATTTGCTCCATTTCCTCAAGTGTTTTAGATGATATACCCTTGGATAAATGGACACCATGCCTAAATAGTAACAATCCTCTATTAGAATCAAGCATGTTAAATCTCTTCAACACCTTTTCCAAGTAAAGATTTTGGATAAACCTATCACTCTCTTCGATCTATCTTTATAGACTCGAATCCCAAGAATATAGGTTGCCTCCCCTAAGTCCTTCATCAAGAAGGTTTTAAATAGCCATACTTTTACAAAAGTCATCATTCTGACATCATTTTTAATTAATAGAATGTCATTTACATATAAGACTAGAAAAGTAAGTTGGCTCCCACTAACCTTTTTGTAAACACATGGCTCATCTTTGTTCTTTATGAAACCATAAGAATGGATAGCCTCATCAAAATGATGATTCCAACTCCTTGAAGCTTGTTTCAAACCATAAATAGATCTTTTAAGCTATCCTCAGATTCAAAACCTTTTGGTTGCTCCATGAAAATTTCTTCCTTAATATAACCATTAAGGAAGACAGTCTTGACATCCATTTGCCAGACCTTATAATCATAGTGTGTGATTATAGCTAAAAGAATTTAAATGGATTTAAGCATGGCTACTTGTGAGAAGGTCTCCTCATAGTCAACCTCTTGCCTTTAGCGAAACCCTTTCACTGTAAGCCTAACTTTATAGGTCTTTACCTTTCCATCTGCATCAATCTTTCTCTTGAAGACCCATTTACACCCAATGGGTATAATACCCTCAGGAGGATCAACAAGTGTCAATACTTGGTTTGCATACATGGAATTCATTTTAGCTTTCATAGCTTTAATCCATCTTGAAGAATCTTTATCATATAAAGCTTCTTTATATATATTAGGATCATCAATATGAATGGTCTATTCATAAACATGCAACTCTTGCATATTAAGAAGAAGATCATATCTCTCTAGAGGATGAGATACCCTACTAGACCTTCTAAGAGTCAGTGTGATGACATTATCAATTGGAATAGGCTCTTCGGGTTGATCAATCTCCATTTGATAAGTTTGTTGGGTTTCTTTAAATGATTCCTCATTTAACATTATCTTCATTCCTTTACCACCTTCCTTTAGAAATTCTTTCTCAAAGAAAATAACATCTCTGCTTATAACAATAACTTATTTAGTAGGAAGATAAAAGCGATACCCTAAAATTTCTTTAGGATATCCAATAAACCTTCCTTTAATCGATTTCACATCCAATTCGTTCGATTTTAGCCTTTTGATAAAAGCTGGACATCCCCAAATCTTAATATATTTAAGATTTAGTGCTCTATTATGCCATATCTCATATGGTGTAGTAGAAATGGATTTGGATGGAACACGATTAAAAATATAGCAGGCGGTTTGGAGTGTATAACCCCAAAGTGAAATAGGAAGATCAATAAATCTTATCATAAAATATAATCTAATAAAGTACAATTCTACCTCTCAGACACACCATTTAATTGAGGTGTTCCAAGCAGTGTGAGTTGCAATACAATGCCATATTCTTTTAAGAACTCAATAAACTTGGTACTTAAGTATTCACCTCCTCGATTTGATCTTAGAGTTTTAATACTTTGCCTAATTTGGTTTTATATTTGGGCTTTGAATTCTTTGAACTTTTCAAAGGATTCATTTTTTTTCTTCATAAGAAACAAATGCTCAAACCTTGATAGGTCATCTATAAAGGTTATAAAGTAGTAGAAACCACCCATAGCCATTTCAGAAAATGGTCCATATACATCACTATGCATAATTTCCAATATATCCTTAGCTCTTGCCATTTGTCTAACAAATGGTGATCTAGTCATTTTTCCTTAAAGACAAGTCTCACTAGTCGAATTAGATGCAGATTCAAGATAGCTCAATATTCCTATCTTTTCTAACTTTGTGATCCTATACTCCACAATGTGACTTAATGTCAAGTGTCATAAATATTTTGAATTAGAGGCATTTTTAATTAGTATTGCATTTTCATTACTTATATAAACTTGAGGCTCATTGTTATTGGACATATTATCAACATAATATAAACCATGTATTAAATAACCTATGCCTATTATTTCACTTCCAAAGTAAATATTACATACCTCTCTTTTAAAATGAAACTCATAACCTTTTTTAGTTAAACTAGAAATAGAGACTATGTTTTTATAGGCATTAGGTACATATAATACATCATCCAACAATAAAATATGATCGTAAAGATCAATGGAAGTAGATCCTATAGCCTTGGCCACAACGCTTACTCTATTGCTAAGCTTTAAGGTTACTTTATTACGCCTCAACCTCTTTTTATTTGCTAGATCCTGCATGGATAAACAAATGTGAGAACTAGTACCGGTATCCAATACCCATGCATTTGATGAGCTTTTAGAACATATAGAAGCATATAGATTAGAGAAACTCTTTCCTTTACTAGGTCTTCCCTCACATGTGCCTTGCCCTTATTCATGGCTATGCCACCCGCAGGCTTGAAATCACTTGTCTTGCCTTTCTTTTTTTAATTTCCTTTCTTCTTAGTCTTACTATAAGATGCAATAACAACAACCTCTTTCCTTTTGCTTTCTTAGATAGCCTTTTGGGCCGTCATAAACATGTTTAAAAGCTTTGTAAAAGTACATTCTATTTTGTTCATATAAAAATTTACAATTGTTTGCCCAAAAGATTCGGGAAGGGATTGAAGGATCAAATCTATTTGGAGATGGAAGTCCATTATAAATTCTAGACTTTCTAGTTCCTCTATTGATCTAATTATAGAGTTTACATAGACTCCCACATCCTCACCTTCCTTCATCTTAGCATGAAAAAGTCGCTTTAATATCTTATACCTAGAGGTCCTACTATATTCACCAAATAACTCTTGTAAGTGAAGTAGGATTTCTTTTGCATTTGTGTACTTCTCATGTTGCCAATGGATTTCAGAATTCATAGAAGCCCACATTATGCATTGTGCTTGCAAATCATCATCTTTCCATTTATCTAGAATATCTAACTCCTCTTGGGAAGCATTTATGGGAAGAGGACCAGGTGGTGATCGATTTAATACATATAGAATCTTTTCAAAAGCTAAAACAACTTTTAGATTCCGTAGCCAATCAATAAAGTTAGGGTTCGTGAGCCTATATTGGTCTAGTATGATTGATAGTAGGTTAATGATCTCATATTATCAATATATCTGCAAAAGTAACAAGATTAATTAGTTCTATGACATTGTTATATTACTATTAGATTTGGTTTTTAATCTTAATGGTCTCCCATTAACTTGGTGAATCCTACACTTCCAAGTAGGGAATAGAAATCCCTTATTAGATAGATTTTCTAGTGGGTGATGGAGTTCTTTAATGAGTCACTAATATCCTTTAGGTACACATTACCATTCTTAGAATATTAGTTTTCATTAAGTGGACAACTCTAGTCCATCACATCTCATGTGATATTCCATCATTCTAGCTCCTAATGTTACGAACCTTAGATACACATTGTCGTTATTGGCCTTTAACAATAGTTAGGTCCATACCATTGGACCAATAAAATGTATAAACTTGAACACTACATACCTCAAGTACACCTATTTGCCATTCTTGGCATATAGTGTGTTTATACATCTACAACATCTTATACTTAACAATAACACTACATGAATTTTTTTTTGACGTTATGTACACCCCTATGTGTCTAAAGGCAATCCATATAATCCTAAAACCATGCAAGTTATTGCTCCAATGGAGAGCTGAGACCTAAATTTATTTTTTGGAAGATTTTTGGGTCTTTATTTTAAGGTCTCACTTTGCACATTAACCAATATATAATCACATACATATATTTCATAGCATCTATTTATATATACATATCACATATGCATATAGCATGTTATAATATATATATCACATATGCACATAAAGTATGCAAAAATGCGTGCATTAATAAGGAGTGCAAAAATGCATGCACTAATAAGGAGTGATCATGGACTTTTCTTAAATCTATTTTAACTCTTAAAAATAAGTTACAAAATGGTTTAGCCCAAGAAAATTATTGAAGGCATGAAACTCCTTATCACCATCTCCATGGATTTGCATCTTGAGCACTTCAAGCTTCCTGCCACAACTCTTGTGACTTACATTTAATCCTTAGCATACCAAGGTTAATATTACATCCTAATAATTTTATGTAATTAACATTTAATTACACATTAAATAATAAAATTAATTATTATTACAAATATAAGGATGTAATTGAAGTCCATGATCACTTCTTGTAAATAATTATCAATATGCAAAATTAAACATACAATTTTTTTTATTATGCTACAGTACCAGGCAGTAGCTTAGCAGCTATAGGACTACGGTTGCAACAGTACCACTATTGCTAAAATCACATTTTAAGCATATTTAGTCACAACTCTTGCAATTAACAATTAATTGTAATTACAAAACTTGCAATTATTAATTAATTATAAGTTAATAATAACATATATCATTATTAATATAATTATTAATAATTTAATATCTCATATTAAATCTAATAATTTAATTAATAACATACATTATTATTAATTTAGCATGTGTTAAGTGCAAAAAGGAGCTTTGATACTACTGTTAGGAATTAGTTATGCTACTTTGGCATTAAGACTTGTATGGTGAGCACAAACCTAAGTAGAGCAAATTTTAAAAGATTTTACTCAACATAACTCTTCATCATATGAAGAATTCCAATCCCAAAGATCCAATTCGCATTTAAACACATTGCTAAATATAAAAAAAAAACAACATGTAAACAACAACCTATGAATTCTAAGTTTGAGAATACTTACAGACCCCTTACCTTTAGATATTTTTAGTTCAACTCTTGAATCAAATGCTTAGCCTCCCAAGTGTTAGGCCTCTAGCTTGAAACACTAAAGCTTTGCCAAAGTGGTAACAAACTCTGACCATTTAAATGTAGATGACCATATTACCTCAAGTTAAAGGACTATATGCACCATTATGACCTAGATTGTGATTATTGATTATAAGTGAGTATCCTTGCAATCACAAGTCTAATGTCACTATTTGATCCACCTATCACACGAGTATCCACATGTTTATTCTGATATCTCATATGAAGTAGCATGAGATTCACTACCTTCCACTATTAGTATCATATACTAATGAAGGAAAATAGACAGAAGTGATAGTCTAATTAATATTACCCAAATATTAATTATTTAACTATGAACAATTTATAGCATATGTACTAAATAAATTTGTAACTCATATTATCAACTCTTGATAATAAATTTATTTAACATATTACTAAAGGGTAAATGTTCAAATAAACAAACTCTTTATTTAAATGAATATTTTATTGTCATAGGAATAATTTACGATGTCATTATTTATTACAAGAATGGCACTAGGGTACATCTACACTAACAATTTTTGTTGATGAAATGCAGGCATGTTGTTCATTAGGAATGTGGTGTTATCCATGGCCCTATTGGTGTGAAAATATCAGTAGGAGTAATGAGGTTGATGTTGTCTCTGTACTTGACTGATAAATTCTTTACATCTAAGATCTAGTTATGCTAATGGACTCCAAAAAAGACAACAGTGGTTGAGCTAGTGACATGATCATATAATCCCAAAAGGATTGGTTCTTGATTTGTACTGCATCATATTGTAGATTTTGTCCCTCAATTCTAATGTTTTAATATTCTTACCATGATAATAGATGAGAGAAAATGATTTTAGAAGTGCAGAATTTCTAAAAGAAGTTTGATATCTTAATGTACATATTGAGATTGTGTTATAAGTTTTTTTTTCAGTTTAAGATGATTATTCTCTTTTCTAATCGAACAGTATAGTAATTAGATAAATAACTTAAACTGAAAAAGAAAGCCCATAACCCAACATTCTTATTCCAATTTTGATTAGGTTCTGAATTATAAGATATTAGGTAATGACAGTGGCCATGAATTTGGAGTCATGTCCCATAGCTTGCAAAACTTTAAGTACAGTGCAAAATTCAATGTCCATACTTCCTTCTTCCAATCCTTAACATACAATTAGCAATCCATCACATTTATTCGCCAGCCCGCTTCTTGTGGCCATGCCCTTCCCCAGCCGAAATCATTACCATAAATATTGAACTGAGGTGAACTGCTAACGGCCAACATATTTTGTTGTGGGATTCAGGTTAATTTCCATCGATAATAACAAATTCACCTTCATAAATATTGCTCCAATGACTAGAGTTTAAATGATTATACTAAAAAATTACCTTAAGGTAGATTCCCAGAAAAGGTGTGGTGGGACACAATGGTCCACTTAAATACCAACCTCCTAGACATAATTTTTATTAAGACAAGTAATTTAATAACACAATGATTCATGATAACTATACCTGACAATAGCTATTAAATAGATATAAAAGAGAACACCAAAATTTAACGAAGTTTAGCCAATTATGCCTACGTCCTCGAACACTACCAAAATAATATTTCACTAATTTAAGAAAATATTACAAAAGAGAAAGAAAAAATAAAATTGCATAAATATAGAAGAAGGCAATTTTTGAATATCTTTAGGAGATATTTGGGATATGGGATGGTTTTAACAAAGGGGGGAGAAGTCATTTTATAGCCTAAGGACTCCTCTAATTTTTCTAAAATTCTAATGTGGGAATTTTGACAGAAAATTAATAAATATCCACCTTGACAAAATTTCATACAATTCTCTCACAAATCCAATCTTTAGTAGTGTCTATAAATTCTAATTTTTAATTTTTAACAATATTGATCAAGTCTAAACAATGTTTAAACTTGACCGCAGTTACCACTTTTGTCATCATATCAGCAAGATTCTCAATGGTTCGCATCTTTTAGATTATGACTACACTTTCTTCTAGAATCTCATGTACAAAGTGATATCAAACATCAATATGCTTTATCTTTGCATGATAAACTTGGTTCTTTGATAAATGAATAACACTCTGACTGTCACAATGCACATTGATATGCTTATGCTCCATTCCTAGTTCATCAAGCAACCCTTGAAGCCAAATTGCCTCCTTCATACCCTCTGTAATTGCCATATACTCTACTTTTGTAGTAGACAAAGCAACTGCTGATTGTAAGGTGGACTTACAACTGACTGGTGCCTTTGAAAAAGTAAACACATAACTAGTAATTGATCAACGTTTGTCCAAATCACCAGCATGGTTAGAATCATAATGCCCAACTACACACTGACCATTTTGCTTGTCCTTCTAAAATACTAAAGCAATATCTACGGTGTTCATAATATATAGTAGAATCCATTTTATAGCTTGCCAATGCTCCTTTCCAAGATCATGCATGTACACCCTAATTGCCTATGAAATATCGGGCCTCATACACACTATTGCATACATCAAACAACCAACAACACTTGCATATGGTACTTTTAACATGTATTCTCATTCTGTATCATTCTTTAGTGATATGGATGCACTAAGTTTGAAATGAGAAGCAAGTAGTGTACTAACTGGTTTTGACTTCTCATTCATGCCAAAACATTTTGGTACCTTCCTCAGATATTCTTTCTGAGAAAAAGAAGGCCTTCCCAATTTCCTATCTCTGGATATTTCTATACCGAGAATCTTCTTTACTTCAGTGAGATCCTTCATCTTAAACTCCATGTTTAATTGAATTTTTAATTTCTCAATTTCTATCTGACTCTTGGAAGGTATCAACATATCATCAACATAAAGAAGAAGATATATAAAGGATTCGTCTTGTAGCTTACGCAAATACACACAATGAGCATATTTGCTTCTCGTGTACTTTTGCCCTATCATAAACTTATCAAATCGCTTGTACCATAGCCTCAAAGATTGCTTTATTCCATACAATGATTTTTTTTAATTTGCACATGATCTTCTCTTTTCTAATAACTTTAAATCCATCTGGCTGAGTCATGTAGATTTCCTTATCTAAGTCTCTATGTAAAAATGCAATTTTTACATCCATTTGAACTAGTTCCAAATCCAACTACTCTACCAAAGCCAACAAAATTCTAATGGAGGAATGCTTTATAACTGGAGAAAATAATTCATTATAATTAACTCCCTCGATCTGAGCATAGCCTTTAGCCACCAGTCTTGCTTTATAGTGAACATTATCTTTGTAAGGAGATCCATTTTTCTTTGCATATACCCATTTGCACCCAATTGCCTTCTTTCCCTTTGAAAGATTAGCTAGTTTCCATGTCTGATTTTTCTAAAGGGACTACTTTTCTTCATTCATGGCGATCCTTCACTTATCATATTCTGAACTTTAGATTGCCTTATTATAAGTACTAGGAACATCAGCAATTGCAATTGTTAATATAAAAGTGACCATGTTAGCATAGTGAGTAGGTGGTCTAATGGTCCTTTGTTCCTTCCTTAATGCAATTGATTCATATTACTGTGGAGGTTCTTAGGTCTGAACCTCTTCCTCATATGACTATGGAGGTTCTTGGATTAGAACCCCTTCTTAATTTGACTCTTCTTCTACTATAGGAGAGTCATCATTAGTTTCTTCATTGGCTAAGATAATTCGTTTACCATCAAACTCCACCTGTTTAAGAGTACCATCTTTCCGCTCCATCTTTTCAGAAGTCACATTTCTCAGTATGGTAGATTCATCAAAGGTAAAATCCCTGCTGAAGATTACTTTCATTATTTTTAGACACCAAAGATGATATCCTTTCACACTAGAACTGATCCCCATAAAGATTGCCTTATTTGCTTTTGGATCTAACTTTGAGTCCTTAACATGGTAATATACACTGGAACTAAACACATGTAAGGAATCATAATATATAGTAGGTTTTCCAAACCATTTCCCCAATGACGTTTTACTACCAATAGCAGTCGATGGTAAGCAGTTGACAAGGTGACAAGCATATATTACTGTCTCAGCTCAAAATTCTCTACCTAACCCAGTGTTGGACAATATATATTGAACCTTCTCTAGTAATGTTTGGTTCATATGCTATGCCACCCCATTCTGTTGTGGTGTATTTTTTATGGTGAAGTGTCTAAAAATACCTTCATCTTTATAGACTTTCAAAAATGGATTATTTTTAACTCTCCACCATTATCTATATTGAGACATTTGACTTTTATGCCTATTTTAGTCTCTACTATCTTTTTTCATTTAAGAAAAATTTCCAACACCTCATCCTTCATCTTCATTGTATACACTCAAACTCTTCAGGAAAAATCATTAACAAAAATGACATAATAGTGTTTTCCTCCTAATAAAGTGGTTTTGGAAGGCCCCCACACATTTGAATGAACATAATCCAAAATACCCTCAGTATCATAGATTGTTGTTCTAAATTTCACCCTTGTCTTCTTCTCTTTGATGCAATGCTCATAAAAATATAATTTTCAAGCCCGTGCTCCTTTTAATAATCCTTGATCTATCAATAATTTCAAGAATTTTTCTCTAGCATGCCCTAAGCGCATATACCATAACCTGGTTGCTTCTGACTTTTAATCATCAGTAGAAGTTGCCACTGTTGTTTTCCCAATAATTGTATTACTTAGAAAGTAATACACATTACTTCTTTTCTAAATTCCCTTTATTATCACAAGTGCACTAAAGATAATTCTCATTATCCTATCTTTCACCCTTACTTTGAAACCTTTTAACTCTATGGTTCCTACAAAGATGAGATTCTTCATCAAATTTGGCATATAATGAACACTTGTCAAGGTTCTGGTTGATCCATTTTGATTTCTCAAGCAAATTAAACTAATCTCATGTGTGACAAGAGGGACATTAGTTATTGTGTAGACAATTCCACCTTTTAGCTCTTTAAATTAAAAACCATTCTTGATAGGGGTCATATGATGGCTACAAGCTGAATCTAGCAACCATGAACTAGAATAAGTGGTTGATGGTGTAGCAGCAATTGAAAGGTCTGAATTTGCATCATCACATTGATTTTTGCTCAGTTTGGACTTTGACTTTGATCTCCTTCTCCTTCTTTTATTCTGACTCTACGAATAGCCTGTAACAACTAAAGCTTCTACTTCCACACTTGTGTTTTCATGCTTTTCTTTTTGTTCTCAATTCATAACTATACAAGGCAACATTTACTTCACTGAGAGACACAACAACCTTCCCATGAAGTAGCATAGTTTCAAGATACTCAAACTCATCAAGAAGTGATCCTAATAACATTAGAGCCAGATCTTCATCTTTAAAAGTCTCATCCATATTCATCAAATTAGTTACCAACTGATTAAAGCTAGTAACGTGATCACTCATTATGGTCCAGAACATAATTGAAGTGAGACAATATCTTTTTCATGTAGGGCTTGTTCTGACTATTTTTCTTTAAGAATTTCTCCTCTAGTGTCTTCCCTAATTTACTTATAGAAGTTTCTTTAGAATATGAATACTTCTGCTCTCTAGAAAGACATGATCGAATGGTACCACATACCAATCTATTGATCATCTTCCATTCTTTCTTCTCAACACCATCTGGTTTCTCTTCTTCAATAACAATGTCTAAATCCTGCTGAAAGAGGGCATCTAGAACCTTACTTTGCCACATGCCAAAATAATCAGTGCTATAAAAAATCTCCACTGCAAATCTAGCATTTGTCACAGCATTTCTTGGCAAAATTGAAGATGATAAAGCTATTGACATCGATGTGGATAATTTTGTGTTGTCTGCCATTTCTGCTACAAATTGTATTTAATAGCTGTCGATGTGGAATGCCAATTAGCCTAAGAAAATTTTTTCTGATGTGGAAGATCAGTCTAAGTTGCAACCATAGAGTATATTAAAATAAACCAAGAGCTCTGATATCAATTGTTGTGGAATTCAAGTTAATTTCCACCGATAATAATAAATTCACCTTCAGAACTATTGCTTACGTGACTAGAGTGTAAACGATTGTACTAAAAAATCATCCTAATGTAGATTCCCAAGAAAGGTGTGATAGGACATAATGGTCCACTTAAATATTAACCTCCTAGACAAAATTTTTATCAAGATAAGTAATTTAATAGCGCAATAATTCACGATAACTATATCCGATAATAGCTATTAAATAGACATAAAGGAGAACACCAAAATTTAACGAGATTTGACAAATTATGCCTACGTCATCAGATGCCACCAAAATAATATTTCACTAATTTGAGAAAATATTATAAAAGAGAGAGAAATAATAAAATTGCCTAACTATAGAAGAATGCAATTTTTGGATATCTTTAGGATATTTTTGGGAGATATTCGAATATGAGATAGTTTTAACAAACGGAGAAAGAGTTCTCTTATAGCCTAAGGACTCCTCCAATTTTTCTAAAATTGCAACATGGGAATTTTGACATAAAACCAAGATATTTCGAATATTACTGCCCCATCTGAATATATTAGGGCTATTTATCCAAGACTGTTTGATGCTTTTTAACGTTTCTTTCGTCAAGCCTTCAACCATCTTGTGCATATCTAGAGCTGTGTCGCCAAGTCCATTTTTTAGAAGCACTCTTTTTTTTTTTTTTTTGTTTCTGTACTTACCTGAATTGCATTTCCAAAATATGCTTCTGGTATGGGCGGGTGCAATCTTGATTTTAAATTACATATAACGCAAAAATAGGTATCTTGATCAGGATCAAGTTGTGGACAGCTACGGATTACTGATCGCCAAACATGAGCCAAGACTGATTGTAGAAAGGAGATCTTCCCATCAATGCCTGCCTCTGTGTTGGTTCTTGCTTTCAACCCTGCAATCTTTTCCTTACTGAAATGGAAAAATCTCTCTTTCAGAGGTGATGGAGTGAACTCATCGTCATTAGTTGTGATAATCCGAGCCAGGAAAGCAGATAGGCAGACAGCTTTCACCTCGAAACCAATTTTCAAAGACAGGAGGTTTGGAGAGATTTCGAACCAAGAATTGATGAAATGCCAAAATGATGTGCCATCAACAACAGAATGGTTGATGGTAAAGCTAATGAAGATTCCATGAGCTAGCTCTGTAACCTGAACTGCAAAGAGTGGTTTCAAAACACCCTCATAGTTCTTGATCCCGTTCAATGGAAAAATGAATGAATGATAGGAGGAGAACAGATCGGTGAAAGGATATCAGAAATGGTAACATTTTCTGAGAGCATGTTCAAATTGGACACCAGCATTGTTGCAGACAATAAAGAAACAGGTGGAGTTCTTATCATCCTCTTGTTGAAGTTGAAGAGTAGCTAAGCGGCCTGCAACCGGAAAGAAGAGATCAAGTGTGCGAGAAAGAGGTCTTTCAAGTGTTGGATTAAGTTTTCATCAATACATTTGGATTGTGATGGTTTAGATTTGGTGAAAAGAAGATCCGTTTGGATGGCTCTAATAAAAAGAAAGCTGAGATCATTTGAACTCAACTCCATTCTTTTCCTTCTCAATGATTCCCGGCTTGTTGCGGCTTGAACAGTACTTGTAAATATGTATTCAACGTTTACCATTTTTTGTATGCTTTCTTTTCTCGTACAAATTCATTGTCTGAGCTTCAAGGATTTATAAATGAGACATTAGGGTGATTAACCCATCAGGCATGCGATGCCTGCCTCTTTAAGATCCAGGAAATCATATGAATATTTATAGGCATAATACATTTGCAGCCCCTTATACTTGATATAATTTGTCAGTTTAACATTTCAACTTATAATTTTATCATTTCAACACTTAAACTTGTCTAAAATTCAATAATCTGCACTAATTTGATGATATAATGTATCAACCACTCATTGTACTTGTCACTTTTTATCAATTTGACACTTTTACTAGCAATTTTTGTTGAGACAAACCCTTAAAATGTGGGACATGTTGATTTATTATTTCATTTCACATATGTTAACAGAGGTTTTAAAAATGTGTTTTAGGTGAATTCAAGTGTTAAAATAGTAAAACTATAAGTTTAGGTATCAAACTGATAAAAAAGGATAAATATAGGGAGTCATAGATGTATTTTGTCATATTTATATGATTATGCTTTTCCTCTTCCTCATTTATAATAAAAAAAACTATAATATTCAATTTGGTTAAACTCCAATTAAAAAAATTATAAATGAGCATCTTATTTACAATAAAAAATGTAATATTCAATTTTGTTTTGTAAATGAGTAGCTCATTTATAATAAAAAACCGTAATATTCAATTTGGTTAAAATTCAATTAAAAAAATTGTAAACGAGTAGCTCATTTATCAAATAAAAAACTATAATATTCAATTTCGTATTTTCATTAAGGCTTTATACATGTGTAAACATGTAAATTTTTAAAAATTATTTTTAGACTTAGTAAAATATTTTCGCTCTATTAAATAACTATTCGTAATTCCGCACATTGCATGGACTGTGAAATAAAATAATTATATAAATAATTTGAATGAAATAATAACTAAATAAATTAAAAATAAATAAGTCACATTAATTTTATTTTCTTTAATTTTTGTTGCCATAATTTTTTTTGTTATAATAAGATTTGTTTTAGAATTATTATATTAGTATTGAAATATGTATAATAGTGTTTTTAGTTAAAAAATAATATTAAGTAATTACTGTAATTTTTTTAATGGTTTAGAAAAAATATTTTGAGTGATTTAAGGTAGAAACATAAGTAATATATAAATAATTATTGAATTTGAATAGTATTAAAATATGTATAATAGTGTTTCAGTTAAAAAATAATATTAAATAACTATTAAAAATAAAGAATTATTAGAATAGTATTGAACTATGTATAATAGTGTTTTAGTTAAAAAATAATATTAAATAATAAGTGTTTTTTTTTTAATGGTTTAGAAAAAATATTTTGAGTGATTTAAGAATTTCAATAGTATTGATATATGTATAATAGTGTTTTAGTTAAAAAATAATACTAAATAATTGTTAAAAATACTTTATTTTTAATAAAAAAATTAAAATTTTTAATAGTTTGACACATTAGTTTTTTAAGTGAATATTCAAATATGAAGGTGAATACTTGTCAAATTTTTAGTTTAATGACTTTAGAGCTCAACATTATATATATATATATATATATATATATATATATATATATATATATATATAGACTATTTAGTTATTTTAGTCTAATATATTTATGAAAATTTTAGTCAAATCAAATATTTTGGTTCATTATCTCAATTAAATTATTTTAATGGCTAATCAAATTATATAAAAAATGTCATTGAGATAATAATAAATAAATAATAATTATTAAAAATCATTTATTTAAATATTAAGCATGCAAGCCAATTAAATTGTATTAAGGTAGTTAAAAGTCAATCCTACCATTAGATTTGGAATTTCAAAACACTCGCACCACCTCCGCAAATGCCTAAATAGAGGGGTCTCCCATGCTTCAATTTGTCAAATTCATCTGTCGAATTCAAATCTTAAGATCAAGAAAATAAGCATTGAAACTCTATCAAATTAATTCAATTCTCAACATAAAGAAATTGAGCACTGAAGCTCTGTCAAATTCAAGTGTCAAGATGAAGAAATGGAGCATTACGGCTCTATTAAATTCAAGACTCAAGCTCTCTACTAGATCATTAAGGTGTTCTTCAAGTTCCACAAGATTATTCAAAGTGTTCTTCATCAAAATTTTTCATCTTCAATTTATTTTGAAACCAAGCTACAAAAACCCTTGAATCAAGTTCTTTTAAGATCAAACTACAAAAAACCTTCGAATCACATTATTGTTATAAGATTCGAATCAAATGATCTAAATTCTTTGTAATAAGAATTTCATTAGAGATTGTAATATGCTTTTCAAGATTAAAATTTTTTTTAATTTGTCCTTCAATTTTTTTGTTGGATTTTCATATACAAAATTTATATATGGAGGGTGATTTTTTCCTTTCGTCTAAAGGGAAGACCAGAGTTACAAAAATGATAAAAGGTTATCCACCACAGCTTGAGAGGTGGTCGTTAGAGATTCAGATGCTAAAGAGCCCAATATTCTTGGACTTCAATATTCGTGTTGTGATCGATAATTAAGTTGACAACACCTGGTAATCACTCTTTTGTCGCATTTTCAATCTTTTATAGATGGAAATTGGGGGAAAAATAAAGAAAAGAAAAGCTCACCATATCAAATTGTATATTCCTATAAGACAGGACAACAAAAATATATACATATATACGTACATTTCCTATACACAATTTGGTTAACTTATAGTGCAAAGTTCAACATTTTATTATATTTATGTAGATATAGATATTTATCTCTTATATAATTAAGGATGTTTGACATAACTATTTAGGTGAACACTGATAATTAATTCAGTTCAGAATAGTTATAAAATAGTGTTTTGTCGTATTTAATTGCATAGCTACCATTTCACTCTCCAAGATCCATAAACCAACTCTACTTGTAAATTTTTTTATATAGAAAAGATGAATTTTTCATTCGTTAAACATTTAGAATATATTTTAATAAATTAATAATAGAAATAAAGTAAATTAAAAAGTATTAAAATAAACTCCTACTTATCACATTATTATTTTCATCATTTTCAGATAATTATTTTTCGTTGTTATATTGATACTTATGAAGAAGAGAAAGAGGACTCCACAGCAGCCAGCCCCGGAGACGACCAATGTACATTAAATTCTAAACATATGCTAGCAGCTAGTTTCATCTAAAATTATGTGAAAATGATGTACCAAATGATATATTATAATCAAATCGGTTGTCATGGTCCATTTATGGTCCACCCACTTATGGCTCTGTGGTCTGAGGTTTGATATCCGATTGAAGGTCGGCAACCTGGCCACCCCCGAACCTCCTGTGATCTGCTTTTAAGTGGACAATGGTGATTTATCCACCTAATTCAAAAAAAAAAAAGGAAAAAATTAATGTAAAAATAAGTAAATAAATAAACCTTTAGTTTTTTTTTTAATTTTTTTAACTACTAGCATCATAAACTATATATATATATATATATATATATATATATCATTAGCGTGAATAAAACACATTGTATTGTTTTGTAGTGGAAATTACTACAAGGAATAAAAGAAAGATCATAAATTTTCAATATAACTTATATGTGCATTTCACTAATTGCATCCACTTAATATGAACACAATATCATCTCTAAAACACAAAATTTTTTTTCTTTCTTTTTTAAAAAAAAAAAATTTATTGGCCATCTTTTAAATTGATAATATTCATTTTAAATTGATAATATTCATTTATTTTTTTCTATTTTATCTACTTTTCATTTCTTATCTAATAAAAACAGATCTCTGCTTTGTATATTTTGTTGTGTTTGAAATTTAATTTTCCTTTACAGAGTTTTTACCCTTTATAAGATTTTTTTTTTATGAATTCTAAATATCTTTTCATAACAATTCTATTAATATTTTTACAATCAGACTCATTTAAAAATCAGGAAATCGATTTATGTCTGATAAAACCATGGGATATATAAAAGCAATTGAAACATATCGAAAAAAAATTACAATAATAAAATTTTATTTTAACACTTTTTAATTATATTTTTATTTACATCATCCTTTATCAAGATTCAATATATATTTTTAATTTTTATGATTCATCATTTTGTCCCAAAGAAAAAAATACAGTATCATATATAATCAAATTCATCATCTATATGTGCATTTCACTCTTTCCTATCAATAATTTTCTTCTCTTTTTGCCTTTTTTTGTTGTCCTTAATCAAATAGTAATTATATAATGTTAGTGAGGCACACGTGATAATGAGTGATCGATAATTGAGTTAACAATACGTGGTAATCACTCTTTTGTCCCATTTTCAATCTTTCATTGATGGAAGTTGGAAAAAAAAAAAAAAAAAAAAAAAAAAAGAAAAGTTCACCATATCAAATTGTACATTTCCTATAAGACAGGACAACATATATATATAAAGACACACACCACATAAAATAGTTTATAATGTTTAAATTGCCTGATAAAACATTAACAAACCCATTTGTTCTCTTATCGCAACATTTTATCAAATTCTTTTAAATTCCATAGGTTAAGAAAAATTACTCAATATGAAAAACCTAATCTACATATAAAAACTTCAAAAATAATAATAATAATAACACATTTTAGGACAATACATGAAAGTGGGTCTCCCATCCTTAATTGTGTAATTAATTTTATCAGATTTAGAGGGACGATTACTTTTAATTACCTGTATAATTCATTAATATTTAGATTAATCATCTAATCTTTCTATTAAAAAAAATATTTTACCTTTCTATATTATAAAATTTAATATTGTATTTAAAAAATCTACTAAAAAATCAAATTTATTCAATATTATCTTATAAAATTATTCAATTTTGAAAGCTCAATTTTTGTAATCATAAATGAAAGTATTATAGATGTTAGTTTCATTTTAAATAGTTTAAATGTAAATGAAATCATCATGACAAATTAAGCATGGCACAAAAAATTTATTTTACGGTAGTCAAGTATCACGCTCGCATCTCTAAGATTTGACCTAACAAAAAAAAATCAATTTTATAAGCCTTCTCAAATTAGTGGAGGACATTTATCAAAAGCCAGTTGATTTTGGATCGTTTAATCCAATTGAGACCAGCACAGTTTTTACCATACCGATCTAAACTTGAAAAGGAAGTATAGTGGTGACAGCACTAATATTTGTTGGTACTTTAGTTAGCTAAGTTGGTTTTGTTGTGCACCTTAAAGGTGATCGATTCCCACTTAGAATCAAGAAAATTTTTGATTCATATCTATCCAAAAAACACCATCATGGGTTTCTTGATTACTACATTACTGCAACATTATTGTCCATGTATATCTCTCACTTCCTAGTTGAGGTTTTGATATTTATCACCTAGAAAATGTTCTCAAGTGTTCACACACCTTATGCGTTCAGAAGAGAATGTTATCCTTTTCAATTATTATTAGTCTATTGTATGTGTCTGTAATTACCTCTTTATAACCTAAACGTCCCATATTTTTCTTAAAAAACACTTGGTCTAGAGGTTTGAATTCTTCCACAAGTTAAATCCTTTCTATATGAAATGAAAATGGTTTTTATGGAGAAAGAAAGAAAATTAAAATATTAGACGGTTCTGAAAGTTTTGGAGAATAATAATAATTCTCATTCCTTGAAGTATTGACTTAGGGGTGTGCATTCGGTCGATTTAGTTGATTTTGGATCATTTTTTTATCGAACCAAATTACCTGAACCGAACTAATCTAGAAAATAGAACTGAATAAAATAATTAAATTTTTTAAAATGAAAACCAAACCGACCAAGGAAATCAAATTTTTATAAATATAAATTATTTTTAATTTTTATTATATTATTATAATATTTAAAAATAAATTAAATTTCAATTAATCGATTTTTTTACTATAAAAACTGAACCGAATCAAAAAATCAATTCAGTTGAAAAAATTAACCAACCAAACTAAATTGGGTTGGTTCGATTTGGTAAGAAGGTTGCACACCCCTAATTGTATGAGAGACAAAGTATCAAACAAGGAAACCGTGCTCCTTAATATTAGAAACAGTACAGAGCAAATTAAGGGCTGGAATTAGAAGGCAACTTGTTTGAATTCATTTCGCAAGATACAACATCTTATTCCTTGATATTTGGCGCAAACACATGGTTGCTTTCCAAGTTAAGAGCAACATCCACGTTATTGCTCACGTTATGAGCAATAGGCTTGGACACGGGCGATTCAGATTTTGAATCAAAATTGAAATCATTATGGTCAAAACTAGACCGGAACCAATTAAATCTGGAACTAAACTAAACCGGCCCAAAACTGTGGGAGGATCAATTTAGAGCCAGTTCCTTCATAGATGGAACCGTGAATCGACAGTTTCGAACCGTCAATTTCGGTTCCAATTTCGAATCGGTATTTTCAATATATATATATATATACTTATTTAATTCTCTTTAAATTTTTTAATTTCAAGTCACAGTCAATTATAATTTTTAATTCAAACCCTTTAAAATTTTTTAAAAATATATATATAATATAAATATTTTCAAGCTATATATATATATATTTAAACTATGATACCAAGGATGCAAACATCCTTGGCTAAACTGATGAGGATGCATCAGAGAATTTTTTCTCTCTTGGTATCAAAGTCTGGGGGGTTGAGTGATTTGTATAGTAATTGTTTGCATGTTTCAGTAATGGCTACAAGATAGTCTTTACAGTGAGTCATTTGGTCACAGATGGTCCCGGTAGTAAGACCCTGAGAGGTAGTAAAACCATTAGTTTAACCAGGGAGGTTATAGTTGTTTAACCTGTTTCTGTAGCCTTTTCTTTACTATTAATCCAATTTTTAGAAAAACCACTTCTTCTTCTTCTTCCTCTGCCTCCACTTCTGCCAAAACTCATAAGAATATAGTCAGTAGTGATGAAATCACCATTGAGAAATTTGATAAATGCATAGATGACTTTAAGCTCACAGACTATAAGAAAGATCATGTCTACAAAACACCTAAACTAAACCTCTTCAAATCTGACTATGTTATAAAGATTGAAGACAGAGATATCCAGCTTTTTAAATCTCAGGATTATATAAAGTTACTTTCTTTTGCTTCTTTTGACAAACATAAAGATAAAGGTTTTAGATATATCCATATAGGTCATGTTCAGGTAGGTATAAAGCACTTAACTAAAGAAGGTCTAAACACATATATTCTGGTTGCCCTTAGGGATATGAGATTCAAAAACTTCCAAGACTCTCTTCTAGGAACTGTAGAATCTAGTCTCTGTTTAGGTCCTATATCGTTTGATTGCTATCCTAACTTCATTGTTTCTTTTAATGATGCTAATCTTTTAAAATCTCTAGTTTTACAAATCCAAACCATGTTATGGATAACGGATCCATACTTGTTGCACTTATGTTTAAAGTTCATTATAAAGTTATGATGTCTACATTTCATACAAAAAGTCATTTTTATAGTCGAAAAGGAGAAACTCGTCTCCTCTAAATAGATATGTCTAAAGCCAACGTTGTGATTCCTAAACCCATAAAATGGAACCAAGTTACACTTCCCTAATAATAGATCTTAGAAGGAGCTACTGAACCTAAAATCCAACAGGAAGAAACACCTGCTCCTAACACTCAAATAAAGCATATTACCCAGTTCCAAAATGGTAAAGTAAAACTCTCATCTGATAGAACCTTTTCCAACTTAAGATTCTCTGATGCATCCTCATCAGAATCCTTTGATCTTGGACGAGTTTCACAAATCCCTTATGTTATAAACCTTTCTTACCATTCTGAACCAACAATAAATAACCACCAAAAAACTATACATTTACCTCAACAGCCAGATCAGGCTAACCTTTATCCAGATCTACCTCTTGTCATAAATTTACCTTATAATATCCCTGCTCGATATTCTACTTTTAATCTACCTTCTTCTTCTATCAAAGATGTGGATTATAGCATGAATATAGCCAGACCTGTCTATATAGAACCAAGATAAAAAGAAAACCCTTCTCCTCCTACTTCTCCTACTGCTTCAGCCATAATAGAAAATATGGCTCATGAACTATCTGTTTTGGATAAAGAATTCACCCCTGATAAAGCTCTTTTGCATAAAGATTTTTATGCACCTCATAATAAAGAGAAAAGAAATTAGTTTTTCTAATATTTCTTAGAACAACGAAATGATCTTCAAAACCAATTTTACAATTTCATCCAAGCACATAAAGTTAATATATTATTTTTTGAATGGTTTGAAATATATGCATAAGAAAATGATATTTCTTATCCTTTCAAAGTTTTAAATCTTGTCACTACAAGAAAAAAAGTAACTGTTTGGGAAGCATCAAATGGCCAATAAATAGAATCTAAACATCCTCCTTTTAGGAACATTAAAATCTCTGTTGGTAGTGAGACCATAGAAGCTTGTCCTTATAAGAAGCCACAGGATAGTGACTCCTAAAACCTAAAATATAGTCTCCCAAAATAACTTTACCAATGTCCATCTTCATAGCATAAGTAAACAGTTATCTAGGCTTGAAAACCAATCCTATAAAATTATAGAGTCCTCTGATACTGTAGCCATGTCTAATAAGAAACTAAAAAACCCCATGTTCAAACCTTATCAGATCTTTACTAGTGAACAATAGGAAATTAGGAGTAACCACATAGAATTCTTATATGCTATTAGGAAACAACTCAGTAGACTTGATCCTTTGAGTTTTAGAGAACCAATCGTCCCTGATACTCTTCCTTCTGTTAATCAAACCGTTAGTGTTCTAGATAAAGGTATAGACTCCTCTTCTGAAACTAATATTTCTCTAATACAATCCCTAAAAATAGTTGAACTTCATTGGCCTTTCCCTTACCCTGGATATTCACAAACTAGACTTCTAGAACTTAAGCTACATGGTCAACCCAATTGTCCAACTTAAGTTTAGTGCTAATTCTGTCTATGAATGGAATATAGCTGGTATGTCTAAATATCAAATTCTTAATTCCCTTCAACAAATGACTGTGGCCTCCAATGCTTATAAAGCCCAAACAGGAACCTCTAATTGATTTGTTGCTAAGCTTATTATAGTTGGTTTTTCTGGCCAACTAAAAGGTTAGTATGATTACCATCTTACTAAGGAACATCAACAAGAAATTCTTTATGCTATCCAAACAGATGATGAAGGTATACCTATTCTAGACCAAATAAGAAATCCCATCCAAGATGTTGTTTCTACTCTAATCTTAACTATAGCACTTCATTTCATAGGAGACTCTTCTCATCTTAAAGATAAAAATGCTGACCTTCTATCCAATCTTAGGTGAAAAAACTCAGTGACTTCCAATAGTATAGATCAACTTTTCTTACCAGGTTCATGCTTAGAGAAGATTCCAATAAACCCTTCTGGAAAGAAAAATTTCTTACTGGTCTGCCTACCCTATTAGGAGAATGTGTTAAGAATACCATTAGACAATCTTTTGGAACCCATATCATTCCTTACAACTACCTTACCTATAGTGAACTGATTAGTGCTACCCAATATGAAGGTCTTAAAATTTATAAGGATTTAAAACTCCAAAATGTCTTAAGAAAGAAATGAAAAAGACCAGATAGGAACTAGGATCTTTCTGTAAATAGTTTAACTATAGCATCACCCAGAATCCTTCCTGTAAGGGAGATAATAGTAAAAAATCCTCAAAACCTTCATTTAGGAAATTTTCCTCTAAATATAGGAAATCCTCTAAGACAAAGGATAGGGGAGAAACTTACTACAGAAAGCCTTATAGAAACACTGTTAGGAAGCCCAAACCTGATAAAACTAAAAAAACTGACCTTAGAGATGTTACTTATTTTAAGTGTGGTAAAACATGTCATATCTCTAAATACTGCAAAGTCTTTAAAAAACTCCATAAGTTAGGCTTAGAAGAAGCTACCCTCAACATACTGACAGCTCTTCTTATAAAAACATCAAAGTCAAATTCTGAAAGTTTCATAACTCCTTAGATTGATGAATTTGCCACCTCCTTTTCTTTTTCTTTTGAGTCCAGTATAGATTCTGATATAAGAATAAAATAGCTTAATGTCCTTACTAAAAAAAAAACCTCATTCTAGATGTTATTCAGCACATAAACGACCCTGATGTTTAGAAAAAATATCTATATCTAGAACAACTTAGGTAATCTTTAGAAAAGGAACTTGAACCTAAGGATACTGAGTTACCTTCTACTAGTACAGGAATATATGACCTGACTAATATTCTCAATAAGAAAAGCTCACTAAAAAACCATTAGGTGATATCCAAGAACTTCAAGGAGAAATCAAAACCATAAAGTCTGAAATAAAGCAATTGAAAGAAAAACAGCAAAAAGATTTTGAGTTAATCTAATTCCTTATCACAAAACTAGCTGAAAAGTCTAGTGATAGTGATGATACTAAGAACTTAGAACCAGGATCCTTGGCTAATCTTGATAAAGTACCTTATGATTTTCTCTATGTTTTAAATCAAATGACTTCGAGAAAATATCTTATAAAGATCATTATCATTTTTTATAAAGATTTTCAACTAGATACCATTGCTCTGTTTAATACTAGAGCTAACCTAAATTGTATAAAAACTAACATGGTTCCATGACGTTTTCAAGAGCATACCACATAAAAACTTTCCTCTACTAATAGTTCTAAAATGCATATAGACAGTAAAATAGAGGCTAGTATTTCTAACAGTGGATTTCTTTTAAAAACTCCATTTCTTCTTGTTTCTAATATAAGTTATATGGTGATTTTAGGGACACCTTTCATTAATTTAATAACTCCCTATCTAACCACCTATAACTCTATTGATTATAAAGATAAAAAAGTTCATATTTCTTTTCCTTTTTTGGCAAAACCAAGAACTAGATCCTTAAACCTTATTAAAGCTCATTATATCTATAAGAATGAAATCAATGCTTTAATCAAAGGAAAGAAAATAGACTTATATGATTTAAAGAAAAATGTTCATTTTTAAAAAATTGAACAACATCTAAAGTCTGAACTGGTAAAGTCAAAGATCTTTGATTTTTATGATACTGTGTTAAAAGAAGTCTGTTCTGATTTACTAAATGCTTTTTGGAAAAGAAAACATCATATAGTTTATCTGCCTTATGAGCCTGAGTTTGAGGAGAAAAATATTTCTACTAAGGCTAGACCAATTCAAATGAATGCTGAATTGAAAAACCATTGTAAGGAAGAAATCCAGGATCTCGAATCTAAGGGATTAATCACTAAATCTCGATCTCTATGGAGTTGTGTAGCTTTCTATGTTAATAAATCTTCTGAAATAAAAAGAGGCACTCCAAGGCTTGTTATTAATTATAATCCTCTAAATAAAGCTTTAAAATGGATTAGATATCCTATTCCAAACAAAAAAGATCTCCTTCAAAAAATTCATTCTACATTTGTATTTTCAAAATTTGACATGAAATCTGGATTTTGGCAAATACAAATCTATAAAGAACATCGGTATAAAACTACTTTTACTATCCCTTTTGGACAATATGAATGGAATGTTATGCCATTTGGTTTGAAAAATGCACCATCAAAATTTCAGAGAATAATAAATGATATATTCAATCCTTATTCTGATTTTTGCAACGTTTACATTGATGACATGCTTATTTTCTCAAACTCTATTGAAAAATATTTCAAACATTTAAAGATTTTTCTGTATATAGTTAGGCAAAATGGTCTTGTAGTCTCTACTAAAAAGATTTCTCTTTTCTAGACTAAAGTCAGATTTTTAGGACATTATATCGATTATGGTACTTTAGTTCCCATAGAAAGATCTTTAGAATTTGGCAACAAATTTCCTGATAAGATTCTTGATAAAATCCAATTAAAAAGGTTCTTAGGAAGCCAAAATTATTTTTTAGATTTCTGTCCTAATATCAATAGGATTGCCAAACCTTTGCATGATAGACTAAAGAAAATCCTTGTCCCCTGGACTGATGAACATACTAGAGTTGTCCAATACATAAAGAATCAAATCATCAAAATTCCTTGTCTTCATCCGGCTGATCCAATCCTTCCTAAAATTGTGGAAACTAATGCTAGTGATATAGGATATGGTGGCATTCTGAAACAAGTTTCATGTGATAAAGAAGTAGTTGTTTAGTATACTTCAGGGCACTAGAACGATATATAGAAAAATTACTCCACTATAAAAAAAAAGTCCTTTCCATTGTCATGTGCATCTCAAAGTTTCAATCTGATTTACCTAACCAAAATTTTTTACTTCGTATTGATTGTAAATCCACTAAAGAAGTTCTGCAAAAAGATGTTCAAAATATTGCTTCAAAACAGATTTTTGCAAAATGGCAAGCCATTTTAAGTATTTTTTTTTATTTTGATATAGAATTTATTAAAGGAGATAAAAATTCTCTACCAGATTTTCTAACTAGAGAATTTTTACAGAATAAATAAAGATGGTTAGCAAAAAATAAAATGATAAAGACAAAGTGGACACATCTTTTATTCCTCCTCATCTTTCTGCTGAAAAACCTATAAATTCATAGTTCGATATAGTTAACCAAAATCAAAATATAGCAGACTTTGATAAAGCATCTAAAATCCAACTATGGATTGATTCTATCTCATAATCTCTTGAACTCCTTAAAGCAATACAAAATACTCTTTAGCTCCTGTTATTGTTCAAAATGACATCAACAAAGGCATCTTAGGTAAGGCTCCTCAACCTATTTCTAAAATTAAGAAAGAAGAATCTTCCTCTAAAAAAACCCTTTCTTAAAATGATTTAACTCCTGTGACTACTCAAAGTAGCTCATATATTATTTTATCTCAATCAAAACTTCCATCTTCAGAAATTATTGTAAAAGATTTAATTCAAAATATCTTAACCATTAAAGATGGATTTTCCCATAAAGATCTTTTTCTTACTATACAAAATTATTTTCTACAAAAATTGGTTTTTTAAACCCTAAGATCTTTCCAAAACCTAGGAATTTTATCAAACAATTTTGAAATATACTGGTTCTGTAAAATTCAAACATTTTTACCATAAAGGATATACCCAGCCTTCTTATTCTACCTGTAAAATTCTCCATGTCCTTCACCATGCTGATTAGGGACAAGATCTTTCCAAACCAAAAGCCTTCCCTATCAACTTTAATTCAATTTTAGACTTCTGCTGCTCATTTTCCTATTGGGATTATGAACAAGCATGGTTTAAAACTTTTCTTATCCAAAATTCTCTATATACCCATACATGGCTATTCTTCTTAAGTATTTGTGTTGATATATCCACATTTCCAGCATTGTTCACTCGTTGGTGGCATAATTATAGTCCTATCCCAGATATCCTCCCTCCTAATATTTGCCAAAGGTATAATATTTTGTCCACCCACTATAAACCATCTTCCCCTGAAAAGAAAATTTCCTCTCTTTACTTATATTGCTCCAAATTCTTTGTCCCTTGGGTTACTCAATGGTATCTTGATTTTACGTTCATGAAAATATCACTGTCCTCCAAAGAAAATTTAAAGTAAAATGGTAGACCTCTTATAAGGTACCCTAAAAAATTTCTAAGCAAGTTGTAATTGACTGGCTAAAATAGCATGGATTTTTTGTGTTCTCTCGTGCCCAAACTCAAGCCCAGTCTACCTTCTTGGCCCAAAAATCACATGTCAATGCACTTCTTGCTACTGCCAAAGTGAAAGAAGAGTATTTCAAAATTATGCAATAACTTATCCAGTCTGAAGACACTTCTCTTTCATAGTCCCAGGCCTCTCAGGATTCAGAGCCCTTTGTTGATTTGGGTAATGACAATGAAAATGATTGTTTTAGGATTCTTTCTCCTATAAAGCCCATAGGCTTATAAAGCCTAAATTGTAAATATTTTGTTTCTAACTAGATGGGTTGAAAATCCTTTTCAAAAAAACCCATGCAAAACTAAGGCCATTTGTAAAAAAAAAAAGTATTTTAATTATTTCTTTCTTACAGGTCATCATCCTAACCATTCAAAGTGGGATCTACTTGGACAACCATCAGGCAAATTTGACTTTTACATCAAATATTCACCTCCACCTTCTACCTCAGTCCTACTCTCTTCCATTTTTCCACAAGGGTGGGGTCCTGCTTTCGATTACCAGGACCTAGTAAGGAGCCCTCTCCATAAAAAACAAGATAAATACAGATAGAGGCACTTGATTGTTGACAAGATTCCATCTGCTCCACTTCCTACTATATGTGGCCCGTCTTCCCCTTAATTCCTAGGCTTGCTCCCCTCCATTCCTCTATAAAAGGAGCCTCTCGCCTTCCTACAAACACACAAGTTTTTAGGAGAGAAAAATTTTTAAAAAAATTACCACTCTTGTATCAATATAGTTCTAAAATTTGTATCTCCAATAAAAGATATAGTAGTTTTAATATTTTCCTTCCTTTGTTATTTTTTGGAAAGAAAATATAAAAGACTTTGTAACTTTCCTTTGCTTTTCTGGATATAAAACTTGAACTTTGTAACCTTCCTTTACTTGGAATATAAAGATAAAACTTTTTCTTCGTAAGTTTTATATAAATTTTTTTAATTTTATGTTCATTTAATTTATTTATAACTTTTTTTACTTTGTGCAATTTTCTTTAAAGTATTTTATTTTCATTTCATTTATAGTCTAAGTAGCAGAACGTATACTCTATGCTTGCCTAAGAAATTAAAATCCTACACATTAAAAACTCTGTGAAATATCTGACTGTAACATTCGTATTTCATTTTGCTTCATCATTTTTGCATTTTTATATGTGAACAGTACACCCTTTGATCTTTTGCACTTCCTAGTATCAGAGCCTAAGGGAGTTGAGTGATTTGTACAATAATTATTTGCATGTTTCAGTACTGTCTACAAGATAGTCTTTACAGTGAGTTGTTTAGTCACAAGTGGTCTCGGTAGTAAGACCCTGAGAGGCAGTAAAACTATTGGTTTAGCCAGTGAGGTTGTAGTTTTTTAACCTATTTCTGTAGCCCTGTAGCCATTTCTTTACCATGAATCCAATTTTTAGAAGAAACATTTCTTCTTCTTCTTCCTTTAATTGCTCTTCTGCCAAAGCTCATAAGAATATAGTCAGTAGTGATGAAATCATCATTGAGGACTTTGATAAATGCATAAATGACGTTAAGCTCATGGACTATAAGAAAGATCATATCTACAAAACACCTAAACTAAACTGCTTCAAATTGAACTGGTTCAAAATTGAAACTGGCTAATTTAAATCAAAAACCAGCTGCATCTGATTTAAATCAGCCTTGTTTCCAATCTGGTTCTATTAACTTTAGAACTGTGAATCACCCATTCATGAATAAACCAAAACTGGCAGTTCATGAACCGTGGCCCAGCCTAATGAGCAGCAGTGGTGGTTGTTGCTTGAACTTCTTCCTTTTCACCCCTTTTTAAGCTAAAGGTAGCATAAAAATGGACTCCAAGCTTGGAAAAAAAAGAAAAATGGTAGCTTTGGTAATGGCTTAATGAATATATCTATAATCTGATGAGAAGAGGGCATATAGTGAATAATCAAAGAACCAGCAAGAACCTTTTCCCAAGTAAAATGGTAGTCAATCTTTATATGCTTTGTATGAGCATGAAAGATAAGTTTATGGTCATGTAAAGAGCACTTTTATTGTCATAGAATAATTATGGAGTGTTATAGAGTCGTACGCCGATGTCTATAAGGAGAAATGTGATCTAAACCATCTCAGTAATGGTGGTGGCCAAGGACCTTTATTCAACTTTAGAACTTGATCAAGAAATGGTTAGTTGTTTCTTCGAAGACCAAGATATGCCATTAGCATAAGATAAATACAAAAACCAATGGTACTCCTTCAAGTGTCCGGGCACCTTGCACAATCCGCATCACATAAACCATATAGCTTGAGTGGGCTATGGGCTAGAACTTTAATTTTGCATTCCATCATTCCCTTAAGGTAACAAACGATGCATTTAACAGCTTTCATGTCATCTTTAGTTGGATTTTATAGTTTTTAACATACTTTGTTAACAACTTGAACAATATCAGGACGAGTGTAGGTTAGGTACTGAAGTGCTCTGACCAAACTTTGATACTTTTTTACTTCAATTTTCTTTACAACTTAATGACATTAAGGAGATTTTATAGCCATTGGTGTGTTGGTGTAAGAGCTATCAAGCATTTTTGCCTTTTTAAAAAGATCTATGGTATACTTTATTTGTGAGAGGGTAATGCCGCCCAAGAAATGTTGTACCTCTATCCCAAAAAAATAATGTAGGTCTCCTAAGTCCTTTAGTGCAAATTCTAAGTTGAGTTGTTGAATGAAAGTCTGAATATAATCTTCATTATTTCCTATAATCACGGTATCATCCATATATATTAGCATTAGTATAGTAATCTTATTTTGATACAAGGTGAATAAAGAATGGTCAACATTGCTATAAATGAAGCCAATATGTATTAAATATTTAGATAGTCTATCAAACTAGGCTCATGGAGCTTGTTTAAGTCCATAAATGCACTTATTCATCTTGCACACAAACTTTGGATGTTTGGTGTCATGATAACCTAGTGGTTGCTCCATGTAAACTGTTTCCTTCAGATGTCCATGGAGAAATGCATTTTTGACATCGAGTTGGCGCATTTTGAGGTAGTTGCAATGGCAAGAACTAGCTGAATAGTTATAGCTCGAATGATTGAACTGTAAGTTTTTTCATAATCCATGTCTTCCACCTATATGTATCCTTATGCCATTAGTCGAGCCTTATATATGTTTATTAACCCATCTTTGTTAAATTTGAGTTTAAAAATCCACTTTGATTGTCATGTAAGGCTTCAAGTTCAATAAGAGTCCATGTATAATTGTCATGTAAGGCTTTAAGTTCTTGTTGCATGGCTTCTCGCCATTGAGGAAGGCAAAGCGCATATTTATATGACTTTGGAGCTGTAGTTTCATTAGTGGCAATAAATGTCTTGTGGTTCTTCTTTTCTTAAATTCTTTATGTTTCTTTGGCAAGTTAAGGATCCAATTCAGGATGACATCTAAGAGTTAATCTAGTCACCATATGGGTTTCGAGTGATGCACCTACAACAAAAAGATCAATATATAAGTTATCACTTAAATCTGGTAAATCAGTAAAAGACACTTAAGAATGAATTTGAGTATGATTTTCTTCATTCTGATTTAGTTTTTCCATGTTTACTGGAGATGCATCATTGTTGTTTATATCTATTATGGATAGAGGTTTAGTTAAAGAACATTCCAAATTGGATCCCCTTTCTTCATTTCCTTAGTCATCAAAGTGATTATTTGCTGGTAAAATATTAGAATTTTGGTTTGACGCACCTTTGTCTTGTTCATAGAGAATGTATGCGTCTTTTTTTTAACCGATCCAATCTTATCTTGAGCCATAGTAGGTGCATTATTCCCTTTTTCCATATGAACATTGTTGAGGTTGTCCTTCTTAACCCATTCCAATGGATCAGGGAATGTGGTCATTACCAAGTTATCCTACACAATGGTTTCTTTGATAAGTGCACAAGGAAAAACATTTTCATCGAATACTACATGGCGGGAGATATAAACTTTATTGGTCATTGGACAAAGATACCTATATTCCTTATGTATAGGGTTGTATCAAATGAAGATGTAAGGATACGTCTTCTTGGAGAATTTATTCTTTCCATGGTCTCGCAAATAAGGAAAACACTTGCATCCAAAAATTCGTAAACTCCCATAATCGGGGTCATGGTTAAATAACTTTGAAAAAGGAATTTTCAGATTCAGTGTGAATGATTGCATGGGATTTATTAGGAAAATAGTTGTGATAAAGGCATTAACCCAATATTTAAGAGGAAGATTTGCTTCAAACAAAAGTGTGAGACTGATTTCAACAATATGATGATGTTTCCTTTCGACTACACCATTTTGTTCTGGAATATTCAAACAAAAAAATTGATGATGAATGCCACAATTTATCAAATGATTTTCAAAGACAATTGATGTGAATTCACCTCCTCCATCACTTTGAAAATTTTTTATTTTTCATTCAAAAAGATTTTCAACTTGTTTTTGAAACTTGAGGAAGTGGTCAAAGAAATCTGATTTTTTCCTTAAAGGGAAAAACCATTTATAACGACTGCAATCATCTACAATTACAGCATAGAATTTAAATTATTGACAAGATAAAATAGGAGCAGGTACCTACAAATCACAATGTAATTTTTTCAGAGGTTTTATTGGATAAAGAGAATGGGATTTTGCACCTTTTTCCCATTTGTCTGCTAACACAATCAAAATTTGGCTTTTTTCAACTAGAGACACTTATCAAATAAGAGTGCAAAAGTTTTAAAAATTTTAAGTGAGGGTGTCGCACTCTTTTATACCAAATACTCTCTGATGCATTACTTTTTAAGGTAACCAAAGCTTCTTGATTTAAGGCATCCACAACATATAATTCTCCATTTTCTCTGCCTTTGGTAATTATTTTTCCCTGTTGAAACTTGACAAGAAAATTATTAGCGGTAAACTCAATAGAACACGCATTATCTTTTGTTAATTGACTTCAGAAATAAGGTTCTTTTTAATATATAGAACAATCAAAGCATTTTTAAAATTTAGAGTACCATTTTTAGTTTCAAGTTTTCCTTCACCTGTATGTGTGATATTTAAAGTCTCACTATTACCAACAAACATTTTCTCATTTCCTTTGTATCGAGTTACTCTATAAAGCTTGCCCGGGTCATTCAACATGTGAGTCGTTGCTCTAGAGTCAGCATACAAATTTGGGTCATCTTTATTTTTAGGTGCATTGCAGCAAAGGCCTTTTGTAGTTGATATTCAGATTGGAACGTATGATCAAAATGATTCCAACACTCAAGGTCTTTTTCTTGTTTCTTAGTCTGATTAGAGCTGGTTTTGACACTTTCATCATTACCTCCACTGTGATCGCCAAAGCAAGAAGTTGGAGTTGTCCAACTTTAGGGAGATGAGACTAGAACATTGATGAACAATTTGGAGAGAGAGACTTTAGATTCAGTTTGGATGTTAGCAAGAGGGAATTGAAACTTTTGATCTCAGGACAAACTCTGATACCATAAAAGTTTTGGAGAGCAAAAATAATTCTCATTCCTTAAAGCATTGTAGGAGAGATACAAGGAAAATATATCCAAATTACAAAGTATCAAATAAGGAAACTATGCTCCTTAATATTACAAACGATACAGAGCAAATTAAGGGCCAGAATTAGAAGGCAATTTGTTTGAATTGATTTGGCAAGATACAACAGCTGATTCCTTGATATTAGGAGCATACATATGGTTGCTTCCAAGTTAAGAGCAGCATCCACGTTATGAGCAGCAGTGGTGGTTGTTGCTTGAATTCTGTCTTTTAAGGTTCCAGAAAAAAAAAAAGATATAAAATAACCTACAAATTCTATAATATTGTAAAAAGAGTAACTCATAATCACTTTTAATTAAAATATACATGTACACATATATAACCAATTCCAATCTAAGTTAAAATTAAAATTCAATTGAAATATAGTTATATCTTTAAAGGATAATGTTTAGGAATCTTGATAAAAAAAAAAATAATAATAATGTTTAAGAAAAAATATAAGAAAGTATCATATTATTTTACAGTTGGACAACTAATTTTTTATACATATTTTTTGTGACAAATTTCAATAGTCAACAATTTAGCTATACTTACTCAAAATCGTTAGTCAGTTATAGATGAGAAAGGTTTAGTGCCATGTCAATTAAAAAAATAATATACCGATATTACATCAATACTAGTAGTGAATAAAAATAACAAAAAACTGAAAAATCTTGCTGAATTGACTTGTATAGTTTGGTTTGATTCTATATATAAATAAAATTTATTCAGTTTTGATTTTGTAAAATAAAAAATTTCACAAAATCAAAGTTTTTTATAATATTAAAACATATCCAAACCAAAGTTATTTTATTTTATATTTGGTTTGAATATTTGTTTGGTTGGTTTTCTAAAAATAATAAATTAATTAAGTATAAAAAATTAAAAACTATAAATCTCATAAATATTATTAGTATGTGAAAAATTACAAAAATTAATAAGTTCAAAATTGCAAAAATCTAAAAGGTTCAAACCAATCAAATCCAACCGAACTAAAAAATTTAATTTAGTTCAGTCTGATTTATTTCTTATTTGATTTGATGTTTTGATATTTTAAATTTGATTCGGTTTTATATGATTTAAACTGAATTTAAACAAAAAAATTGACACTCACCTCTAATCAGCATCACATTATATGAAATAATGACATATTGGCGTCATACTAGTAATTCTAATAGTGTTAATATGCAATATCTAAAATTGCTAATGGTAAAAATTACATTTTTTAATTTATCCCAAAAATCTATATCCAAGTTGTATGGAGATGGATATAGGAATACGGATAAAAAAAATAATTTTTAATTAAAATATTTATTTTTTAAATTAAAATATTTAAATAACGTAAAAATAAAAAAAAATAAAGATACAAATATAAAAATATATATATAATATACAATATAGACGTCCATTGTATGCTTAAACGGTGATGGTCAATCTTATTTTTTTTACACGCAACATTTATTGAAAGAAAATTGATGGGATTCCTATGCATAAAATTACTATTGTTTTAATTGAAACAGGAATTTATTTCTTTCATAATTTCATCAATGAGATCACCACCCAAATGAACAATTAAGAATGAGGTGGTGGCCCCCCAACCCTTCAGTATTACCCCAATTGCATCCTAAAAATTGAAAGCTGCATCTGATTGCTTGTGGAAGGAAAAGACACATCAATCTGTATCTTTTCCTTCTTCTCAGTACAAAGCACAGTGAAATGAAATGCCATATTAGGTCTCTGAAGCAAAGCTTTTATGATTAGCTTATTACTTCAACTACCTACCCTTCTCAGCATGACAAAATGCAACATTAATTGGTAAAACCCTACTTGTAACTTAATGTACAGTTGGGTAAGACAAGTTAACCACCACTGCATGAGCAATTTCAAGGCCATCAAACTTTCCATTTCTTGAATAGAGCCTGTTGTGAGTAGAACTACCCTAATCAAACCAATCAAAATTACCAAAAACGTGTCATATCTATAGAATATAACAATAGTAAAGTTTGAAAAAGTGACCATATTTACAAAAAAAATAGAAATATTATATATTCTAAATATTAATAAATTTTTTTTAAATCAAAAATTTAAATTTTATATTTTAAAATAATTTTAAAGAAAAGTAATCATTTAACCGTATTTTAATTTAAATGAAAATTCAATCTTTTTCAAAATTCCATTCTTGGAACCCTTCTTTGTGACCTTAACAAAGAAAATATCAAATATACTTAATAATCTAGATAGAAATACAACTACAGGATAAAGCCGGGTAGAGAATAGCTTAGTACCGGAAAAATTATAAATTACTTTTGTGGTTTTCTTTTTGTGTTTGAATTTTTTTTTTTTTTTTTTTTTTGTATTTAAGTAGTTTAATTTTGAAAAAAATATATCAATCAGATATATTTGACCTATTTTAAGCTAATTGTATATTTAGTCAATCAAATGAAATATCTTTTTTTCAACCCATATATCTTTTTGTTTTAATTCATCTCTTATTATTGTCCACTTAAAAAAAGATAAAAATATTTAAAAAAAATGGACTCCATTTGAGCTGACTAATCATATAATTGATTTAAAATAAGTTAGATACACTTAATTGATATATTTTATTAAAATTTAGATACTCAAATAAAAAAAATAATTCAACATTTAAATAAGAAAATTATAGAAATTCAACATTAAATTTATAATTTTTATGCCTACACCGAAAGCCAAAAACTCTTTTCCAGAAATTCAAATAAATGCACGAGCTATAGTTTAGTAACCACACCACATCCATCGACTTTATACGAATTTCAATCGGAAGTTAAGAAAGCATAATTCAAATGAAGAACGAAGAGTGCTCTGATGCACCTACTCCTATCAAAATGAAAAGCAACACTTTACTAAACAAGTAAGAATAGCCCTTTACTAATAGAATAGAAAAGGTCAGTTCGACTTTCGAGCTGTAGATTTGCTACGATTATTCTACTATTAATTAGTAAGATAAGTTGTTTGAGTGTATCTCTCCTCTTTCTGATACTGAGGTTGTCAAAAGGTTTTTTAATTGTAAAAGCGCCCTATTTATAATAAGAGACCTGACTTTATCAATAAGGTTCGTGCTTGGTGTGTTATCTTTTTAAAAAATAAAGAAAATGAAAACATATTTAAAAATTAATTTTTTTAATGTATCGTATCAATTTAGAAAACTACATTTGGAATATCATGTGGAAAAAAAATATTTAATATTAAATTTTAGAAAATTCTCAGTAAGATTTTTTAAATAAAAAAAATTATATAACATAAACATTAATGAAATTCGTTATAAAATATCATTTTTAAGATGTCATTAAAATGAAATTACCATTTAATTAATAATATTATGTTTTTCAGGATGTGTTCAAAACGAAATTACCATTTAATTAATAACATCATGTGAGGGCATTCGACCATTGACACCCACACATTGATTATTTTATCTCTTTTAAAGTAGAGGGATGGGCTCCATCCATGTATTAGAAGATAAATAGCAAGACAACTAATAACAAATTTGGCGAAAGTTACTGACACTAACAGCCAATAGCACTCACTATATCTCAGGCAAAAAATGCCAATTTTTGAAAAAGAAAAACAATATGCTAATTAATTACACTTAAGCAAAGAAGTTAAATTTAATCATGAATCCAAGTGTTGAACTGAAGTAACCGGAGTTACATACATACATATATATAATGTCTAGTACAAACGAATCCTAGCTACTAATGCTAAGTCTAGTGAAAGCTGATTACAATGTGCATGCATGTTCTAAAAAGTCATAAAAGAGAATATGAACCTATTGAAAAGATACAAAAGGGTTTTAGTTTGTTTTTTTATTCAAGAAAAAGAGAATTTAGCAGTAGCTACTAGTTGTACTGGTGGTGGTAGTAGTAGTAGTAGTACTGGGTTGATAGTGTATATATAGAGAGAGGGTTTGCTTTTCAAGTTCCAATCTCTGAAATGCTCTGTAAGGCTGGTTTCCACTGCCCCCCTCCACCAACACCACCACCACCACCACCATAATGCCTTCCAACACCTCCTCCTCCTCCTCCTACTCTACTGCCGCTGCTGCTGCTGGTACTGCCACCATTGCTTCCTAGACGGTTGACCCCTTGTTCTACCTGCAAAACAAGAAACAAAAAAGAAAAAGATAACGATAAACACACATGCACCATGAGATAATGACAATTCATATTTTTTACACTACTTCATATTATTATTGTTTTTGTTCTTTTATCATCTCCCAAACCACAGATTTCATTATTAATTTATTTCCTGTTTTATTAGTACCCATTATTGCTTCTCTGACATAAAGCTAACGCACCCTGATTGACACTGTATAACCACCTCCTTCATAGTCTATTTAATTTCATTTTTGTTTTATATTATTTTTTAACTAATTTCTGATTTTTTTTATTAATTATGTAGTTAGTGATAATTCTCTCCGTCTAAATTGATGTCGTACATTGTTCGAAAAAAATATATATATATATCTTACATTTCAAAATTCTTTTGAGAAAGAAATCAATAAAGCACTTATACATCTTTAATTGCATTACTTTTTTATAAAAAGAAAAATTCTTGTTTATTGGGGATGGTCACATATATTGTATTTATTGGTTCATTATCTAATAGTCACCAGAGTTTTAATTATTTTGAAGTTTGAAGTTGATGAATCAGTTTACAAGAGAACAAAATTTTCTTAACATTAAGTGCTCTATATTTAACTAATAAAAACCCATCTATAATATATTTTTTTTAATACTATACATCCTATCAAGTAACAATTTTTCAGACACTGATAAAAAAAAAAAACAATTTTTCCAAAATAAATAAATATATTATATCTTAAAACAAATTCGAATGTCAGCGAAGCATTTGATTAGCTAGATGGGAAAAAAAATCTAATTGCTTGCAGAATTTAATGAGAATCGAAGATGTTATTTCCCTGAACACACAGTACGAAAGAAATAGACCTACTAGTACTAGAGATATATTTCAGAATTGAAGTAATGTCAAGCTTTTCACACACGGACTAGCTATGAAAATAAATGGAATCTGTAGGAATATTAAATAATATAAGGCTTTAAGATTGGCAAATTGTTGTCCTTCGCTATTTATGTGTGTGCAATTATGTAAATAACAATTTAAACTTATCGTATATGAAACATCTTACTAGCTGTAAAGTAGGCTAAAGATGATTAGAAATGACATAAAAAGATTATTATAAATATCTAAATACGTCAATCATGTAAAAGATGAGAATAAGAACACGTAGCTTCAAGAACAATTTCAAGCCTCAAAAGGTGTTAAAGATTAGAATAATGCTGAAATTTCAAGCCCATTTTTCGAATGTAAAGTTTATAAAAAAAATAAATGGTTTAATAAGCATAAATAAGCTCATATAATTAACAAATAAATTAAAACTAAAATTACTATTGATTAAATTAAAAAAAATAATATGCAGTTTTTTAAATGGTGTGCTTCGAGATCTGCAGTTCAAGACAAAGTTTCAGATTCTTACAAGAACAGAAGCTGCCATGATTTTTTAAATGTATCTATCAAAAAACAAAGAAAAATGTTTCTAGCATGACCATTTTATTACATACATTTTCTACTAAAACCTTATTTTAATTTTGGAAAAAAAAAATCATCAGCTAATGAGATGACAGAAATAAAAGTGAAGAAAAAAAACTGAAGATGCTCTGCTTCTTTCTGTAGAAACTTGAGAAATGAGAATGGAAAAGACCCAAAAGCTTATAGTTGATGCACAGTAATCTAAAATTCTTGTAAAGTGAGCTCCAACAATTAATTAAACTACCCATGAAGCAAATTCCACAAAAATATTGAAGCAAAATAAGAAAGAGTTAAAGAAAGGTTCAGGTTTCTGTTACCTTGACATGAGAGCTGACGGTTTCTGATTTAGAAACAGAATTTGTGTTAGAATTCAAGTTTAGCCCGAACGAGTCCTTCTTCCTCTTGGTTTCGACCCCATTAACTTCAAGCCCTCCTCTCTCCTTCAACAGCTTTCCAAGTTTGAGACATTTCTTTGAAGCAAACTCTTTCAACACATCTGCAACGCAAGAAACGTTGGAGCTCAAAAATTAAAAAAAGTTGCATATGTTTTATCGTAGACAAGAACTGGGACAAGAATACAAGACCCAGAGGAGAGAGTTGTAAGTAAGTTACCTTCAAAACTGATGAGTCGATAGACTTGACCAATAAGCAGAGTATCATCAGGTCGAAGAAGCTTAAGCTGCTTTAATGGCAGACCATTTTCTGTTTTCATAGTTGGAGATGTAACTACAAGTGCAACATAATGACCAGGATTTGAATTCATGATTTGATGAGCACTAACAGACCAGTAAATCCTCTCGATCTTGTTCCCTGGATGTTGAATCACAACAGTTGCTGCTTCTGCAGCTTGACAATTTCCCATATCTCTCAGAACCCGCTAAAAAAAACTAACTAAACTGAAACAAGAACACGAAGATTAGAAAAAAGAAGATGATGAGGAAGGTGTTATTTAATTGTTTTTATATTGAAGTTGCAGGAAGAAACTGACATAGTATGGGAAATGAATTAATAATGCTGACGATGGGTTCACGTTCAAGATGTACGGCAAGAATCCATAGATGTGACTAAGATATTGACCAAAGATCGAGGAAAGATTTAAAACAAAAGAAAAAAGTTAAAGACCCAGAACAGCAAGTTTGCAGAATTCTTCTGCAGTTCAATAAGCAGAGGCAGAAAGAAACAAGGCTTGTAGTGGTGGTGGTGGGTGGTGGTTTGGGGTTAAAAAAGGATGGAATAATGAGGTGGAGGTGGTACTGGTGTGGTGGCGGTGGCGGTGGTTGTGGTTGATGGTTGATGGTTAGGCAACTAGATATATAAGCGTACGTACAAGGTGTTACTAAATTGGTAATAACGAAGTCGGCAAGGGAGTTGTACGAGGGACATTTCGCTTTTATAATAATACTCTCAAGTGAAGCTTAGAATTTGGATTTTATTATATCTATTTCCAAAATGAATTTTTATTTAACTTAAAATTTTAAATTTTATTATATAATTTATTAATATTTAAATTTTTTAATTTTTATATTAATAAAAAATATTATTATTATTATTATTCATCAATTGAGATTTTAAGATAATATTTTCAATTTTGAATATAAATTTTTTAATTTTATGATTTTTGAAAATATTTTTAATATATATATATATTGTTATTCATTATTACTATAATAAATAAGAATTTAATTTCAGGATAAATTAATTTTAAAATATTAAGTACATTAATCATTTTAGATTTTTTATGTGGATCGCTTCAATTAATATTTAGAATAGAAAACTTAAGGATTAACTTTGATGGAGTTAAATCGATATAACATAAAATTAATTGATTTATATTAAGATATAATATTTACCATATAAATGAAATTGAATTCATATAATATGAAATCAATTTACTCGTGTTAAAATTCAAGTTACAATTTAACCCATTTATATACCATTTGAATTTTTTATATATTTTAAATGTGAGATTCGTTCACATTTCTAACAAATTCAATGAAAAAAAAAATAATTTTTGATGTAACTGTAATAACCTGAGTTTTTATATTATTTTATTTTAAAATAGGATATACAGTGTTAATAATTTAAAATAATATTTGACTATTTATTAATTAATGAGTTTTATTATCATTATTTTATGTTAATTAGGATTTCGATATATATATTTATTTTAAGACTAGTATTTGAATAATTTATTTGTGTAATATATATATATATATATATATATATATATATATATATATATATATATCTTATTTTAAATAATATTTAACTTTGTGTATCTTATTTTAATGTCATTTTACCTTATTAAATCATATTATTTTATGCACTATTATTTTATGTGTTAATATATATATATATATATGCATGCTTTAGGGTTTAATATTTAATTGAATGTGTTTAGTGTTAATATTAGTGTGAATATATATAGGTGTGTGTATATATATATATAAATTAAAATATATGTGTGGTGTGTGTATTTAGTGTAATATTATAATACATTATAATATAAAGTTTATTAAAGTTATAATGTAGTATATTGAACATATATATACATACAAAAAAAAACACCCTCTCCCTTTTTTTTCTTCTCTTCCCTGATCACCCTCCTCGTCGCTGCCATCCCATTTTCTTCTTGTCGGTGTGACTCTCCGCCCTTCGCTGTCGACCACCATTCCTTCTACCAGCTCCACCGTCTTCTTCCTTCTTTTCCGACGCCGTTTGGAGTTTTGGAAGCAGTAATACCCAAAACTTTGGTCTCCTCCGTTCATCATATTTCCGGCCACCTCTTTCGACACCGCCGGTCTCTTTCTCTTCCCTGAGTACCGGTGAGTGTGTTTCTAAGTTTTGTTTCATCTGATTTAGCCTAGATTTTGGTGGTGAACGATTTTGAGTTTCGGCCACTCTAGAGTTTTTCCATTTTTATGAGTTTGATTATTTGTGATTCATGAGAAGTGTCTTAACAAATGTTGTTCCCCTTAGATTAATCTTCATCCCAAAATTTTTTTGTAATTTTTGGGAGTTATTTTAATTTTTGTGAATTTTTTATTATTTTATTATTTTCGCAAATTAATTAAATAAATTATGAAATTGTGATTTTTGGTGTTATTTATGGTTATTAGTAATTTTAGAATTTAATTTATAATTTTTTCATATTTTGTGTAATTTTTATAATTATTTTTAGTTTATGTTAGTTTTGAAAATATAGGTTAATTATCTATTTAATTAGAAATAATTCGTTAATTAGGTGTATTTGTTGATTTTAATGAATAATATGTTGAGAAAATAATTTTTGTGTAATTATATAATTTTTATTGAATTTTTGAATGTTTTTAGTATTTTATGTGAATTTTATATATTAGGGGTATTTTGGTAATTTGATGATAATTTTAGTTGAATATTAAATTTAATTGGTTTTAATATTATTTGAGGTATAAAAATGATTTTTACAAATTATTTACTAATTTTAACTAATTAATATTATTTTTCGAAAATTAGTTTCAAATTATATATAATATACTATTTTTGTAAATAAATAGATTTTTAGTAATTTTTAATATGTTTTTGGACTAATTAAGTAAATTGGATTTATAAAATGAATTTTTATTAATATTTGTGAAATTTTCGAGAAGTATTGATTTTTATTAATATTATATTATTATTAGGGTTTTTAAATAATTATCGGTAAAATAATTATTTTTGGTGTTTTAATATTTAAATTGCTATATTTTGGTACTTAAAGGGCATTTTTGATATTTATTGAATTTTAATATATCGTACTATATTTTGTTGTGAATTGTGGACCTCGGTCGGGGGAATTTGTAGTTTAGGGTCTCGACCGAGGAGTTGTGAGAATTCTGGTTTGAAGTGTATTTTTCTTGCAGGACCGGCTCTACTTTTTAAGTAGAGAGATATCCGTTTTATAGAGGAGGTTCTGTTGAATTTTCGATAGAATTTTCGTAAAACGTAACATTGGGACTAATTCTTATTCTCTGTCTGTGTTAGTAATCTTAGATCGAGTCTCTAAAAGTTAAGTTAGATTTATTCTGATTTCGTGTTATTATTTTATTGTTAGTTGCGTCGAGACCGAGGCGTAATGGACCAGACCCGTCGGATCCGTCTCAAGGAGCGCACAACTGTGAGTTGTTATTTTATATATGCGTGCATTTAGGTTGCATGTTTTAAATATATATGTTTTATTTGTATGATTTATGCATAAATGACTTAATAAATGCTTAAGTATATTCTAAGTATATTTTCAGTATATTTTTTGTATATTATGAAATAAATGCATGTTCTTCTTCTTAATTAAATGTAGATTATTTTCAAATATATTATTGGTTTAATTTAATATATTCCATGATTTATTTGAATTGATTTTACGTATATTTACTTGAAATATATTTAGTTTATTTTAGGTATATTTTTAGTAAATATATGGTTTATAATGTTATTTATAATGATATCATGCATCATTATTTTATGAATAAAATGAGTTATTTTTAATGAAGGATATCAATAGAACGTGCGTCCTAGTAGGCATCACTAAAACCAAATAAGTACCGGTACGACGATAAATTGTTTACTAATCTATTTGTGGATCATGACTTGATTGATTTGATTGTTGTGTGTGGTGAATGAGAGTGTGATTGTTGGAGCTCATTTGACCTAATGTCTTGAGGCTAATCACACTGACTGTAAAACTGCTAGAGTTCGGTCGACTTAGTGTCTCGGGACCAGCTTACTGTCAATAAGGATTAAGTGAATTTATTTGGAAACAAGTGAGCCTGTATGGCTAGAGTGTGTCTGTTGTTATTTAAGGTTGCAAAAACATATGGTTCTATTTAATCCTTCATAACTAATGATTTTCAGTATTATTATAAAATGATTTTCTTTGCATCTGTGTGTACTTGCTTGTATATATATATTTATTATATATATTTTTGAGTGTCTGCATTTGACATTTAGTAAAACGTGTATATATATTATAACAATTCACTCAGTGAGGTTTGACTCCTCTCCGTTAATGTTTTTACAGGAGAGTCCTCATTTTCAGACCTCAGCAGTAGATCTATCCGTCGGATTTATTCCACTCCAGCCCTATTATATAAATTACTTACTTGAGTTTTATTTTGTACTCTAGACGCTGCAGTAATAGTTGTATTTGATTCTGTCAAGACTTCTATTTGTATCTATGTATGTATAAGGTTTTAATTCATAGTGTTTCTCTGAAGATTTGTATTAAAAATTTTATTTATGATATGAGATGAGATATTATTTTATAAAAAGAAGTTGAAGAAATTTTTTTATTATTTGAGATTTAATTATGCTATATAAATATTTTATTTATTTTATTTTACTGCATGTTTTTTTTTTAAGACTTGCTACGGGTTTCGGATTTGAAAAATTTTTTATTCCCTAGCGTCGATCATGGCTCCCGGTTTGAATCGTGACATTAACATTGAAAGAAAATAATAATTTTTGAGTGACCATGAATTTTTAAACCATGTGAGAAAATAAATTCATGCTGAATTATCATCCTTAAATTTAAGCAAAATATAATCCATCTTTTCCCCAAAAAAAAAAATAATAATTTGTTGATGTGGCTATGGACCATGTTAAAAACGTGATATTATTTACAAATTAGCCTCAGGAAAAAGGGGCGTTATAATGTTCCGTCCTTCCATTAGCATGTAGCAAAGCTATTTTTCTCATATTAGCGCAACGCATATGGGTTCGAATTTCTTCCTTTTTCTCTGTTATAAATAATTTTTGTTTAATAAATGAGTCAAATTTAAGTTATATAAAATTCAGTTTATGAAATTTATAAATAAATTTAATAGATGTACGTGAATCAATTGTAATTTTAATATTTAATATTTTAATTTTAAATATATAATATATAAATTTATATGAAAAAAATTAAAAAATATATATTATTAGAATAAAATCATATTTTTATTAAATATATTTTTATTTATATAATAAATAATTTATTTTTAATTTTTAAATATATAATTTTAATTTATAATTTATATTTTTAAAAAACTTTTTGCGCTCATTTCATTTTCTTTAAATTTATAACAAAAAAAAGCTTAAGCTAGCTACAATTGGACTCCACTCCTCTCAATTACAGCCCCATATGTAAGACTGCCTAAGTGGCGTCTTCAATTCCATAAGATTTTATAGCTTAGGGCAGAGCGAGTGACCCAATGGTGGCTTTACTTTCTCCAGAAGTTCATTTATTTTATTATTTTTTTCAATGTTCATTTTATTTTATTTTTTTAATTAATAGGAAATCAAAACAACTAACAGACATTGCCCAAAAAAAAGTCATCTAACAGACTATATAATATAAAATAATTAGTTAAAATTAATTTACACTATAAATTTTTTCTTACTATATTTTTATGAATGGATCGTTTTGTGGCTGGATTAGCTGAATTTATTTGTTGACTAAAATGTTAGTTATTTTAATTTTTTTTATCTAATACTCTAATTATATGATAATCATAAATATCACAATTATATTAGAATTTAAATCATATGAATTTATAGAAAAGGTAAAATTTTTTCAATATATGTTTTTATTATATATAAGATTCTAACCTAAACTTTTATTTAAGAAATTTAAATTTTTGTACTTAAATCAATAAATGTTGATATTTTATTTTTATTTATTTTTTATAGATAACTTTAACAGTTCAGTTTGAGAGAGAGAATGAAAGAAATTATGTATTAATTTGTCAATGGTTTAAAGTTGGAGGCCCAAAGGTTTTGTAATAATCGCTAAATCATTTTATTTTGCACAAACATTCTACTCGTAGCGTAAAATAATTTTTATAATAAGAAAATTAAATAATTTAAATATAAATTGATTATATAATAAAGATAATTTATAGAATTAGATAATATAACTTTCAAATATTAACAATTATACTTTTAAAATATATGTAGAAGAATTATTTGCTGGAATACTCCTTTTCTAGTTATATTAAGTATTTTTTTTAATTGGTCTAAATTAAATACACTAAATTTTAATTAATTTAATTTAATATTTTTTATTAAATGACACATGTGGTGGGAGGAAGAAGGAGAATTCAAAAGCTAAAAATTTTGAGAAGACAGAAAAGATGGAAAGATTCCAAATACAGATAAGATTCAAATTCATCTTTGTCCTTTTTTTTTTGTTTTTTTTTTTTTTTCTCATTTCGGATTTTTACAAATAGGGGTGAGCAAATAAAATTAATCTGCTGATACAAACCAAAAATTAATAAAATAAAATAGTTAACCAAATTAGTAATTCAGTTTTGAGTTGGTTAATCAAACCATTGTGATAAATAATATTTTATTTTAAATTTTTAATTTTATAAAACCACAGGTACATTAAAAATATTGTAATTAGTTAGTTAAACTAGTTACAACTACTATAAAGTAAATTTAAAATTTAAGATATGCATTAAAAAAAAATTTATATATAGATAATAATGAGTATAAAATAAATAAATTTAATTTAATAATATATATATATATATATATATATATATATATATATATATATATAATTAATTGAAAATGATTTAATTTTTGCTAATATATTTTTTATTTTTTGTTGTAATATTAGGGATTTATGGACAATAATTTTTTAATATTTTTTAAATAAAAAGCATATAGTTTTGGTGGTGAATTTAAACCATATAATTTTTTTATAAATAAAAAAAACTAGTAAAATTGAACCTATTTAATTGGTTAACTGATTAATTGGAAACTAATATAATTGGTTTGGTTTGGTTTTGATTATAAATATTATTAAACCATATAATGCAGTTTGACTTAAAATTTTATTCTATAATTTGGTTAATTAAACTATGCTCACCTCTAATTACAGTTACAAAACATCTTTATATATTATTTACAATAAACATAATAAACTCTTATAAATATTGATAAGATCATTGGAAAAATTCAAATTTAAAATTTTCATAAATTTTACAAATAAAATTATCTAATAAATTACTAATAATTAAAAAAATTAATTATTTAAATTATAAATTAATTATCATATTGAAATAAAAATAACTCTTATAATAGGAAATTAAACCATTTAAACTCTAACAATTCTTTAAGGGAAAGAAAATATAAAAATAAGATATAACATTGTTCATTGTTCATTGTTCAATGAATTAGGTGAAGATTTTGTGGCATTTGAAATCGGATTCGATAGGCACTTAAGGGAGGAGACTTTCAATGCAAAATCAAGTCATTAATCATTAATAGCAATATTGGATATGATTTTATTTGGACCAAAGCTTAATTAATTATATTCAGAGTCGCAGTTTTTGTTGTCCTTCCATTCCATTATTTAATTCAACTTAATTGCTCTCTTTCTTTATCAGAATTGCGGATGGAAAAAAATGTGCAATATAGATATTTTTATTATGGTTCACGAAAGTTTTTTTTTTTTTTTAAAAAACAAAATTATATATAAAAAAAATATTATAGGTTTTCATGTAGCAGCCAGCATCCTAAAAGTTCCATCCAAGCATGAAAGAGCAATAATTCAACTTGATTGCAGGACAGGGCACAATAAAAATAAAAAAAGTTCCATTCAAGCATGAAAGAACAATATTAACAATTAAAGGGCAAATCCATCAACCTTTTTAGCTTATGGTTCGAAAAATGAAAAGTTCAACGACAGAGCTTGAACATGAAATGTCATCTACTCACCTTCATTTTTAATTATCATTTTAGTATATAATTCTAAAATAGGGGTGAATAAAAATTAAAATTTAAAAATACATTAAAAATTGATAAGTTTAACTTGGTTAAGCTTTTATTTTAATAAAAATACATGTAATTTTATTAAAATTATGTTCATTTTTATTCATAATTTTAATTAATCGTCTAATCTGTTTAAAACGAATGATAACTAAGACATTTGAATGATAGCAACATCTAATCCCTTAAGCTGCTTTACTCTTTTTTTCCAAGCTATGAGGCTTAACTGGCTTAGATAATTGTTCAAAACTGATTAAAAAAAAACTGATCCGAATTTAAAAAATGGTCAATTCAAATAGCTAAATCCACCAGTTACGCAACCCTCTAGTTAAGGACTTGTCGATTCCAGTACATAGAATATATTGTAGTAGAAGGCTGGAGTGGTGTTGCTCATCTTTCTCACTTTGATGAGGTGCTTTACCGAACTTTAATTGTATGATTTTTCTTTTTTTCTTTCTGGTGAAAAGGCACTTTCATGGAAAAAATATAAGACGCAACTTCATGAACTTTGTGGGTCAAGCTTGTTTTAGTTCCAAAGGCAAAAAGATCATAGAAAATTAGACATTTGCGAAGTTGCAACCAACTTTCCTCATGGTTGTGGGATTCTACATCACCATCCAACCGCAAAGTGCTGATGTTTACATGTAATTATAAAACCATTAGAATAGCGAATAGATTTGAGTTTGAGTTTTTTTTTAAATGCAATCACAAGACTTTGTTATATTATATTAGGTGCCTATTTAAAAAATTTAACTACCTGAAATTCTGAACATACAATTTTTAGCCATAAAATACTTACATAAAAATTTACTCTATCAAACCGACTCTTTCAATTCGAAATTTCTTAACTTTTGATTTCTCCAATCAAAGGAAAAAAATATATAGGTTTTATTCCATGTAAATTTCCAGATGTTACTTTCGCATAACACATTATAACATGACCCATCGTTCCAGTTTAAATGTGAAAACAACATTCCAAGATAGCGTACGGTGGTGGGTACGCATCCCTTTGTTTGCTGAACCCAATGACCTAGTTGGGCATTAACCCACAAACCCATTTCCCACGTTTCTGTGACTATGGAGTATATGGACTTTCATTCTTAAATGTCCACACACTCGTGTGCCATTTTCCCTTGTAGGCTAAAAAATTTGTCCCAGTGATTTTGTTTATGTGCATATTTAATTTTTTTTTCTTTTAAAAATCTTTATAAAATTTGTAAAGTTGTTTAAGACATATTTTTAGAGAAAAAAGATAGATTGTTCATTTATTAAAAATTAAATGTATATATCTTTATAAAAAAATATAAATATGGAGCATTTTAAGGTGACTTTATTTTTTATTTACTTTATTTTCACTTTACTATTATCACTATCAGATAAAAGTGCATTGAATAATCTAATGGTAATTATTAATAAAGTAGGAAAACAAAGTAACCATAGGCTACACCAATAAATAAAAGTATAATTAAAGATTATCAAAATAAAATTTTATTATGGTAAAATTTATTGTCGTTGTTATTTAATTACATTGGTAGAACTCTTTTAATTTGCAACTTGACAATTTATATATTTCATTCAATAGCTTTAATTTGTCGTAAATTGATTGTTTGATCTTTAATGAGTTTGATTGTAAAAATATCAATATAATTTTCATGATGGAGAGATATTTAAATTCTATAATGGAATACAATCCTATAGAAGACAAAAACTTCATAAAGAAAGATTTTGAAATTTATAGAAAAAAAAAATGAACAAACATATGAGAGATCTATATTTATCAAATGTAAAAATAAATAAATAAAATAAAAGGAGATAATAAATAAATAAAATAAAAAAGATAATAAAGGATTATTATCTAATATAAGAGATAATCGGCGATCAAAAACGAAAATTTTGAAAAAGAATAAAGAGAAAAAAGCAGCTAGGTTTTTTCTAGTGTAATAATTTATCGTTAGTTGATTTAAGACATATATTATATATTGCCAATCAAACATTTGAATTATTCATTTATATCAATATGAAGATATATATTACATATGCTATTAATTATCAGTCAGCATACACGAAAAGTTATGGACATGGCACAATAAAAATAATTATTTTCTTATTATTTACCATAAAAATAAAAAATACTCTTATCAATATTGATAAATAATTGTAAGATATATATAAAGAGTTTGAATTCTTTTCGATAAAATTTTTAATTTAAATTTTATGTATTAAAAAATAAGTGTTTATTATGAATGTGAATGAACAATATATTGCTTGTAAGATAATAGTACTCAAATAGTGAAAAGAAAATATCTATATAAAGGGATTGAAATTCATTAATGAGGAGGTTAAGAAGAAGAAGAAAAAGAATAGATTACTCTCCAAATTCTTTCAATATTATTGTTCACCAAATTCTCTCAAAACTCTCTCTATATTCTCTTAATATTTTCTACTATAAAATATTTTTCTTCTAATTAAATACTACTAAATTCAAGTTTAGTTCTATAAAAAAATAAGCAATTCAATTCTTATTTCACAACACGTTATCAGCACGAAAAGCTTTCAATCAAAACAATAAGTTATCATAATGACAAATCTAGCAAAGCTTGAGTTCGTTGCTCTTGATATCACGGGAAAAAATTATATGTCTTGGATTCTAGATGTAGAAATGCATCTTCAATCAATGGGGTTAATTGATACCATAAAAGAAAATAATAACACCTCATTGCAAGATAAGGCTAAGTCTATAATTTTTCTCCGTCGTCATCTTGATGAAGGATTAAAATGTGAATATTCGACTGTCAAAGATCCAAGTATTCTTTGGAAGGATCTAAAAGACAGATATGATCATCAAAGAGATGTAATACTACCAGTAGTCACTGATGAATGGAGAGCTTTATGCTTTCAAGATTTCAAAAAAAGTGAGGGACTATAATTCTGCAATGTTCAGAATAGTATCACAATTAAAATTCTGTGGACAGACAGTCTCAGATGAGGATATGCTAGAGAAAACTTACTCCACATTTCATGCATCAAATGTTACACTGCAACAATAATATAGGATGTAGAGATTTAAAAAATATTCTGAACTGATTTCATGCCTACTGGTAGCTGAGAAAAATAATGAACTCTTGATGAAAAATCATCAATCCCGTCCCACTAGCTCAGTAGCATTTCCATAAGCAAATGCTACAAATTATTCCAAATATAAAAATTACAATAGCCATGGACGTGGGAGAGGTAGAGGTCATGGACATAGAATAGGTCAATTCTTTGGCCGTGGTCGTGGAAATAAATATAATAATACTCCACAATAAACTCAGACTCAACCTCAAAAGAAGTTAAAATCAATCATTAGTGGTGTTTAAGAAAGGCCTCAATATAAGTCTGAAACTGTGTGTTTCAGATGTGGTACTAAAGGACACTGGTCACGAGTTTGTCGAACACCACCACATCTTTGCCAACTTTATAAAGCATCATTGAAAGGCAAAGAAAAGGAAATAAACTTTAATGAGCATTATAATCCTATTAATGATACAACTCATCTAGATGTTTCTGATTTTACTGATGATTTTACTGACAATGGAAGTTGAGACATCTATAATTTTAAGTATATTGTTATTACCTATTTTATTCTAAAAAATATGTTATTGTTATATATGTTATTTTCAAATTAAATAAAATGTCCTACTTTACAATTATTTTATGTTTTTACCTTAATTTTTTAATTATGTGTTTATTTATTTTGAAGTTTAATATGGATTGTACTTAACATAAAGACAATATTGGAGATCTCTGCATACCAGATAGTGGCACTACACATACTATCTTGAAAAATAGAGATTATTTCTCTGAAATAAAGCCTACAAAGACAGTTGTAAAAATAATATTAGGTCCTGTAGATCTGATTGAAGGAATTGGCAAAGCTAAATTTATGTTACCAAATGAAACAAAATTTATAATTGATGAAGCTTTGTTTTCACCAAAATCAACAAGAAATTTGTTGAGTTTTGATGACATATATCAAAATGGGTGTGATACCCAATCCATTACTATAAATGGTAACAAATATTTAAATATAGTTTCCTATGAATTAGGAAAAATACAAGTATTGGAAAGACTGTCAAAACTCCTTACTGGATTGCATTACATGTATATACATGTAATTGAATCACATATGGCAGTAAAAGAAAAATCTTATGATCCTTCAATAATAAATTTATGGTATGACAGATTAGGTCATCCTGGATCAGTAATGATGCGAAGGATAATTGAGAATTCATATGGGCATCCATTGAAGGGGCAAAGAATTCCTCAATCAAATGAAATGTCATGTACAACTTATTCTCTCAGAAAATTAATCTTGAGACCTTCACCATCTAAAATTCAGAATGAATCACCTATGTTTCTTGAAAGAATTCAAGGTGATATATGTGGGCCAATTCACCCACCATATGGACTATTAAGATATTTTATGGTATTAATTGACGAATCTAGTAGATGGTCACATGTTTGTCTATTGTCAACTCGTAATGTTGCATTTGTAAGGTTGCTTACTGAAATTATTAAATTACGAGCACAATTCCCTGATTATACAATCAAGAGGGTAAGACTTGATAATGCTGGTGAATTTACATCTCAAGCATTCAATGATTATTGTATGTCTACTGGGATCATTATTGAGCATCCTGTTGCCCATGTACATACTCAAAATGGTTTAGTAGAATCATTGATTAAACGCCTTCAGCTTATTGCTAGACCATTAATAATGAGAATAAAGCTTCCCATTTTAATTTGGGGTTATGCAATCCTACATGCTGCTTCATTAATTCGCATCAAACCTAGTGCATATCATAAATACTCCCCACTACAATTGGCATTTAGTCAAGAGCCAAATATTTCCCATCTTAGAATTTTTGGTTGTGCAGTATATGTACCCATTACGCCACCTCAGTGCACAAAAATGGGTCCTCAATGAAGATTGGGAATTTATGTTGGGTTTGAAACAACCTCGATTATTAGATATCTTGAACCTTTAACTGGTAATGTTTTTACAGTACGTTTTGTTGATTGCCAATTTAATGAGGTTGTTTTCCCAACATTAGGAAAAGGGGAGAAATAAGGGAAAAGGGTTATTTCATGGAATGAACCATCATTATTGCATTTGGATCCTCACACAAAACAATGTGAATTAGAAATGCAAAAGATTGTGCACTTACAAGCAATTGCAAATCAATTATCAGATGCAATTACTGATACAAAAAGAGTAACTAAATCATATATACCAGTAGCCAATGCTCCTGCTCCTATTGAAATTTTAGAAATAAAACCTGAGAGTAAAGACACTTATGAGTCTAAAACACACTAGAAGCGTGGAAGACCAATTGGTTCTAAGGATAAAAATCCTCGAAAGAAAAAGGGAGTAGATAATCATATTGATAGCGAGAAAAATATCCCTGAAGAAATAGAAAATAAAGAAAGTCATGAAACATTTTCATATACTGTTGCATGTGAAATCATAAATGACAAAGATGATCTTGAACCAAAATCAGTCATGGAATGTCAAAATTGGCATGATTGGATAAAATGGAAAGATGCTATGCAGGCTGAATTGGACTCACTAAACAAGCGAAATGTTTTTAGGCCAATTATTCCTATGCCTAAAACTGTGAAACTTGTAGGATACAAGTGGGTCTTTGTACGAAAGAGAAATGAGAAAAATGAAATAATAAGGTACAAAGCTAGACTTGTAGCTCAAGATTTTTCACAAAGGCTGGGAATTGATTATGATGAAACGTATTCTCCTGTTATGGATGCAATTACATTCAAGTATCTGATTAGCCTAGTAGTTTCTAAGAAATTAAAAATGCATCTTATGGATATTGTGACTGCTTATTTGTACGAATCACTTGATAGTGATATTTATATGAAAATCCCTGAAGGATTTAAAATGTCTGAAGCATTAAGTACAAAACCCAAAGAATTATATTCGATCAAGATCCAGAGATCTTTATATGGGTTAAAACAGTCTGGGCGCATGTGCTATAATCGTTCAAGCGATTATTTAATTAATAAAGGATATGTGAGTAATATTATCTGCCCATGCGTTTTTATTAAGAAAACAATATCCGGATTTGTGATTATAGTTGTATATGTTGATGATTTAAATATCATTGGAATAGAAAATGAGATCCATGAAGCAACAATATGTTGGGTTCCGTGATGCAAACGCAGCGAAAAATTAAAATTTTATCACGTTTCCAAGTCAGGATCCATGTAATTCGACTAATTGATTAAATCTAGGATTTTTAAAAATCTTACCAAAACGCAAAAGAGGCAAGATTCTCTGGAAGGATGAGAGGAGGTTCACACCGGTGACACCTTACCTCGAGCTTTTTGGCTTGGTTGTTCGGATCAAGACGTCTCCAAAAGGATGCGTCCTCTATAGGTATCCACACAAACAACCCTTCACAAAACGAATTTGAATGTGTGTGCTAGCAACCTCTTGACTGTCTCACAAATCAAGAACAAAAGGAAAAACTCTGTCTTTGTTTTCTAAGAGGAAAGAAAACGAATTTGGAGGCAAAAACAAGTGTATGAAACCCTAGAGAATATAACATATTTATAAACTCCAAGTTAGGGTTTCACTTACCAATAACCTTTTGGTAATTTTCCATTTATTATATTCTGATTTTGTTTAAAAACAAATCAAAAAAAATATTTTATTTATTTATTTAAAATAACATTTATCTTAAATAAATAAACAAATAAATAAATAAATAAAACACTTTAATTATTTATTTCCACAGAGTTTATTTTGGGCTTATTAAACCCATATCCGTTTTGGGCTTGTTCTAAGTGTGTGACCCTGTAGGTTCACATAACATTGGCAGTGGGCCTAAATCTCTATTTAGGCCTACAAGTCATAAGTGGCCTCTAGCAAGACATTATGACTACCCAAGTCATGTGAAGTCAATAATCTGACATAACCTAATTACAGTGAATTTTATTGTCCCTTTATCACATGATATCTTAATTGAACATAAGGCATAGAATGTCATCCTTATATAGTTCAATATTATGACTTGATTCCAAGTAGACTGAAAATGATAACTCTTTATCAATTCATTTCAGCATGGCCATGCATTTTCATTCAGTCTATCTCATCAAGGGGCCTTTAGATATCTTTCTCATATTAATGAGGGATAAATTCCTTCTAAATCACTCACATTCCTCACATAACTAATTTTATATCCAACAACATTCTTTTAATCATCCGGTTAAAGACAATGTTAGAATGTGTCAAAACATAAAATAGCTATGTAGAAATTCATGATGATTTCAAGGTCAAAGGACCGAAATAAAATTACTGTGATAAGAAATACTTATGACAATAATCTATGTAGTATTCTCATAGTGGGTCAATCCAGTACATGATCTCTCATCATGTACCTATGAGTTGACTTAATATCTCATATTTATGATTAGTAAAACATAACCATCAGTCAACATCATACTAGCCTTAATACTTTAATATTCATATAATGAATAAATGGCTAGGGATAATTAGAATAGAACTCTTATTTTAATCTAAGGGTTTTACTATCAAGTCACATACTTGATGGCCTTAGTAAGAATTAACCATTCATGTAATTATCATAAAATCAAATGATAATATAATACCTCTTTATTAATAAAATAAGAAAGTCAATACATAATCACAAATGATTGACCTAGTGCATATCACTAACACAATATACTTAAAGGAAGAATTTAAAATGAAAGATCTTAGAAAAATCAAGTATTGCCTTGGTTTACAAATTGAGCAAATGCATAATGGGATATTCGTGCATCAATCAAATTATACAGAAAAGATCTTGAAACGCTTTAATATGGATAAAGCAAATCCTTTAAGTACTCCAATGGTCGTCAGATCACTCAATATTGAGACTGATCCATTTCGACCCTGTGAAGAAAATGAAGAAATTCTTGGTTCTGAATTTCCATATCTCAGTGCCATTGGAGCTGTAATGTATCTTGTTAATTGTACTAGACCTAACATTTCTTTTACAGTCAATTTATTAGCAAGGTTCAGTTCAGCTCCAATAAAAAGGCATTGGAAAGGGGTCAAACATATACTTCGATACCTTCGAGGAAATGTTGATTTGGGTTTATTTTATTCTAACAATTCAAAACAAGAATTGATTGGTTATATAGATGCAAGCATTTATCTGATCCTCATAAAGCGAAATCTCAAACAGGCTATGTGTTCATAAATAATGGAACTGCAATTTCTTGGCGTTCCCAGAAACAAACGCGTGTCACTACTTCCTCAAATCATTATGAAATTATTGCACTATATGAAACAAGTAGAGGGTGTGTGTGGCTTAGATCAATGACACATCATATTGAAGAATCTTATGGTTTTCCAGTCAACAAAAGTCCAACAATTTTATATGAAGATAATACAACATGCATTGCATAATTAAGGGAAGGATATATCAAAAGTGATAGAACCAAACATATACCTCCAAGATTCTTTTCATATACTCAAGAGCTAATAAAAGACAATCATATAGATATCAAGTATATTCAGTCTAGCAAGAATTCAGCTGATTTTTTCACAAAGGCTCTTCCAACTACAATCTTTAAAAAGCACGTTCACGATATTGGAATGTGACATCTGCATACTATGTGAAGGAAGATTATACATATCAACTTGAGGGGGAGAAAATCATGTACTGTACTCTTTTTTTCTTAAGCTAAAGTTTTTCCCATTGGATTTTATTTAGCAAGGTTTTAACGAGGCAGTTGCAAAATATTATTATTCAAGGGGGAGTATTATGAATGTGAATGAACAATATATTGCTTGTAAATGAACAATATATTGCTTGTGAGAGAATAGTACTCAAATAGTGAAAAGAAAATCTCTATATAAAGGGATTGAAATTCATTAATGAGGAGGTTAAGAAGAAGAAGAAAAAGAATAGATTACTCTCCAAATTCTTTCAATATTATTATTCACCAAATTCTCTCAAAACTCTCTCTAAATTCTCTTAATATCATTCTATTATAAAATATTTTTCGTCTAATTAAATACTACTAAATTTAAGTTTAGTTTTATAATAAAATAAACAATTCAATTCTTATTTCACAATAATATTCTGATAGTTTTGTTCTACTGTAAGACCGTCCAACTTTAAAATAGCAAGAGACATGGAGTCTATGTGGCTACTGTATAAAATATAAAAAAAAATTGGTTACTTTTGTGTCAGGGGCACATGTTATGCTTATTGCAATGAATAGTTATCAATCGTGAGAATTCTTATTCCTGGCATGACCAATTCAGTCTTGACATTTGTTGCCTCTCAGGATTTTCAAAACAGAAGAAGTATAATAATTAATGCAAACGTTAAACAATCATTTTCAAGAAATGAATTACCAACCCTGAATCAGCCACAAGACAAATCCTGAAACAGAAACTTTATTCATCCGATCAAATACTAAGCTTGGTCCTACAGCAATTTTGTCTTGTCCCCAAGGAAGCTTCATGCACTTTCAGCTAAAGCATGTGTAATAATAATGGAATGGCATGTCAACATCAAATCTATTATCACCATCATCCCATTATGTACCTGATCACAATACTAGAAACAATAATTTCTTCGAAAAGTGGGAGTCGAGCAGCAACGATGGTTTCTTTTGAGTTTCCATTGTAACTACAAGCTGCAATGTCTGTGTCTGCAGACTATTCTGATGCGAATAGCTTGTACTGCAATGAAACAGCTAGTGAAGTAATTTCATTACAAGCTCATGACTTAAGTGAAGTGGAATGTCTGTCTACTGATATCCTCGTTGATGATGAGAGTTTGATTGACAGCCTGTTCGATTCTGAGCTTGATCAAATGCTAGAGCCGGAGTCACTTTCACCATTTCTTGAGATCCCTGACATTGTTACTGCTCGTCAAGACGCAGTGGATTGGATACTGAAGGTGCTTAATTACTTGACTCTTTATGATTATTTAACTTTTATTTGCTTCCTTTCGATTGCTTTTTAGCTTATTTCAGGTTTACGTCTATCTTGCAGGTGCATGCTTACTACCAGTTCGGGCCTGAAACTGCATGTCTTTCTGTCAACTATTTGGACCGTTGCCTCTCATTTCATTCTTTTCAAGTAATGCGTTTTTAATTGCTATTACTTCCTTGATTAATGTAGATATGTATGCAAAATTAGTTTCTCAGCTGTAGCATATATCCTCCTACCCTTATCGTTGGATGATTGATACGTAACTTAACTATTTGATACTAATGGCAATGCGTCAATAATCCAACGGCTGAGTGAATAAGTGGGTCTTCATATGGGGATTCTCTTGGCTAGACCATGGTCCATTGGACCACAAGATAAAAAATGGTCTAGGCAAAAATTTTATGATCATAGAGTAGACAAGCATTTTCCTGAGAAAAACCTCCAATTGTATTGGTACTGTTGTTCTGTTTCATGCAGCAAAGGAAAGGATGGCCAATGCAGCTGTTAGCGGTGGCATGTCTATCAGTAGCAGCAAAATTGGAGGAAACAGATGTCCCACTTCTTTTAGACTTGCAAATACTAAAACCAAGATTTTTATTTAAGCCAAGTACAGTTCAAAGGATGGAAGTTCTAGTAATGGCCAAACTCAAATGGCGATTACGCATCATAACACCTTTTTATTTTCTGCATTATTTCATTGCAAAGCTTTCAAGTGTGTACCCTGATGGTAAATTCAGCTCTGCCTTTTCTCGTTCCTCCGACCTTATTATCAGCATATGTAGAGGTAATTAATGAAGTAAACTCTTTCAACATCTTTTTTAGTGTTTTCTACAATGGAAAAATTACAGCAATTTTGTGGGTTCTTCAACAGTGATAAATTTACTGGATTATACTCCATCGGCAATAGCAGCAGCCGTAGTGCTTTGGGTGACTAATCAAACAATTGATGATCCTAAGTTGGAGTTTTTTCAAAAGAAGGTGAACAAGGTAAGCCAACAAGGGTATATGTTCATAACACTAAGATGTTTATTTTGTGTCCTGAGAAATGAAAAATGATGTTATAAGATTGTCTTATTCATCAAAGAAAACTGAGTGCAGGACATGGTGAAAAGATGCCACAATCTTATCAAGAAGAACATGTCTAAATTGTCACATAGTAAAGTGGTTAATGGGACTATCCCTGCAAGATGTCATGCAAAGAAGTTCTGTGAACAAGAATTCAAGACAACACATAGCTCCCCTCCAAACAAGTTGTGTTAAAAATTTTGATTTGCATTTTTTTTTTTTTGCCAATTTTTTCTATAAAAAGAGAACAGGCACTTTTCAATCATTCCTTTTTTTTTTTTTTTAATTTTTTTGTATTGGTTTGGTGTGCAAGTGTGAAAGTGTGGCCATTGCAAGGCAATTCTGAGGAAATTTGTACTTCAAAAGAAATAATAATGAGTGAAGCGTCAGTTTTGTGTGCGAGTGATTCCACTCTCTGTCAATTTTTGCTATTGAAGTGCTCTTGCCTGGACAATGAATGGCTAAAAATTAATGGCATCAGGAATAATATAACAAATTCTACACCTTTTTAAATATTAAAAATTAAAACAATGTTTCGAATTCGGATTTTATTTATAAAAAATAAATATCGAATCTTAAAATCCATTCCGTTTAATTCAGATTTGTTGGGGTTTGGAACCCTTGAGTAATTAAAAAAAAAAAATCATAGCAAATTTTCAATAAAAAACAGAAATAAGGAAGGATCATAGGTGGTTGCAAGAGGGCCATCATCAAACACTTTTTTTTTTTTTTTAAAAAGGTTGATCATAGAATATTTTTTGGTTACTTTTGGTAGACTCCTTGTTCAAAATTAATTTTAAAACAGAACCAGTGAGCCCATGGCATTCAAGATCATAATCCTTAATTCTAAGGAATGATGTGAAAACTGAAGTTTCTCTTGGGGCTTATTTGGCTCCAGATCGATGATCTCTAAGTAAAAGAACATATTGCTCTTTTCAGAAGCAAATAATTAATATTTTACATTAATTTTTGTGAACCATCACATAAACTGGATTTCACAAGATCAAGTATGGGGATAATACTTGAATTCAAAATCTTTCCTTTCAAAAGCAAATGTTCTTGACACTTCATATAGATCTCAAGAGTAATTTTTAGATGTTTTCGACAATAAATAAAAATTAATTTTAATAATTGAATTCACTTTTCGGACTACAGTAACATCACATCTCTCTTGAATTTAATAACCTAATAAATTAAACTCTTTTGTCAAAAATAATATGATAGTTTTTCCGATTAGTAATATCCATAGGACATTAAATTTTAATTAATCTAATTTAATCCGAATAAAATTATAAAAATGGTAAAAAAAAATTTTAAACTAATTTAATATAACTGTACGTATATTAAATTTTAAATTCAAAAATTAGTTTATGCAAAAATAACTCTCTATCAACTTATTCCAACAATTATTAATTAATGTAATATTTTTTTTACCAAATTCAGTCTATAAATTACGCTATAATTGAATTTTAAATTTATGTACTTGTTATTCCATAATTAATTCCAGTGTTGTGGAAATAGGGATAGGGGTATGCAAAACCTGCCAGGCCCGACAAATTAAACTAATATGAGTCTGTTCGATTTTAATTTTAACTCCCTTTTAAATTTTCATTCTGAACTGACCCAATCAAAATATCGAATATTAGAATATTATATATAAAAATTACCCTAAAATGTACAGATAAAATGGGTGTAGCAAAGCAATGAATGTGGTGGATTTGTATTTGGAGGTCAGTGATTTGATTATAGTAGCCTATACTTCACTTTTTCCCCTTTTCACTTGAAAAAGTGATAAAACATTTCAAGAGGTAGGAGATGCACACAATAGCATTTTGGCTACTTAAATTATTTGTTTTGTGTTTTTTTTTTTTGTTTTATTTAATATTTATTCAATTACCTAAAAAATGACTCCCCTTTGTTTAGGGGTGCAAGCTTTTCAAATTAATCGAACTAAAAATTAAACCTACCCAATTTGATTTGGTTTAGTTTGCTTGAATATAATTTTTGATTTTTTTAATTTTTTATCCAAAAAATTCAGTTAACCGAAATAATTGAATTTTAATATTTTTTACTTTTAAATATTATAATAATGTATTAAAATAATTGATATTTTTAAAAAATTTGATTATTTCAGTTGGTTTAATTTTTTGGATTAGTTCGGTTCGATAAAAAAATAGTCCAAAACCGACCGAATGCACACCCATACCTCCAGCCAAAAAGCTTCAATTCAATTTTAGATGTTGAAAAAAAAAAAGAAAATTTGACCCGATCTGAACCCGTGTGATGTGCACCTTTACGTGGATTATCATATGCTAGCTACTTATTTTATCTTAACATGGACCAAGCCGAACTATCAAAGGCTCAAGCTCTGCTCATAAAATTTATTGAAGGCTCAAGTACGGCTTGGGCTCGTTTATTTTTTAAAATCAAGGCTCGAGCTCGAGTTCAGCTCAGGCTAATTAAGATTAGGCTCGGCTTTGGTTCGCTCGTTTAAGGTTCGTTTGATTATAGTTTGAGCCCGTTCATTTATAAGCTCATTTGTGAGCTTAAGAAATAGTTTATCACCACATACAAAATACATACAACAAATTGTCAACAACCTATGCAAACCAACTAAAAGTTGCAAGTAACATCAAAGAAGTAAAAAAAATTACAATAATAATTTAAATTCCAAGACTAATGTTTAAAACAAACACAACAACTTCAAAATAATCTCCAAAAAATCATTCTTCATCTGTCGCCATGATCTCCTCCACGTATTCACCTGTGAACCTTTCAAATAAAAACAAACATTGATTGTTCATATTGGTAAAATACACCCCAAACAAATACAATTTATAAAGCTTAAAAGGCTAAATACACCTCAAACAACAACATAAATCATAAATAATAACTCTTAATCTTTTCTAATCAACAAAGAATAATACCCAACCTCAACTATATGCCAAAAGATTAAATAATATATAAGAAAAGAAATCAACTCAAAATTATACCTTAAAGGAAACCTTCAAGTGCGAGGTATTTTAATCTTTTTGATGTCCTCTCCATACTATAAAAATTATAACAATTAGTAAAAAAATCAAATAAAATATCAAAATTGCAAAATAAAACAAAAAACATGTACATAAATAGCAATAGAAATAGCCCAAAATATCAAAATTTAATAACAGCCTAAAATCAAATTTAAACTTAAAATATGATAAAAGTTTGACATTTACTTTTCTTTTTTGCTTCATCCCATAAAAGGTACATAACCAATCTTCACTGCACAATAGAACTTTAACCATGTTTGCTCCTAAACATGCATAATATGGTTCAATAACTCCCCCCCCCCCCTCTCCAAGGCACTGAATGCAAACTCTAAAGCTACAATTGTGATTAGAATTTATAAAACATCACATGCCATCTTTGATAACACTCTAAACTTTAAAGTGTTAATCTTCCACTACTCTAAGACATCAAACTTTGAATCATCTTCACAAAGATAAACACTTTCATCTAGATATACATCTAATTCAGATTTAACTTGTTCAATTAAGGATTCAACATTTCTTATATAACTATAAAATTCAACCATCTCCCTACTTTTTTCCTTCATCATGATACTGGAAGATTCATTTTACTTCTCACTTTAACCTTCTTTTTTACCACCATTTGCTTTACGAGCTTTAAAATAATCCATATAAAGCGTGCACAGAGTCTCACAAAAAGTTGTAATATGCTCAATGCTATTTGATCTAGAGTAGATCATAGAGAAACATAACTTAATCAACTGTATTTTATTTCTTGGATCTAAAACGACTGCTATAGAGATCAACAAATTGCAATCACTCTAATACTTGTCAAATTTCTCTTTCATCTTCATAACCATTTAATGCATTAACCCATTTTCAGCAAAATATTTTTCATCCAATAACTTCTTGACATTATAAAGCTCAGTAAGAAACAAATTTGATGTTGGATATTCAGAACCTACAACAACATGTATGATATTATCTAGTTGAAATAAACAATTTTAAAAGCATATAAATCACAAAATTAATTAAGATTAGTCAAATAAAATAATGATACTTGAAATTATTTTTGTAACTTCATTAAACTCTTCAAGAAAAGAGTGAACTTCAACAACTTTAATCCAATCACCCTTATTGAGCTAGAACAAGTAACTTGATTCTCTTTATGCATATCTAAGAAAAACATCTTTGAACTCCAAGGCAGCCGACAATGTAAAGAATATTGCATTCCACCTTGTGCAACAATTAAGAATAAGTTTCTTCGAAGTCAACTCTAATTGCTTCATAATTTCCCCATAAAAATTTAGATAACTCTTTGACTGTGTCACGTGTTTAAATTTTTCCCACACATTCTTAATTATATTTTCAATCTCTGATAACCCATCTTGCATAAGGAGATTTAGAATATGTGCACAACACCTTACATGAAATAACTTGCCGCCAAGAGCAAGTTGATTTTTGTAGGAAATGTTGTCTTTTAACATGCAAATAGCAATATCATTGTACGATGCATTATCTATAAGGACTTAAATTTTTATGTATTAAATTAAAAAGTTTAATTTCGAGATATGCAATGTTAATAATTACTTTATTTTATATTATTATACTAAATTGTGAAATTTGATTTTAGTGAAGTTAAATTTAATTTTGAGGTTGTATATTATTATTTATGAATAGTTTTAATTTAATGTATTTAATATATTTTAATATTTTGGGTGAATTTAATTAGAAAAGTAAATATTTAAATTAAAAATATTATGTTTACATTATTTTTTCCTTTTCTAATATATATATATATATATATATATATATATTATTTTTATAACTATTTTGTCTTTTTCTTAAAAAAAAAAAGAAAAAGACCAAAGTTAAAATTTTCGGGCTATACATTCACAATTTTTATCATTTCTTTTCTTTGTCATTCTGCATCTTCTTCTTCTTGTTGTTGCACTATGCCACCACGCACCACACCACCACCCTAACATTATCGGACCACCATTCTAGCAGCACCGGCAGCAACACAGGCAACACTAGCAGCGAGGAAGACTGCACTGTGTGAACAGTGCAATTTGGTCACTGGCAGGAAAATCAGTCGAGCTTGGTCTTGTTTCGAAGCTCACGCTATGAGCTTCAATAATTCGTAACTAGTTTCGAGTAAATCAACCGATAAAAACTCTGAAAACTCGATTTTCTAATTATATCAATATGTTTAATTTGATTTTTCTTATTGAATTTAATTTGATTTGGAGATGTGGTAGTTAGATAAATTAATTTTTGAGCTAAGATCTACCTAAATATTATTTTTATTTATTTATTTGAAATTATTAATTTTTCTGAAATTTTTAATAATAAAATACATATTTTTCAGGTTTGGTTACTGTTAACAGTCCCGGATCCGGAAATTTTTTTACTTTTATTAAATTCTATATATTATTTAGAGAAATTTTCATTAAGGAAGTTTATTAAAATTGTGTACCAAATTTTTAATACAAATTTTTGAATATTTATGTCAAAAATGAATTTTTGGGAAAATTAGTATAAATTGATGAATTTTATGTTTTTTGAAATTATGGTGAATTATGATGTTTTGGATAATTTTTCAGTAATAAATGATATTAAAATAATTTTTATGAATTTATTCCTATTTTTAGCTAATTATGAGTAATTATCAAAATAATATCCGAATAAAATAGTATTTATGATTTAATTGAGTTTTCGGTTGCTTAATTATAAAATTGAATAGTTTAATTAATTTTTGGTAACTAAATGCTATTTAATTTTAAAAATTAGAATATAGACCTTTATAACAAAAATTGATTTTAATGTAAATTTTATTAATTATTTTATAAATAAATGTTTTTTATGTTTTATTTGTGTAAATAAATTAATTTTGATACTTAAATGAAATTTTATTGATTTATATTGTGATTTGTGAAATTGATTCTCGGTTGCGCATTCAGTGTAGTTCGGGGGCCCAATCTGAGATTTGTAGTTGTTGCAGTTATTTGAAGTGTTTTTCTTTGCATGGTTGACTCTACTTTTGTAGAGAGATGTCTATTTTACAGAGGAAATTCTATCAAATTTTTTGTAGATTTCTCGTAAAATGTGACATCAGGTCATTTTAGTAAAGTCATTTTTTTTTATCGAGTCTTTCCTTAGAAATCTAGAATTTGTAGGAATTCCATTTTTAATTATGTTTTTATTCATTTATTTTCTTTAGCCGCGCCTCCAGCCGAGCCGACTGGTCGGGGTGGAGCATGACTGCGTAGAGGAGTGCATTCAACCTGTAAGTTTATAATTAAATTGTGTATAAGAAAATATATATAGTTATATTAGCATGTTTATATTGAGTTTTCATAGGATTAGTAAATTTTAATTTATTATAATTTTTCTTGTTTTATTTATTTATTTTAAAATAAACTACAGTAGAATGAGTTATCTGATGGGTTTCATCAGAACCGTGTGCGCACTGATAGAATTGAGAGTAAGTGGTGAATGTATGTGGCTCGGTGATGTTTTGCTCTCAGGCATGATTTATATATATTACTGGGGCTGGTAGCTCGGTGATGCTTTGCTCTTAGGAACCGCTAGTAAATATCGGTTTAAGTGAATTGACTATGGCTGGTAGCTCGGTTAATGCTTTACTATCGGGAACCGGCAGTCTTTGGATTATAAAAGAGTTGTAAGTCTATTAGATTTATGGACTAGGGTTCTACCTAGTTTTCTTATAAAAATGATTTAAGAAAGTTTATTTGTATTTTATAAAGTATTTTATGATTTTAAAATACTTTATTTCAGTAAAAGAAGATTTCAGTAAAAATTAAATAGTTTAAATTATAAATTATAAATTTCTTATTTTCATAAATATATTTTAAAGGAGACTTTTGTACTATATACGTTTCTTTTATTAACTTATTTAGTGAGGTCTGACTCCCCTCAATTATTTTTTCAGGATCTCAGGAGTCACTTGCCTGTCAATCTACCTTACGTCGAGTTTCTTCTTCTTCAGCTATTTTATGTAGGTTTATCTGATATATATTATTATCATGTATGTATTCTAAATCTAGAACACCGCAGTAGTAATGAGATGGTTAATTATTATGTTGTATTTTTGGATTGTCATATGTATGAAGAACTTGTACCAAAGAATATTATTATATATGTTATCTAAGTTTGTGTTAGATGTTAATTCAATTGTGCTTTTTTATCTTTATTTAAATTATGCCATTTTATTGTCGTCTTTATTTGATTAAAAATTTCGTTAAGGTTTACTATGGGTTTTAGATACTTTATATATTCTCATTTCCCTAGTGTCGGTCATGTGCCCCTTTTGGGTTTGGGTTGTGACATTATCAACTGTCACTATCCAAACTTTATCATCAATTTTCCATTGAACCAAACACTTGTTTAATGCATCACAAATTGCAACTCCAGAATAAGGTGGTAGTACATCACAAACACTAAAAGGACGCTTTTACAATTTTCAGTTAGAATCTTTAAAATGGTGAGTGACAACCATATATGAAACTTTTTTATTGGTTGACTTCCATATATCAATTGTCACACTCACTTTATTTCTAGATTTCAGTAGTGTGGAAACTTTTTTCTGCTCCACCTCATAACTTGCAAAGCAATCTTTTCTCACAATTTCACGACTAGCATTTTGATAATGTGGAGTTGCAGTCTTCATCAACAAATTAAACACTTCATACTCCAAAAAAGACAATGGTAGCTCATGGACTATGATCAAATGAGATAATATCTTTCTGATATTAGTTTGGTCATATTTCAAAATTTATACTACAGCTACTGTTTCAGACTTTGATATTGAGGTTTTGAGTGTTAGTTCCTTTTGTCTAGACATCTTTATTTTCCTCATAACATAATTTTTCTTAATGTGCCTAAGTAAGTGAGATGTAGTACCACTCTTAATAAGTGTAAATCACACCTTGTAATGGATGCACTTAGTCTTTTCTGATTTATTGGGAAGGGTGACTATTTTAAATTCAAACCATAATTGGAAGGTGAGATTTCTCTTCTTGATGCAATCACCCCCACCTTCTTCACTACCTTCAATATTTTCAACCCCATTAACACCTATAATTGTAGATGATGTGTTTTCCTTATTCAAATTCACATTTGCTACATCAATATCTATAGCATTTTCCATTATCGGACTTATTTATGAATGTTCAGGGGATAACATATTAACAGCAACAGGGTTTGACATTCTATACAATATGACAATACAAATTTGAAAAACAAACTAAGGCAAATTTATAGAATGGGGCAATCACTCATTATATAATTGGGTAGATTTCATTTCATTTCAACATGGAAATTTAGCAACACTAAAACTAGTAAAAATTAAATTAATAACCAAACCAAAGAAGAGAAAGCACAAATCAGTCACTAAAATGAAAAGAAAGCACAATTTAGACTAAAAAAGCATGGAACTTCACATCAATAACCATAGCAAAGCACAACATAGGGAGAAAAATTTCATAAAATGAAAATAAAAATTAAAACAAGACAATTAAATAGGATAATAACCAAAGCAAAGCATAACTCACCTTTTTTAAGATTGTGTGCACTGTCCAAGTCCTCCTCTACCTTTTGAAAATGATAAAACCACCAGATAAGGCACTTTTTGCTTCTCTGTGACCTAAAAGAAGAAACAGATTTTAGATTTAAAATAGTTATGATTCTGGATAAAAGAATGTGGCAAACAGAACAGAGAGTAAGCACTCTAGTTTCTAATTTTCTAAAATCAATACATTGAAGATGGTATTCAAGTTTGCAACAGGTGATCTAAAATGAGAAATTCAGTTATAAAAAAAATTAAAGACAAGCCCTAATTATTGTAATCAAATAACAAATTTAGCAACCAAAACACATTATCACAAGAAAATATTCACTAGTAAAGATCACACTAATTATAAAGGAAAAAAATTATTGGATTCAATTGGCAGTAATAAAAAAATTGCAAGCAGTAGAGGATCGGTAAAAAGTGAAAAAAAATGACAGTGTCATATAGTATATGAATCTTCTTTTATCCTTAGTTACCAATCAAACCAACCATTTCTTCAACAAAAGTATTGAAACACACCAAGCTTCTGCAAAAAATAGGTATGTTAAGTGAAGGTTGTACTCAAATCTTTGGTTGAGTGAAAGTTTTACTCAAACCTTTGGTAACCCATCAGGTTCGCTTTGCTCTAATGGTTATTGGTGTCAAAGGTAAGATGCAAGACAATTATAGGTTGATTGGAGAAGAATTGAAACGGGGCAGATTAGTTGGTTCAAAAACCATTGGAGCAACGAAGGTAGTAAAAAAGGTGGGGTGATTGCGCGATGCATAGTTTTGTTGTTAGAGATAAATTGTTTAATTACAAATTACAATATTAATATATTGTTGTTTTAACTTTTGAATTAATACATATATAATAAGTAATATATAGTAATGCTAATTATTATATAACATTAAAATTGCTTATAGTTACGTAGTTTTGGAGTTTTATTGTTATAAATAAATTGTATTTTAATTACTTGCTATTAATATATATGAGATTTATTATTTGTTAGTTAGAGATATTATGCTATTTATATATTAATTTAAATTTACATTACTTAATATTAATATTTATGTATTACTTTAAAATACAAATATTATTTAATTTTATATTATCCTAGAGATTTATTATTTGTTAGTTATAGATCTTGAGCTATTTACATTAGGGTTACATGCAAATTAATAAATATTTAATGAATATTGTATAATATTTAATTATTAATTATAACTACACTTAATATGTAATGTTTCATATTACATAATACATACATAATTAGTATTATATAATAACGAGGAAGTTTGTAGCGCGGGCAATGATAAAATACTTAAACGGTAATAATAATTTAAAAAGAAAATTGAATAATATAAAATTTATACATAATAGATTAAGTATTATGCATTACATTGAAGTTCGATAAATATAAATAGGCAAAATAAAGAAATTGTAAATAGTTCTTTTATTATTTTGAAATAAAAAGCAGCATCACTGGTCGTCTTTACTTGATTAACCAAACCTGCAAAGATTTATTTTAAATTAGAAAAATTTGAACAAACCTTGTACATGTTTTTTTGACAGGCGACTAGTGTACATAATAGATGGCACAACAAAAGAGGAGATGCAACAAAAAATAGTTTTTGCACATGCGATTTTTTTTTCACCTAAAAAAATGGCAAAGTAGTATAAACAGCATGCAACCCGTGTGGAAACAAAACTGAGACACACGTAAGTAAACAACTATCAGTAAGCAACACAAATAAAAAAATAGACAGAACAAGCCAAAGAAATAAAAAATAAATAAATGCAACGCAGCCACCAGAAAAGCATTAGAAAAGTAGCATAATAAACACACATAAATAAATGTTAGACTAAGTAAAAAATAAAGGAGGCAGCATTGAATAAGCTACCCGACTCACCAGTAAAATTGAAAGAAATAAACTGATAAAAGGAAGGAACATAAGATAGATATATGCATTTACATTAAAAGCAAGCACAAGCATTTATAGACTCTCCAAATCAACGCAAAAGGGCACAATTAAGAAACCAAAATGAAAGGCATAAAGAGCAATCTTCTAGATACGCATTTAATGCAAAATCAGGAGGTAAATCCTTTACCATGGACACATTAATCAACTTTGCATTGCAAGAAAACTAATGATACATGAACCGATAAAATACCCAATAAGAGAAAACCACACAAGCAAAATCACTTAATTAACAATCACAGCTGGCCAACCTAGGGCCTATAGAGACCCGATTTCTTTTTTAGAAACAAATCTCAACCGTAAAATAAGGACATAGGGAAAAAGGTCAGCCTCAGCATTAAGGGTCCAAAAGGGTGCAAAAGAGCTTAATAAAATAGGCCACAAAAAAAAAAGCCCATGCACAGAAACAAAATAAACCTATATAAACTAAATGGAAAAAACCGAAGCCCAACATAGACCTATCAATCAATTTTTTTTAAATGTAGAGAATATCAAGAGGGAAAACCAATCAATGGAAGCTACCAAGAAAAACCATGGAGAACAAAAACTTGCTCCCTTCCAACAGAATGCAAATCAATTCCACCATACTCAACCAACAATGCACAACAAAATGAAAAATTTTTAAAGGAAGAAAAAAAACTAAACACAGCAGAACAACACAATGCAAACACCAGCAACACAAAAAACATGAAAACAAACACAGACCAATAATGCACAACCAAAATAAAAAATTTAAAAGGCAAGAAAAAAAACTAAACACAAAAATTAATGCTAGAATTGTTGAGGAAGTAAATATTTTTATTATATATATTAGGAAGTAAATATTTGTATACAATTAGGAATAAAGTTCTATTCTATTTAGGATGTTATTCTATTCCTAATTAAGTTGTGATTAGGATTCCTGTGTGTGTATATAAAGGGGTGTAACTCTTCTTTGAATACAATGGAAAAATATTTTCCTTGAATTTTCTCTCTTTTTCTCTGAATTTTTTTCTTCATGGTATCAAAGCATATCCATTGAAATACAATCTTTTTTTATTAGATTCTTGAAATCATATTTTTTCTTCCTTTGAATTCTTTGAATCTTCAAAATCATGACCATCGAAAACGCATCCATCGTATCCCATGAAATATCCAATTTTATTCAAACCCTTCAAGATAATTCTCCCTTTCCTACAGGAATTATTCTTGATGATACGAACTATACTCTATGGTCATAGATCATGGAGATGCGAATTAGAGCTAGAAATAAATCTGGCATTCTTAATGGCATTATGCCAAAGCCACCAGCAGGAGATAAAGCATTGGAAACTTGGCTCCTTAATAATAATCGAATCAAAAGTTGGTTGATTGACTCCATGAGTTCGACATTGAAGCAGAGATTCATCCATCTTCCAACAGCAAAGGAGATATGGGAAATTTTCTCAAAAACCTTCTATAATGGATCTGATGAAACTCAGTTATTTTAATTGAATCGGAAATCATTCACTACACTCCAGAATGGTAAGGCATTACCTGCATACTATAATGAACTGATTGAAATATTTCAGGAAATCGATGCCCGGACATGTGCACAAGGGGAGGATGTTAATGGAGTGGTATCACTCCATAAGCATATTACCCGACTTAGAACACATATTTTCCTTAATAATCTCTAACCCCGTGTTTTTGGATGCTCGGCATATGTTCATCAGACACTCGGCATATTAGACCCTCGAGCTATCCGGTGTATCTTTGTTGGCTATGCGGATTTACAAAAGGGATATCGGTATTATGATCCGAATACAAAGAAGATGTATGTCACTTGGGATGTTTGGTTTAATGAAAATTCTCCTTTCTTCTCCCACTCCGAGTGCTCTCTTTAGGGGGAGAAAAATCCAAACCTCTTTGAGCTTGAAGATAGCATTCTGAGTGTTCCGAATCCGAATCTCTAAAATATTATTCCGAGCATCTCACTCGGATAGCCGAGCATCTTACTCGGATAGACATCTGATGTTCCGAGTACGAGTATCTCACTCAGACAAATCATCGAAGAAAATCCGAGTAATCAAGATAGTACATCTTCCCAACCCACACCAGAAGTTGAAGAAACTTTGGATGTAGTGCATAATAAGGTAAACTTGTCTCCTTTAAATACTGAACCTCGTTATCCATCTAGAATCAATAAAGGGGTTCCGAAAAGACAATATGATCCCGACCTTCATACTAAAGCTAAATACCCTATCAACAACTTCATATCAACCAACCGGTTGTCTAACTCACATGCACTTACTGTAAATCAATTATCTACTGTATCTATTCCGAGTAATGTGTAGGAAGCCTTAGATGATCCGAATTAGAAGAAAGCTATGAATGATGAAATGGAAGCATTACAAAAGAACCAGATGTGGGATCTCGTTCCTCTTTCAGAAGGAAAGAAAACAGTGGGGTGCAGGTGGATATTCACTGTTAAACTCAATCCAGATGGAAGCATAAATCGATATAAAGCTCGGTTAGTAGCAAAGGGGTACACTCAGAAGTATGAAATCGACTATGAAGATACATTTGCCCCAGTAGCAAAAATGAACACCATCTGAGTCCTTATTTCCTTAGCTGCCAACCTGGACTGGCCACTTCGACAATTTGATGTAAAGAATGCTTTTTTGAATGGAACCATAGATGAAGAAGTATATATGAATCCACCACCTGAAACTAAATGTACTGACCGAGTATGCAAATTAAAGAGAGCATTGTATGGACTCAAGCAATCACCTTAAGCATGGTTTGGATGACTCTCAACCTTCATGAGGAAGCTTGGATATAAGAAAAGTGATGTTGATCACACTATATTCATCAAACAGAAGTTAGGTAAAGTCACTGCGCTGATTGTATATGTTGATGATATGGTGGTCACCGAAAATGATCCGAGTCAAACAACAAACTTGCAAAGACAGTTAGCATTTGAGTTTGAACTTAAGGATTTGGGTAACTTGAAGTATTTTTTAGGAATTGAAGTTGCAAGATCAGCTCAAGGAATTTCTCTTTGCCAACGAAAGTATGTAATGGATCTACTGATAAAGACAGGGATGTTTGATTGTAAGCCAACCGAGACTCCCATTGAAGTCAATCATGGACTTTCAATCCTAGAAGATCAAGTTCCAACTGATAGAGATCAGTATCAAAGGTTGGTGGGAAGGCTGATTTACCTATCTCATACTCGGCTAGACATTGCTTATGCAGTAAGTGTTGTAAGTCAGTTCATGCATTCTTCGAGTAAAGAACATATGAATGCAGTATACCGAATATTAAAATATCTAAAGTCTTCTCCGGGTAAAGGGTTATTCTTTGGGAGGAATAAGGATTATGAAATTACCGGCTATACTGATGCTGATTGGGTTGGAGATCGGACTGATCGAAAATCAACATCTGGGTACTTCACATTTATTGGAAATAATTTAGTCACTTGGAGAAGCAAGAAACAGAAAGTTATAGCAAGGTTAAGTGTAGAAACTGAGTTTAGAGGAATGGCTCATGGATTATGTGAGTTGCTCTAGGTAAGGCGATTTGTTCAGGATTTGGGATTAAAACATCCAAAGCCTATGTTGATTACATTATGATAACAAGGCAGCCATAGCAATTGCAAACAATCTGGTTCAACATGATCGAACTAAGCATGTAAAGGTTAACAGACATTTCATAAAAGATCATTTGAACCATGGGATAATTGATCTTCCATATGTTTTATCTCAGACTCAACTAGCTAACATTCTCACAAATGTTGTATTCGAAAAAGCGTTCTACAACTCACTTGGTAAGTTGGAAATGATTGACATACATTCACCAACTTGAGGGGGAGTGTTGAGGAAGTAAATATTTTTATTGTATATATTAGGAAGTAAAAATTTGTATACAATTAGGAATAAAGTTATATTCTATTTAGGATGTTATTCTATTCCTAATTAGGTTGTGATTATGATTCCTGTGTGTATATATAAAAGGGTGTAACTCTTCTTTGAATACAATGGAAAAATATTTCCCTTGAATTTTCTCTCTTTTTCTTTGAATTTTATTCTTCAATAGACAAATTCTATTTTTTTTTTAAAAAAAAAATCTCCCTCCTATACCATGTAAAGTTTTTTTTTAAAAAAGAATAACAAAATTCCAGTTCAATTCACATGAGCAGCCGGAGGGGAGGGGGAGCTAAATACACTCACCCAATCCAAAGCTGAAAAGGCATTGAAAAATGCCAATTTTCAATTGATAGAAAAAGATAAAGTAAGGAGAATGCAATGATGAACAATAAATCAAACATAGAATAGAGAAACAAAACAAAACCAATAATCCAAGCTAGAAGTGTAGAACATGACCAAATAAAAATGGGTCCAGACATGCAATAAAAAAAACATATATTTCAATAGCATGGGGAACATGGAACCCGACACAAATATCAAAACAATTAATAGATGGTAATTAAAGGATAGAATAAACATAGCTTTATTCTCCTTATTTTAAGAATCACAAACCACAACATGAAAGGCACAGAGGCAAAATTTCTAGCCTCTTGCCTATGGGAAACAATAGGCAAAAAAATGAAGCAAATTTGAGTAGAAGCTTCAACATTCTTTTTGTAAAAGCCATAAATGACAACCCAAAATGCATAGAGGTTGGTTCTTCAGGTCATTGTCTCACCATAAATAACTGATCAAAGAAGAACATGATCTAAGGTGAGAGCACAAAAGTGAAGAAGATAAAATGAAAAATGAAGACAGCAAAAAAAAATTTGAGCAAACCAAAGCCATTGATGAAACATGCAAAAGAAGAAGGAGTAAAGGGCAAAAAGTGTGAAGAAAAGAGAAGATATAAGAGGAATAGGGCAAGCAAAAACCAAAAGGGGATAATTTATTGAGGAAGTAAATATTTTATTATATATATTAGGAAGTAAATATTTGTATACAATTAGGAATAAAGTTCTATTCTATTTAGGATATTATTCTATTCCAAATTAGGTTATGATTAGGATTCCTATATGTATATATAAGGGGTGTAACCCTTCTTTAAATTATATGAAAAAATATTTTCTTTGAATTTTCTCTCTTTTTCTCTGAATTTTATTCTTCATGGTATTAGAGCATATCCATTGAAATCAAATTTTTTATTGAATTCTTGCAAATCATATTTTCTTCTTCCTTTGAATCCTTAAAAATCTTCAAAATCATGACTACCGAAAACACATCCATCGTATCTCATGGATCGCCCAACTTTATTCAAACTCTTCAAGATAATTCTCCCTTTCCCACAGGAATTATTCTTGATGATAAAAACTATACTCTATGGTCACATATCATGAAGATGCGAATTGGAGCCAGAAATAAATCTGGCTTTCTGAATGGCACTATGCCAAAGCCACTAGCAGGAGATAAAGCATTGGAGACTTGGCTCCTTGATAATAATCGAGTCAAAAGTTGGCTGATTGACTCAATGAGTCCCATATTGATGAAGAGATTCATCCGTCTTCCAACAGCAAAGGAGATATGGGATGTTGTCTCAAAAACCTTCTATGATGGGTCTGATGAAACCCAGTTATTTGAATTGAATCAGAAATCATTCAAACACATCAGAATGGTAAGCCATTACCTACATACTATAATGAACTGATTGGGATATTTTAGGAAATCGATGCCCGGATGTGTACACAAGGGGAGGATGTTAATGGAGTAGTATCACTTTATAAGCAAATTACCCAGCTTCGAACACATATTTTCCTAGCTGGGCTTGATTCGGAATTTAATAACGCTTGGAGTGAAATATTTTGGAAGGATCCACCTCTTGATCTCAAGTCTAGTTATGCATATGTTCGGAGGGATCACAACCAGCGACATACGATGGAAGAGCCAAAGATCCTGCCAGACCATTCTATACTTGTAGCAGCTCAGACTCATCCCCAGTTCAGAGAGAACAAAATACCAAGTAAGTCCATCACATACACCTGTACTCATTGTGGTGAAGTTGGACACTCCAAGGAACAATACTATGAAATTATGGGATATCTGGAATAGTGGGATTTCAATAGAAAGCCTCGTAAGAAGCTCGACAAGGCTACAATTGCTACTTCTACTAAATCAAGTGGTGATACAGGTATGATAAATCTTACTCAAAATAATACATGGATTATTGATACAGGTGCTACTGATCATATGACAAACTCCACTCACCATCTTACATCTATCCGTCCATCAACCTAACAAAATATTCTAACTGCTAATGGAGGCATAGCACCAGTCACTCATAAGGGATCAGTATCTAACTCTGACTCTCTTAATTTAGATATTGTTCTTGTTGTTCCATCTCTTTCTTATAATCTACTTTATGTTGGCCAAATCACTGAAACCTTAAATTGCACTGTCAAATTTTGGCCTAAATATTATGTATTTCAGGACATTGCAACACGCCGGATTCTTGGCTCTGGTGTTAAACGTGGAAAGTTGTACTATCTTGAGTTGCATAATGATTCAAGTCAGAAATCAAGTCAAGTTAATAGGGTTAGTAGAAGTTGTTCAAGAAAAGACCAAGCAATCTTATGGCATCGTCGTCTTAGTCATCTTTCTTTTCATTATCTTAGACAAATAAAACCGAATTTATTTTTGCATACCACAGACTTGGAATTCAAGTGTGATGTTTGTGAATTGGCAAAAGGCCACCGAATTTCTTATGTACCAAGTTATAATAAAAATTCAATTCCATTTATGACCATTCATTCTGATGTATGGGGACTTGCTCGGATTCCTACTCTATCTGATGCTCGATATTTTGTAACATTTATTGATGAATGTACCCGGATGACCTGGGTATCTCTACTTTCTAATAAAGGAGATGTGTGCTCCAAGTTTCAGGACTTGTACAATATGGTGGCTACACAATACCAGAGTAAAATTCGAGTCTTGCAGTCTGACAATGGTGGGGAGCATATGAACTCAATTCTCAATGATTTCTGCCTCAAGAATGACATTCGCCACCAAACATCGTGTGCCGGCACTCCCCAACAAAATGGTATAGCCGAAGGGAAGAACCGGCAGTCATTGGAAGTTGTCCGAGCATCATTATTTGATATGAATATTCCTCGAGAATATTGGGGAGAAGCTGTTCGATACGCTGCGTACCTCATAAATCGGACACCATCACGAGTACTCAATTTTCAGACTCCTCTTCAGAAACTTCAGGAACTTGTCATATCTCCACCCTTCAATAATCTCGAACCCCAAGTTTTTAGATGCTCGGCATATGTTCATCAGACACTTGGAAAATTAGACCCTCGAGCTATTCGGTGTATCTTTTTTGTCTATGCGGATTTACAAAAGGGATATCGGTGTTATGATCTGAATATAAAGAAGATGTATGTCACTCGGGATGTTCGATTTCATGAAAATTCTCCTTTCTTCTCCCACTCCAAGTGCTCTCTTCAGGGGGAGAAAAATCCAAACCTCTTTGAGCTTGAAGATAGCATTCTGAGTGTTCCAAATCTGAGTCTCCTAAATATTCTGAGTGTTTCGAGCATCTTACCCGGACAGACATCTAATGTTCCAAGCACTAGCATCTTATCCGGACAAACATCTGATGTTCTGAGTCTGAGCATCTTACCCGGACAAACATCTGATGTTCTGAGTCTGAGCATCTTACTCGGATAAACATCTGATGTTCCGAGTATGAGCATCTTACCCGGAAAGATGATCAAAGAAAATTTGAGTAATCAAGATAGTACATCTTCCCAACCCACACCAGAAGCTGAAGAAATTCTGGATGCAGTGCATAATAAGGTAAACTTATCTCCTTTAATTCAAAATACTGAGTCTCGTTATCCTTCTAGAATCAATAGAGGGGTTCCGAAAAAACAATATGATCCGGACCTTCATACCAAAGCTAAATACCCTATCAACAACTTCATATCAACCAACCATTTGTCTAACTCACATGCACTTACTGTAAATCAATTATCTACTGTATCTATTCCGAGTAATGTGCAGGAAGCCTTAGATGATCCGGATTGGAAGAAAGCTATGAATGATGAAATGGAGGCATTACGGAAGAACCAGACGTGGGATCTTGTTCCTCTTCCTAAAGGAAAGAAAACGGTAGGGTGCAGGTGGATATTCACTGTCAACCTCAATCCAGATGGAAGCATAATTTGATATAAAGCTCAGTTGGTAGCAAAGGGGTACACTCAAAAGTATGGAATTTACTATGAAGATACATTTGCCCCAGTAGCAAAAAATGAACACCATCCGAGTCCTTATCTCCTTAGCTGCCAACCTGGACTGGCCGCTTCGACAATTTAATGTAAAGAATGTATTTTTGAATGGAACCATAGATGAAGAAGTATATATGGATCCACTACCCGGAACTAAATGTACTGATCAAGTATGCAAACTAAAGAGAGCATTGTATGGACTCAAGCAATCACCTCGAGCATGGTTTGGATGACTCTTAACCTTCAAAAGGAAGCTAGGATATAAGCAAAGTGATGCTGATCATACACTATTCATCAAACAGAAGTTAGGAAAAGTCACTGTGTTGATTGTATATGTTGATGATATGGTGATCACTGGAAATGATCTGAGTGAAATAACAAACTTACAAAGACAGTTAGCAGTTGAGTTTGAACTTAAGGATTTGGGTAACTTGAAGTATTTTTTAGGAATTGAAATTGCAAGATCAGCTCAAGGAATTTCTCTTTGCCAACGAAAGTACGTAATGGATGTACTGACAGAGACAAGGATGCTTGATTGTAAGCCAGCCGAGACTCCCATTGAAGTCAATCATGGACTTTCAATCCTAGAATATCAAGTTCCAACTGATAAAGATCAGTATTAAAGGTTGGTGGGAAGGTTGATTTACCTATGTCATACTCGGCCAGACATAGCTTATGCAGTAAGTGTTGTAAGTCAGTTCATGCATTCTCCGAGTAAAGAACATATGAATGCAGTATATCGAATATTAAGATATCTAAAGTCTTCTCCGGGTAAAGGGTTATTCTTTGGGAGGAATAAGGATTATGAAATTACCGACTATACTGATGCTGATTGGGCTGGAGATCGGACTAATAAAAAATCAACGTCTGGGTACTTCACATTTATTGGAAATAATTTAGTCACTTGGAGAAGCAAGAAACAGAAAGTTATAGCAAGGTCAAGTGCTGAAGCTGAGTTTAAAGGAATGGTTTATGGAGTATGTGAGTTGCTCTGGGTAAGTCGAATTGTTTAGGATCTGGGATTAAAACATCCAAAACCTATATTGTTACATTGTGATAACAAGACAGCAATAGCAATTGCAAACAATTCAGTTCAACATGATCGAACTAAGCATGTAGAGGTTGACAGACATTTCATAAAAGATCATTTGAACCATGGGGCAATTGATCTTCCATATGTTTCATCTCAGACTCAACTAGCTGACATCCTCACAAAGGTTGTATCTGGAAAAGCATTCTACAACTCACTTGGTAAATTGGGAATGATTGACATACATTCACCAACTTGAGGGGGAGTGTTGAGGAAGTAAATATTTTATTGTATATATTAGGAATTAAATATTTGTATACAATTAGGAATAAAGTTCTATTCTATTTAGGATGTTATTATATTCCTAATTAGGTTATGATTAGGATTCCTGTGTGTATATATAAAGGGTGTAACCCTTCTTTAAATTATATGAAAAAATATTTCCCTTGAATTTTCTCTCTTTTTCTCTGAATTTTATTCTTCAGAATTTGCACTAAAGGGTTGTGGAAGGGACCAAAGCGACGATGTTTTACTTACTTGCAATGGCAAAAAAAAAAAATCCTTCAAACATCGTCGTTTTCCATTAGGTTGACTTGTACAGCAATGGAAAAGAAAAGGTATGTGGCAGTATGTAATATCCCGAGATTATAAATAATTTTAAACTGCATCGAGATATGTAGTGTTAATAATTTTGATAAATATATTTGATTATTTAATTAGTTTGATAATTATTAAAGTTATTTTAAATTATTTTAAATTTGTTACGTAAATTTTTCCGAGAATTTTATTTTTGAAAAAATTAAAACCTAAATAAATATTTATTAATTATGTTAGTCGGTTTTACATACTTGCATAATTCCATGCACGATTTTAATTATCATATTAATATATATATACATATACATGCATATATATATACATATTTAGCATTTTTAGGTTATTTTTAATTAAGTACATATTATATATTTTTATTCAATTAATATGTATTATATATATATATGTATATGTATATAGATATTAGTTTGATTTTTAACATGTGCTGTAGAATTATTTTGGAATATAATATTAATATATTATAACATAAGTTAATAAAGTTATATATATATAAGTTAAGAAAATTACATTAAATGCCATCCCCCCTCTTCCCCTAGCTCCTGACGCACCCCCCACCCCATTCTCCGCTGCTATAACCTCTTCCCTCACTATCGGTGTGCTATCCAGCGTGCCACCACCCTCTCCAGCTCATTCCGCCGCTTATAGCTTCCATTTTCGGTGAGCTTTTGCCGTTTTCAACCTGAGAAAACCGAACTTGAGCTCATCGTCGTTCAACCCTTTTCCAACCACCAAATTGGACACCGCTGGTCTCTATCTCTTCCTTGAGCTCCGGTGAGTGCATTTCTAAACTTGGTTTCACTTGATTTGGTCTAGATTTTCTTTGGAAACCAATTTTCATTTTCCACCATTTTGAGTTCTTGATTTTTTTGAACTCCAATTATAATGATTCAAGCTAAGTTCCTTCACAAATATTGATCCTAGTATCTCAATCTACATCTTGTAATTTTTTTGGAATTTTTGGAATTTATTTTGATTTTTGTGAATTTTTTATTATTTTATTAATATTTTCTAATTTTCAAAAATTAATTAAATAAATTGTGAAATTGTGATTTATGCTGCTTATAGGGGTTAAAATAAATTTTAGAATTTAATTTGTAATTTTTGTGATTTTTGTATAATTATTATGAATTTATTTAGTTTAGGTGATTTTTGGAAAATTAGGTTAAATAAGTATTTTGTTAAAATTAATGGGTTAATTGAGTATAATTATTGATTTTATTGAAATATATGTTGAGAAATTAATTTTTGAGCAATTTTATAATTTTTAGTGAATTTTTGAATAATTATAGTATATTATGTGAATTTATATATAATTAGGGGTATTTTGGTAATTTGGTAATAATTTGGTTAAAATTAAGTTAAATTGGTTTTAATAATTATTTGAGGTATAAAAATGATTTTTATAAATCATTTAGTATTTTTAACTAATTAAAACTATTTTTTGAAAAATTATTTTCAAATTATATATAATATACTATTTTTGTAAATAAATGAGTTTTTAGTGAATTTTAATATGTTTTAGGGCTAATCATGTAATTTGAATTTATAAAATGAATTGTGATTAATATTTGTGAATTTATCGAGAATTATGGATTTTTAACAATATTTTATTAAAATTAGGGTAATTATCGGTAAAATAATTATTTTCAGTGTTTTAAATATCTAATTGGCTATATTTTGATTTATAGATGGTATTTTTGGTATTTTTGGAATTTAAATGTGTTCTGTGTTTATTTCGTGAATTGTGAACCTCGGTCAATAGAATTATAGTTTAGGAGTCCGATCGCGGGGTTGTGTGACTGTTTATACTCGAAGTGTGTTTTATTGTAGGACCGGCTCTACTTTATGAGTAGAGAGATGTCCGTTTTACAGGGGAGGTTCTACCGAATTTTTGATAGAATTCTCGTAAAATGTGACATTCGATCAAATTCTTATTCTTAGTCTGTGTCCAGTATTCTAGATCGAGTTTCTAGGAATTTCGTTAGATTTATTCTAATTTCGTGTTATCATTTGTTTGTTTAGTTGTACTAAGACCGAGGCCTAGTGAACCAGGCCCGTTGGACCCATCTCATGGAGCGCACAATTGTGAGTTGTTATTTTATATATACGTGTTTTAGGATTGCATGTTTTAGAAATGTATGTTTAAATTTTATGAAATATGCATAAATGATTTAATAAATGCTTAGGTATATTTTGGGTATATTGTTAGTATATTTTTGGTATATTTTGAATTTATTGCATGTTTTACCTTTGTTTTATATCTAAAAATGTTTTTAAGTATAAATATGGTTATTTTTGGTTTATTTTATAATTGAATTGAATTATCCGACGTATATATACTCGAAATATATTTGGTTTATTTTTGATATATTTTAGTATATATATGGTTTATATTGTTATTTTACTTAACGTCATGCATCATTTATTTCATGAATGAATGAATTTATTTTGAATAAAGGATATCAATAGAACGTGCTACCTAGTGGGCAGCACTAAGACCGAGTACGTACCGATATGGCAATAGAATTTAAGTTAAATTACTAACCTATTTATGGATTATGGTTGGATTGATTTGATTGATGTGTGATGTGATTTGAGAGTGTGATTGCTGGAGCTCGATTGACTAAGTGTCTCGGGGCCAATCACACTGACAGTCAGACTGTTGGAGCTCGGTTGACTTAGTGTCTCGGGGCCAGTCTACTTTCCAAATGGAACAAGTGAATTTATTTGGAATAAGTGAATCTGTATGGTTAGAGTGTTGTCTAACACTAATTGAGGTTGTGATCATCTAGGGTTCTATTTGATCCTTCATAAACGAATATTTTTTAGAGTTATATATAAAACTATTTTTGCTGCATCCGTGTGTATTTGCCTGTATATATATTTATTATATATACTATTGAATGTGTGCATTTGTCATTTAGCTATACATGTATATATATTATAACAATTCACTCAGTGAGGTCTGACTCCCCTCCATTGATTATTTTTCAGGAGAGTCTTCGTCCTCAGACCTCAGTAGTAGAACCTTATGCCGGATTTCTTCTACCCCGGCTTTACTATGTAAACTACTTACTTGATTTTATTTTATATTCTAGACACTGCAGTAGTTATTTTAATGAGCAATATGTATTATATTTGTATGAGATTTATATTTTAAAGGTTTGAAACAAGAATTTGTATTAAAAGATATTATATATATGAGATTAGTTTATGTTATTAAATCAGTTGATGAGATACATTATTACTTATGAGATTTTAATTTTCGCTGTAAGATATTTTATTTATTTTATTATTGTTGCATGCTTTTATTTTATTTTATTTTAAAGTCTTACTACGAATTCCAGATTCGAAAGAATTCTCGTTCCCTAGTGTCGGTCATGGCCCCTGTTTTGGGTCGTGACACAACATGCAATTTTATTGAAATAAAAGTTGAAAGAACAAAAAAACCAAACAGTGGCAATTTTACAAATTGTTCAAAATTGGATGTCAATCTAAGTACTGTAGATGAACAGTCAATTTCAATTTCAGATATATATATATATATATATATATATATATGATAAATTATTATACAACATTAAATTTGCTTATAGTATCAAAACTACATAGCTTTGGAGTTTTGTTGTTATAGATAAATTGTGTTTTAATTAGCTATTATGAATATTTATGATATTTATTATTTGTTAGTTAGAGATATTATACTTTATATAGTAATTTAAATTTACATTACTTAATATTAATATTTATTTAATGTTTCATATTACTTAATACATGTATAATTAGTATTACATAATAATACTAAATTATTATACAACATTAAAATTGCTTATAGTATCAACTTTGGAGTTTTGTTGTTATAGATAAATTGTGTTTTAATTAGCTAATATGAATATTTACGATATATATTATTTATTAGTTAAAGATATTATGTTATTTATATATTAATTTAAATTTACATTACTTAATATTAATATTTATTTAATGTTTCATATTACTTAATACATATATAATTAGTATTATATAATAATGCTAAATTATTATACAACATTAAAATTGCTTATAGTATCAACTTTGGAGTTTTGTTGTTATAGATAAATTGTGTTTTAATTAGCTAATATGAATATTTATAATATATATTATTTATTAGTTAGAGATATTATGCTATTTATATATTAATTTAAATTTAAATTACTTAATATTAATATTTATGTAATGTTTCATATTACTTAATACAAATATAATTAATATTATATAATAATGCTAAATTATTTTACAACATTAAAATTGCTTATAGTATCAAAACTACGTATGGTCCCTACTGTTACTTCTTTTGGCAGAGTTATTGATGATACCACTTTGGTTCCTTTACCTAATACGAAAGATATTTTGAAATCTCTAATAATGGACAAGGATGAAATTTCGGCATCTAATGCTTAGGAACTTTTAGAATCTAATCAACCTATCGAGGAGCATGTTTCATCTACCTTCGCTCATAATATTGAGTTAGATTGGATAGCTTTTGACCAAAATGCATCAGTTCATAAATTGGAGAAGAATATACTATATAATGAGCAAAGTGCAACTTCTAAAGAATTGGAGATGGTTGGACATAAAAACTGGGCAGATTTAGTGGAAAATCCCCCTTAGCAAAAGGTCTCGCATAAAAAGAAAAATTTTTCTAAACCTGCTTTTGTTTTAACTGGTATTAGGCCCAATACAAGGGCTTCATCTTGCTCCTCTTTATGAATGTCCTTTGTTGGAATTATAGAGGGTTAGATAATTCTTATACTCAACGTGCTCCTGCTTTTGTTAATGCTTTCCTGGAGATTATTTTGGACCTTAATAATTTGGTTTTCAGTAAAGTGCAAAAATTCTATGGATTGATTCTCCTTCAGGTGAATTTTCTTGTAAAATTGCCTACGATTTTTATCGTGATAAGAGTCTTAAAGTTGCTTGGGGCAAGGACTTATGGCAACATTTTCTTCCAACCTCTCGTTCATTTATAGCCTGGCGCTTCATGTTTAATTCTTTGCCATCAGATGAAATTTTACAAAGGAAAAGGATGATTTTGGTATCACGTTGTAGGCTTTATTAATATGGCATTGATTCTATTAATTAAGTTTTCATATTTTGTCTTTATGTTATTATTGTGTGGTCGGCATTCATGGATTTATTTTCCACTTACTTCAGTTTAGTAGATTGCCCTCTTTGGTTATTTCGGGAAGCATTAAAGGTTCCTTTCTCTTCTTAGTTGAAGGCTTTGTGGACTATTGGTTTTTTTCTTATTTTTGGTTAATTTTATGGGTAAGAAATACAGCAAAGTTTGATAATGGTGGATTATTATTTTATTTATAAGATTTAATTCCGCTGTAAAATTTTTTATTTATTATAATATATGTTGCATGCTTTTATTTTTATTTTAAAGGCTTGTTACGGGTTCTGGATTCGAAAGAATTCTCGTTCCCTAGCGCCGGTCATGGCCCCTGTTTTGGGTCATGACAGGTAAAGATGGACTTAGAATGCTAGATGATCGTTGTTGACAACAAGAACAACTGAATAATGAGGTTGTGGCTTAAGCATTGCGACAATGTTGTGTCTGCAACAGGAGATTCGCAGGGTGCAATGTTGATACCTTCAATCGTACAGCAGATGTAATTTCTTTTTCAGTAATGAACTCGAGATATGTCAATTTTGCGTATATTCTATATTCTAAATCTTGTTGATTTCCAAGTCTTTTCAGTATGGTGATTGCAAATTGTTTCTTCTGCAGAGACAATATTGATAATTAGTCTTTTCAAGTTGAAGTTGTGGTTATAGTTTTAGCCCTATTACACCTATATAGTATAGGGATAGGTCAGAGGCAACTGTAACTCAAAGGTCGAGGTAGTCATTGTAAGAGGTAAAAGCATCTCTTTTAACTCGAACAAGCAGCAATTGTGGCTAGGATAGCCAAGATTAATGAGAGTTTAATAGCATTTAGCTAAGTTTAACAGTTGTTTGAGTATGCTTTGATGAAGGAATTGGAAGATGTCTAATAAAGACAAAACACTCTTGTACTCTATATAGCAAGCTGTCAGTTCTTACTGTAGCATATGGTTAGAGTCTAAAGAGTGATTTCTAAGATATTTCCATTCATTTTCAAGGAAGGATAATCACCTGTGGCTATTATTGCACAGAGTAAGGGAAGTGCAGTCAGTTGAGAAGAATACCTGTAAACTCTTCAATCTGTTACGTCATGCTGACGACGTGATACAGTTTAAAAGAAGACTAATAGAGTTGTATGATGCATGATCAAGTTCGATATACATTGGCATCCAAACTGAGAATTGGAATTTAGTGGGTTATTTGTGAATTATGTCTTTTGGGTGTAATTAATCTTAATGAGATGTGAAAGAGTTGTTTTAGCACTATGCAGTGGTTGATTATCGAAGTAAAAAGGTGATTTTTAGAATTCCTGATGAAGAAGAGTTTAAGTTTATTGGTGATAGGAGTTCTGCACCTCATAATCTTATCTCTACTATCACTGCTAGAAAGATACTGAGGAAGGGTTGTCAGAAATACTTGGCTCTAGTCAGGAGTACTTCAATAGAGAAGTTGTCTCTCATAGATGTTCCAATTGCCTGAGATTTTCTTGATGTTTTTCGTGATGAGTTGCCAGGTTTACCACCTCACAGAGATTGAATTTTATTTCAATGTGATGCTTGATATAACTCCTATTTTGACGTAGCCCTACAAAATGGCTCTTGCAGAGCTGTAGGTGCAATTTCAAGATCTGTTGGACAAGAATTTTATCAGACCTTGAGTTTATCCTTGGGGTGCACTAGTCCTGTTGGTGAAGAAGAAGGATGGTACACCCAGATTGTGCATTGATTACATAGAACTGAACAAGTATCCTTTCCCAAGGATAAATAATCTATCTGACTAACTTCAAGGTGCACAGTTCTTTTCTAAGATTTATTTAAAGTCAGGTCATCATTAGTTGTGGATCAGTTTGTAGTAGTCTTCATTGATGATATACTAGCATATTCGAAGTGAATGAAAGGGCATGTATATCACTTGAGGACTGTACTACAGACACTAAGAGAATGTCAGCTTTATGCTGAATTCATAAAGTGTGATCCCTGGTTAGAGAGTGTTATTTTTCTTGGACATGTAGCATATAAAGATAGTATTCAAGTTGATCCATAAAAGATCCAAGGGTTACGTGAGCTTTAGAGGATAAGATCTGACATCATTATAAGTATATCATCATATCATCATAGCGTCTCATTACAAGATTTCATTATGACATTTCATTCTAGCATTTCATCATAACATTTCATCATTCCATTTCATCATAACATTCATCATAGCATGTCATCATGGCATTTCATTATAGAATGATATGCTGGTAAGAGATGTACAAGTTAATTATATAGGGTTGATGTTGTAATTTGAGAAAGAGATTCTATTTAAGCTGCGGAATGAGCTTACAGTGTACATCCAGATTTTACCAAGATGTACCACAGTAATAAGGATCAGTACTGGTGGGATGAGATTGGTGAAAGAGCTTTGACTGGACCTGAGATGGTTCAGGATGCTGCAGAGAAAGTTATTGTAATCAAGAGCAGATTAGAGACCGTAGTTAGTAGGTAGAAGAGCTATGCAAATTCAAGATGTAGAGATATGGAGTTTCAGATTGGAGACTGTGTTTCTGAAGGTGTCTCCAAAGAATGATATAAAGATATTTGGGATGGTTGCATATCAGTTGGCTTTGCCTCTGAATCTATCTCAAGTGCATCCGGTATTTCATATCTCGATGCTGAGGAAGTATATTTTGGGCCCTTCGCACATGTTGGCAATGTAGAATTAAATGAAGATCTGAAGTTTAAGAAGGAATCAGTTATGATTGTATATTATCAAATTTGACAGTTACGTTCGAAGCAGATTTTGATGGTCAAGGTGTTGTGGCACAACAACAAAGTAGAGGAGCATACCTGGGAGACTGAAGCTGAAATGCGAGCTTCTTACCCATATCTCTTTCCTCCCTGATCTTTGTATATTCTTTATGGAATTCGGGGATGAATTCTTATAAGGGGGGAAGACTATACTAACCTAAGTTTTTAAATGATTTTATTTTAAATTGGGATATGCAGTGTCAATAATTGTAGAAAATATTAAAATATTTACCGATTTTGAGTTGATTATTATTAACTTATGTTAATTAGGGTTTCAATAGATATATATATATTGATTAGCATTTCAATAGTTCATTTGTGTAATATATATATATATATACATGCATATAATTAGGGTTATTATTCATTTAAAGGCTTACTACGAGATTTAGTAGCTTTATGCTGCCCCATTCCCTAGTGCCGATTACGTGCCATGGGTTCAGGTCGTGACAAAGTTGGTATCAGAGCATTGTTCGAATTATTGTCTATGTCTGTCTTTCTGTGTAACTACTGCAGTACATTAGGTTGATAATTGTCTTTATGATATCCTTGTTTCTAGATTTTGCATATGTGTTAAATACTCTGGTCTTGTTTTGAATTCGGTTTTCTTTATCTTTTTCAGAATAAGGCGTGTGCGAACAGACCCCGCTGTCGATGCGACATTTGGACTTAATGAATAGTCTGTGCATAATGAGGTTTTTCCTTTTGCTCCACGTCGTAGGGGCAGAGGTAGAGGTAGAGGTAAAGCTAGGGCAACTACAACTAAGGTTCAGGATCAACCCCTAGTGGAGCTTAAAGCTCCAGCTATAGACCCCATGGCTTTTACAGCTGGTCTAGCAGGAATTAATCAGGGTCTTGCAGCTTTAAATTAAGCAATGCCCTTAGTGCAGCAAATGCTACAACAGCGAAATCAGGAGATGTCAGACACTAATGCAGCACTTCTCTACTCTCGGATTGGTAGAGTTTCTTTTGATGGTACTGGGTGTCACGACCCAAAACAGGGGCCATGACCGGCACTAGGGAATGGGAATTCTTTCGAATCTGGAACTTGTAGCAAGCCTTAAAATAAAATAAAAACATGCAATAGTAATAATAACAAAATAATTAAATAAAATATTATGCAACGGAAATAAAATCATAAATAATTAAATAATAATCCACCATGGGATTTAAATCAACAACTCATCTTGTATATATAAATAAACTTTAATACAAATCCAGTTCAAATATTTAAAGTACATATCTCATATAAATATAATACGACAATCTCACAGTCGACCATAACTATTGTAGTGTCTAGATTATAAAAATATAACTCAGGTAAGCAGTTTACATAATGAAGCTGGGGCAGAAGAAATCTGGCGTAAGGGTCTGCTACTGAGGTCTGATGAAGATGACTCTCCTGAAAAATAGTCAATGGAGGGAGTCAGACCTCACTGAGTGAATTACTATAATATATATACATGCATACTAAATGTCAATGCACACAGTCAAAAGTATATATAATAAATATATATATAAGCAAATACAGATAGATTCAATAAAATCATTTTTTATATTTTTGCTGAAAATCACCGTTTATGAAGGATCAAATAAAACCCTAGAAAATCGCAACCTCAAAATAGTGTTAGGCAACACTCTATCCATACAGGCTCACTTATTCCAAATATATTCACTTGATCCATTTGGACAGTAGACTGGCCCCGAGACACTAAGTCAACCGAGCTCCAGCAGTTTGACTATCAGTGTGATTGGCCCCGAGACACTAGGTCAACCGAGCTCCAGCAATCACACTCCCAAATCGTATCTCACACATCAAATAATCAAACCCAATCAATATCCACAAATGGTTAGTAATATAGCCTAAATACTATCAACGTACCGGTACGTACTCGGTCCTAGTGCTGCCCACTAGGTAGCACGTTCTATTGATATCCTTCATTTTTAAATATAAAACATACATTCACAAATAAATTATGCATGTATTTAAATAAAATAGCAACATAAACCATATATATACTAGAAATATACCAAAAGTAAATCAGGTATATTTCGAGCATATATATGTCAAATAAATCCAATTAAATTAAAGAATAAACTAGAAATATATTCGAAAACATTTTAAACATAATTCATTAACAAAACATGCATATAGTTTAAAATATACCAAAAATAAACTAAAAGTAAACTAAAAATAAACTTAAGTACTAATTAAACTATTATGCATATTTAATCAAAATAAAACATATATTTCTAAAATCATGCTCCCTAGAGCATATATATATATAGAATAGTAACTCAGAATTATTGCGTTCCTCGAGATGGGTCCACTAGGCCTCGATCTCGGCGTAACTAAACAAACAAAAAACCATACAAAATCAAAATACATCTACAGAAGTTCTAAAGACTCGTTCTAGATTACTAGACACATAATTAAATCAGAATTCGACCGGACATCACGTTTTACGAGAATTCTATCAAAAATCCGATAGAACCTCCCCTATAAAACGGACATCTCTCTACTCAAAGAGTAGTGCCGGTCCTGCAAAGAAACACACTTCGAAAATAAACACAGAACACAACCACAATCCCTCAGTCGGACTCCAAACCACGAATCATCGATCAAGGTCCACAATTCACAGAATGCTACAGAAATACCGAAATTGCCCTTATATAATAAAAATACATTTTATAAGTAGAAATTACATAATTAACCCTAAAACACAATAAAAACCGATAAAAACTCATTTTATTAGAAAAATCATATATTATATATATAATTGAAAATAATTTATGAAAAATAGTTTTAATTAGTTAAAAATACTAAATAATTTGTAGAAATCATTTTTATGCCCTAAATAACTATTAAAACTGATTTAATTACATTTTTAGCCAATTTAGTGTCAAATTACCAAAATACCCCTATATATATAAATTCACTAAAATTAATAAAAAATTCATCAAAAATAGTATAATTACTCAAAATTAATTTTATCAACATATATTTCAATAATATCAATAAATATACTTAATTAACCAATTAATTTCAATTAAACACACAATTAACCCTATTTTCTCAAAATTACATGAACTAATTAAATTCAAAATAAATACATAGAAATTTACAAAAATTACAAATAAATTTTTATAATTCATTTCAACACCTATATTTACCATAAAACACAATTTCATAATTTAATTAATTAATTTTCAAAAATTAGAAAATATTAATAAAATAATCAAAAATACCCAAAAATCAAAATAAATTCTACAAAAATTCCCACACGAAGATTAAGCTAATAGGATCAAAGTTTGTGAAGGAATTTTTCATGAATCAATCAAATTGAAGCTCAAAAAAATCAAGAACCCTAATAGGCCAAAATTGCAAAATCGAAACCTAAGCAAATCTAGACCATTTTAAGTGAAACAAAGCTTGGAATCACACTCACCGGAGCTCAAGGAGAAGATAGAAGCCAGCAGTGTCAAAAAAGGTGGCCGAAATCACATCGATCGATGTTAGCTTCAAGTTTTGGCTTTCCGGCCAAAATGAGCTCCTCCAACGCCGGAAACGGCTGCTGCAGGTGGCAGGGATGACTGAGGAAGAAGGTGGCATGCCGGGAGGCAGACCGACTGGAAGAAAATGGCGTGACAGATGGTGGAACGGCAATGGGAGGTGATCAGGAAGAAGGAGAGGAAGTCGAGGGTAAAACGGTAATTTGGTAAACTTTTGATTTTTAAACTATATATTATGTATATATGTATATATATATAATCACACTATATATTATAATAATATAAACTCCCACACACATTAAATATACTCCACACACATATAATTTAATATATTAATAATTTTATACACTTAAAAATAATTTAAATAATATTAAAACTAAATAATAAATAATAAAAATTAGGGTAATTAATTAAACCCTAGTTTAATTTAAATATATACACTTTATTTTAGCACTTTAAAAATATATATGAGTTCATGCAAATTCGTGAAATTATTTAAAATAATTAATATTAAATTATTTACGTATTAATTTCCCCGAAAATAAAATTCTCGAAAAAATTTTACGTAAAGTACTTAAAATAATATAAAATAATTAAAATAAGGTTTAAATAAATATCAAACTCATAAAAATATCATAATTATATACAAAATTATTAACACTGCATATCCCGATGCAGTTTAAAATATTTTAAAACCTTAGGAGCCCTTATAAGAATTCGTCCCCGAATTATAGAAAGAAAATGATTACAAGATCAAGAAGGGAAGAGATACAGGTAAGAAGCTCGCATCTCAGCTTCAGTCTCCCACGTATGCTCCTCAACTTTGTTGTTACGCCCCAGAACCTTGACCATCGGAATTTGCTTCGACCGCAACTATCGAACTTGATAATCAATGATCGCCACAGGTTCTTCCACAAACGTCAAATCTTCACTCCCTTCTACATTGTCTGGCTGCAACACGTGTGAAGGGTCTGAGATATACTTCCTCAGCATCGAGATATGAAATACCGGATGCACCTGTGACATACTCGAGGGCAAAGCTAACCGATATGCAACAGTGCCTACTCTCTCCAAAATCTCAAACGGTCTGATATATCTCGGTGCCAACTTACCCTTTCTATCAAATCTCATAACACCCTTCATCGGAGATACCTTTAAAAAAATAAAGTCTCCAACCTAAAACTCCACATCTTTGCGCCTAGGATTCGCATAGCTCTTTTGCCTACTAACTGCAGTCTCTAATCTGTGCTTAATCATGGTGACTTTCTCTGCAGCATCATGAACCATCTCAGGTCCAGTCAAAGCTCTCTCACCAATCTCATCCCAACTCAGAGGGGATCTGCACTTCCTTCCATACAACGCCTCATATGGTGCCATGCCAATACTGCTATGGTAGTTGTTATTACATACGAACTCAATAAGAGGCAAATGTTCATCCCAGCTACCTCCTAAATCTAGGACACACATCCTCAACATATCTTCCAGTGTCTGGATCATCCTCTCAGACTGACCATCTGTATGAGGATGAAAAGCAGTACTGAAGTCCAACCTAGTGGCCTTCACTTCCTGCAACTTCTGCCAAAAATAAGAGGTAAAAACTGAACCTCTGTTTGATACAATGGACACAGGTACTCCATGAAGGCACACAATATGCTTCACATATAGCTTCGCCAATCTAGCTACCGAATAGGTGGCTTTCACAAGCAAGAAATGTGCAGACTTCATCAACCTGCCTACAATCACCCAGATGGAATCATATCCATCCTTAGATCGAGGCAAACCTACCACAAAATCCATAGGTATCCTTTCCCACTTCCACTCGAGAATAGGAAGAGGCTGAAGCTTCCCAGAAGGCTTCTGATGTTCAGCTTTCACTTGCTGACACATCAGGCACTTAGCAACATAATCAATGACATCCTTCTTCAGTCCATCCCACCAGTATAAGTCTCTGATATTGTGGTACATCTTAGTGACACCTAGATGTATGCTATAGGCTGTAGAATGTGCTTCCTCTAGGATCTCTTCTCTCAAATCATCCACATCAGGAACACATAATCTACCACTGATCCACAACACACCATTATCATTGAGTGTGAAATCAGAGAACTTCCCTGCTCGAACATTCTTTATAAGCTCTTTTAGAATATAATCTCGGCTCTGAGTTGCTTTAATCCTATCCCTCAATACAGATCGTACCTTAAATTGAGCTAGCAACCCACCTAACCTACTGATCTTCATCATCAGACCTTGATCCACCAATAGATGCAACTCCTGGATCAATGGTCTCCTCTCAACACTGATGTGAGCAAGACTGCCTGAGGACTTTCTACTCAAAGCATATGCTACCACATTAGCCTTGCCCGGATGATATAAAATCTCACAGTCATAATCCTTTAGCAATTCCAACCATCTCCTCTGCCTCAAATTCAGATCTCTCTACTGGAAAATGTACATAAGGCTCTTATGATCAATAAATATCTCACAAGTCATCCCGTATAGATAATGTCTCCAAATCTTCAGAGCAAAGATCACTATAGCCATTTTAAGGTCATATGTAGGATAGTTCTACTCATGCTTCTTCAACTGCCTCGAAGCATAGGCTATCACCCTACCATTCTACATCAACACACAACCAAGGCCAACTCTAGAGGCATCACAATAAACTGTGAACTTGTCCACACTATTAGGCAAAGCTAACACTAGGGTTGTGGTCAATTTCTCCTTTAACAATTGGAAGCTATTCTCACAAGCTTCTGACCACTCGAATCTAATATTTTTCTGAGTCAAGCGAGTCATAGGGGCTATAATTCTGAAAAAATCCTGCACAAACTGCCTATAATACCCGGCTAAACCTAAAAAACTCTAAATCTCAGTAACAGAAGTTGGTCTAGGCCACTCAGGCACTATTTTAATCTTTTATGGATCAACTTGGATACCTTCCTTAGACACCACATGTCCAAGAAAAGAAACACTCTCCATCCAAAAATCACACTTCGAGAATTTAGCATAAAGCTAGTGATCTCTCAGTGTCTGCAGTACAATCCTCAAGTGATATACATGCTCCTCCATACTCCTTGAATATACCAGTATATCATCGATGAAGACTACCATAAATTGATCCACATACGGTCTGAATACCCTATTCATCAGGTCCATAAAAGTTACTGGTGCATTAGTCAAACCAAAAGACATCACCAGAAACTCATAATGGCCATATCGCGTGCGGAATGCCATTTTAGGAACATCGGCTTCAGTAATCCGCAGCTGATGATAACCCGACCTCATATCAATCTTGGAAAAAAACTGTGCACCCTGTAGCTAATCAAATAAGTCATCTATCCTCGGGAGAGGATACTTGTTCTTCACTGTCTCCTTATTCAGCTCTCTGTAGTCAATGCACAGTCTCAGGGTACCATCCTTCTTCTTCACAAACAAGACTGGTGCACCCCGAGGAGAAACACTGGGTCTGATAAAACCCTAACCCAACAACTCTTACAACTGCTCCTTCAACTCTTTCAACTCTGCAGGAGCCATTCTATAGGGTGGCATAGATATAGCAGTAGTACCTGGAACCCCATCTATACAAAACTCAATCTCTCTGTGAGGTGGTAAACCTGACAACTCCTCAGGAAAAGTATCAGGAAACTCACAAGAAACAGGAACATCTGTGAATGACAAATTCTCCACTGAAGTATCCCTGACCAATGCCAAATATCCCTGACATCCTTTCCTTAATAACTTCCTAGCCGTAATAGCAGAAATAAGATTCTGAGGTGCTGAACTCCTATTACCCACAAACTTAAATTCTTCTTCATCAGGAATTCTGAAAGTCACCTCTTTATTCCAATAATCCACCACGGCATAATGCTGAGATAACCATTCCATACCCAGAATAACATCAAATTCCATCACATCCAATAAAATCAAATCAGCGGGTAATTCTCTACCTCCCACGAGAACTGGACAATCAGAAAGAACAATATCGATGTCCAAGGAATCGCTTAGAGGAGTGGCAATGGACAAAGGAAAAGCCATCCTCGAAGCTTGCCAACAAGACTTGGAAGTAAAAATGGGAGAAACGAATGAATGCGTGGCACCCGGATCAAACAAAACCCATGCATCCAGGTACCAGACAGAAACAATGCCTGCCACGACTGCATTAGATGCCTGAGCATCCTGCTGAGTAAGGTGGAAGACTCTGGCATGTCCTCGACCTCCCTACTGACTAGTAGAAGCCTGGCCAACATCACTGGCACCTCCTCTACTACCTCTACCACGACCCTGCTGTGGAACAATTTGAGTGGAACTCTGATGCTGGGCTGAAGGCAACTGAAATGGTAGGGGTGTAGCACTAGCAATCGACTGCTGTGGAAATCGTGGAATCTGTGGCTATTGATACCTATAGTAAGGACACGATCTGGCATAATGTCTTGTCTGCCCGCATCTGAAACATGTCAGTGTTGTCAGGTAACATGGTCCCTAATGGACTCTGCCACAGGTCTGGCAAAAACTGGCAGCTGATCTGGAACTACAACCACTGCTGCTACTTAAAGCACCTGACCCAAATCTGAATGGTCTACGCTGACCTCCACGGCCATGTCTACTACTCCGATGCACTCACTGCTACTGCCTCTGGCTCTACTGAGTTGGACCTCTCTGCTGACTACTCGAACCAACATGAAAACTCGAATACGGAGTAGCCTGCAATCCACTCGACTGAACTCCCAACTGGTAATGATCAGGTATCAATCCCTGCCTAACTAGCCTCAGCTCAATCTCCTTAGCCAACTCAATCACAGACTCCAAAGTAAGGCCTGCTGTAGGCATACCAGCAAATGTTGAACCCAATCCAGTAACATAGGTAGTGACTGCAAAATACTGATCTCGCATCAGATCCTCTGCATATCTACCCAGCCGGAGAAACTCTCGGGTGTACTCCTCTACTGATCGATCACCACAAGAAATGCTAGTCAGTCAGAGATGATAACTCATGCGGAGAGGCTCTGGATAAAATCTCCTCATAAACTGCTCTCAAAACTGAGACCACGTCATCATTATCATATAGGGCTGAATCATCTGAATAAACCAGTCTAGAGCTGGTCCTTCAATAGACAACTCGATGATCATAATCCGTTGATACTCAGTGTGAGCAGTCTGAGTTCGAGTCTCAATCATATGTAGAAAATCCAACAGATCAAAAGTCCCATCAAAGGCGATCCTGCCAACTTTGGCATAGAATAAAGTTGCCTCAGGGTCAGACATACCCTGCTGATAGGCAGGCTGAACAACTGGGGGTACAGGAACATCCTCAAACTCAGGCTCCTCGTCTTGTATCTCTCTCTACCTACAATGACTTGCCGCTCCTCGAGGTCTACCTCTGACACAACCTTTACGTCTAACTGGCTGCTCATGAGGTAAAACCTCGTCCTAAAAAGATTCATCATCCTCGGCCTCAATGACCGGTGGAGCGACATGCGCTCGCCTCCTCATTCTGAAAAAATAACATAATGATTCAGACAAAATAGACAACGAAAGAATAACGTAGAAAACTAAAGTAAGGAATACTTATCAAGACATACTATATATTATGTATATATGTATATATATATATATATATAATCACACTATATATTATAATAATATAAACTCCCACACACATTAAATATACTCCACACACATATAATTTAATATATTAATAATTTTATACACTTAAAAATAATTAAATAATATTAAAACTAAATAATAAATAATAAAAATTAGGGTAATTAATTAAACCCTAGTTTAATTTAAATATATACACATATATATACTTTATTTTAGCACTTTAAAAATATATATGAGTTCATGCAAATTCGTGAAATTATTTAAAATAATTAATATTAAATTATTTATTTGTTAATTTCTCCGAAAATAAAATTCTCAAAATTTTTTTACGTAAAGTACTTAAAATAACATAAAATAATTAAAATAAGGTTTAAATAAATATCAAAATCATAAAAATATCATAATTATTTACAAAATTATTAACACTGCATATCGCGATGCAATTTAAAATATCTTAAAAACTCAAGATATTACACTGGGGATGCCTTAGACTTCATTACTGCTATTAAGGCACATATCAGGACAAGGCATACAAACCACCAGCGGATCATGATTGTTGAGCTGTCAGTCCAAGCGGTAGCCCAAGACTGGTTTATACAGTCGATTCAGCCGTTCATGCATGAGTTGACTTGGCTAGAGTTTAAGGACCGCTTTCTGAGATTTTTCTATCCTCCAGCCACCAGGGATGCCTACAGGTGGTAGTTGCTTCATATTACCAAAGGGGATAGGTCTGTTGAGGACTACACCAGGGAGTTTAACAGGTTGTCCAAACATGCAGAGGATGTCAAAAGAGATCCCTATAGAGCAGTCGAGTTATATGTTACTGGTTTGGGGCCAACTTTTATTGGTTTACGTACCGAGGACCATACCCTAGAGAGTGTGATTGAAGAGGCCTGTCTGATTGAGTGGCGACACATCCGTCAGGATACCATGATAAATCCTTACATGGTTGGTGGTAGTGGATATAGTGTAGCTCCTAGGTACCAGCAGCCAGTATTTCAGATTTGTAACACGAGTCAGCAGGTTGAGGGTAGTTCACAGCATAGTGGAAGAAGGTCTAAAACACACAAAGTGGGTCAACATGGTTATGCCACAAACAAAAGAAGTGGCAGAGGTCACAGATTTGGTACTAGAGTTAGTAGCAGCAGCAGTGGACAGAGCTTTGGACATAGTAGTTTTGGGTCTAGAGCTAGTGTATGTGCTAGTTGTGGCCGATTTCATTAAGGCCCATGTCATATGTTATCGAGTGCTAGCTTTAGATGTGGGCAGGTTGGTCATCTTACCAGAGCTTGTCCTTACTTTGGATATCAGCCACAGTATGCTCAGGGTTCATCTTCATCAGTGGTCTAGCCTTTCTATCTGATTCCACAGTAGTACAGAGCACCAATACAGCCATAGCAGAGATCGCCATAGTTTATGGGCCAGTAGGGCCAAGGTTCAGTTGGTAGACCTAGTGGTCGTGGTTTTGGGCAGCCTTTGACATCTCAGCTAGCAGGTCGTGGCCAGGCACGGGTTTTCACTCTAACACCATAGGATGCTTAGACTTCTAATGCAGTGGTTACAGGTATTCTCTTAGTTTGTTCTTGTGATGCTAAAGTATTGTTTGACCCTGGCGCTTCGCATTCCTTTATATCCCCCGTGTTTGCTTCAAGAATCAAGTGGCAGCCTTCCAGGTTATCCTTTCCTCTATCTATATTGACTCCTATTAGTGATGAGTTAGAGACAGATATTTTCTTTACTTTTTATCCGGTGTTAGTTGAGGGTAGAGAATTATTGGCGAATTTAGTATTACTTGATATATTGGAATTTGACGTCATCTTGAGTATGGATTGGTTGTCGAGATATTATGCTTATGTGAATTGTCGAGAAAAAGAAGTGGTGTTCAAAATCCCGAATGAAGAAGAGTTCTATTTTAAAGGTGAAAAGAGCTTCATGCCTCACAATCTCATTTCTGCCATTACAGCCTAGAAGATGCTTAAAAGGGGTTATCAAGGCTACTTGGCAGTAGTAAGAGATATTGAAATAGAGAAAGGGGTAATTGAACAAGTGCCAGTGGTGCATGAATTTCTAGATGTCTTCCTTGAAGAATTATCGAGATTACCACCAGATAGGGAGATAGAGTTCTGTATCGATGTTATACCTGGTACAAATACTATTTCTATGCCACCCTACAGAATGGCACCAACTGAACTACAGGAGCAGAAGGAACAGTTACAGGAGTTGCTCAATAAGGGTTTTATAAGGCCCAGTACATCGCCTTAGGGTGCTCCAGTATTGTTTGTGAAGATGAAGGATGGTAGCCTTCAACTCTGTATTGATTACAGGCAGTTGAACAAAGTCACCATAGAAAACAAGTATCCACTTTTAAGGATTGATGACTTGTTCGATCAGCTTCAAGGTGCTACATGCTTCTTCAAGATAGACTTAAGGTCTGGATATCACCAGTTGAGGATCAGAAATGGTGATGAGCCCAAGATAGCATTTTGGACGAGATATAGCCACTATGAGTTTTTAGTAATGTCCTTTAGGTTGACTAATGCTCTAGCAACCTATGGACTTAATGAATCGAGTGTTCATGCCATACTTGGATCGGTTTGTAATAGTCTTCATTAATGACATCTTGGTTTATTCTAAGTGTGAAGCTGAGCATGTTATGCATCTGAGAAGGGTGCTTCAGACTTTAAGGGAGCACAGGTTGTATGCCAAGTTTTTAAAGTGCGAGTTTTGGTTGAGTCAAGTGGCATTTTTAAGCCATGTGGTTTCTAAGGATGGTATACAAGTCGATCCCGAGAAGATAGAAGCTATCACAAAATGGTCGAGGCCGACTACAATCAAAAAAGTACAGAGTTTCCTAGGTCTAGCAGGCTACTACAGGAGATTTTTTAAGGACTTCTCCAAAATTACTGCACCTTTGACAAGGTTAACCTATTAATTTTATAATTCGTGAACTCTGTATTTGCATCAAAGAGGTAGATATGTTCAGGGTTGGATTCATGGACAGTTCTAAAAAAGAATTGCTTATTTTACGTCGTCTGGGCATATATGATATTCTTAGAACTATTCAACATGTCTTCCCAGTGATTTGGATTCCTCCCCCTCTTGGATGGGTAAAAGTAAATAATGAAGGAGTGGCTAAATGTTCTCCCGGTCAAGCAGGTGCTAGAGGTATATTTCGTCTGCCCGATGGGACTACAATTTCTTAATTTACTATTCCTCTTGATTGTCATTTTGCACATAAGGTGGATTTATTTGCAGTCAGCTTTGCCAATGAAAAAGCATGGCAGATAAGGTTAAGTCTAGTGTGGTTCGAAAGTGATTACATATATGTTGTTCATCTTATGCAGTCCAAAAGTTCTTTGGTTTCTTGGTGTGTTAGGAACCAATGGAAACATTGTCTTCACTATTTGGATGACATGCAGCTGCCCTTCTCTCACATTTCCCAGGAGGGAAATACTGTTACCGATAAGTTATCTTCTATGGTTGTTACTCTTAGCGAGGTTTCTTGGTGGGATTCTTATCCTCTATAATGTAATTATCACGACCCAAAATTAGGAATCATGACCGGCACTAGGGAACGAGAATTCTTTCAAATCCGGAACCCGTAGCAAGCCTCAGAAAATAAAATCATGCAATAAATAAATAAATAAAAAGTATGATATAATTAAAATTTTTTGAATTAATATATAAAAATGGATACTCAATATCCTTTTCATAAATAAATATATATTCATACAGTGCTCAAATATAACTCTCATAGTATAAAGTATCAAAACAAAACAATACTTTTCTGATACAATAACATTACTACTGTATTTTCTAGAATACAAATCAGAGTTTAAAGTATACATTTACATAAAATAGTCGGGACGGAAGAACACCAGCGAAGAACTTTACTACTAAGGTCTGACGATGTAGGATCTCCTGAAAAAAATAATTAAGGGGGGTCAGACCTCACTGAGTGAATTGTTATACTATATATACATGCAATCTAAACCATACCCAATCAGGCATTCATATATATATATGTATATACACGCATTCCACACAAATGTCAAACTCTGCTTTATAAGTATAATAGATGCAGAAAACATTTATTTTTAATTAATGAAGGATCGAATAGAACCCTATTAATCGCGACCTCAATCAACCCTATCATCACTCTAGCCATACAAGCTCACTTAATTCTAAATAGACAACTTATTCCAATTTGGACAGTAGACTGGCCCTGAGACACTAAGTCAACCGAGCTCCGGCAGTCTGACTGCCAATGTGATTAGCCTCGAGACACTAAGTCAACCGAGCTCCCGCGATCACACTATCAATCATACCATCAATCTTAATCAAATCAATCAAATCAATTATAATTACCATAATTAATTCTCATTCAACCCTGATCTATCACACCGGTACGTACACGGTCCTAGTGCTGCCCACTAGATAGCACGTTCTATTGATATCCTTCATTTATAATAAATCATTCATGATAGTAAAATAAATCATATATATACCAGAAATATACCTAAAATAAATCAGGTATATTTCGGGTATATATATGTCAAATAAAACATGAAATATACTAAAGATAAACCATTAATATAATTTAAAACAACTTAAGTGTGTTTCAATAATATAATATGCATTTACTTAAAAATATACCTAAATATACTAAAGATATACCCTAAGTACACAAATCATTTAATAAAACAATTATGCATAAATATTCATTTAAAACATGTATATGTACTAAAACATACATTTAGGTTTGACATATATCCAAAAATATACCAAAATAACCTAATTATCTAGCATGCATTTATCAAAAATAAACCCTAAATATATCAATGACATGTTAGGTTTAAATCAATAATAAAACATGCATTTATTTAGAAATATATCAAAAATATACCAAAATATATATATATATAAAACAACTTAAGTATAAATCAATAATATGACATGCAGTTATTTAGGAATAAACGTAAAATATACCTAAAGTATACTAATCATTTAAATAAACAATTATAAATAAATGTAAATTTAAAACATGTGTATATATCCTAAAATATACTAAACATAAACCTAATCATATTATAAATTAAATTACTTTAAAAAAGAAACATTTAATGAAAATGAAAAAAAATCTTAAATCATGCATCCTAAATATAATGCATATATATATAGTATAATAACTCATAGGTGTGCACTCCTCGAGACCGGTCCGACGGGTTTGGTCCACTAGGTCTCGGTCTCGATGCAACTAATAATAAAATAATAACACGAACATCAGAATAATTCTAACTTAACTTTTAAAGACTCAATCTAGGATTACTAACACAAACAGAGAATAGAAATTAGACCCGATTTCATGTTTTATGAGAATTCTATTGAAAATTTGACAGAATCTTCTCTGTAAAAATGGACATCTCTCTACTTAAAAAGTAGAGCCAGTCCTACAAGAAAAATACATTTCAAACCAGAATTCTCACAACTCCTCGATCGGGATCCCAAACTACAATTTCCCCCGACCGAGGTCCACAATTCACCACAAACACAATAATACAATAAAATATATTAAAAAAATCAATAAATATGATAGTTACCTTCAAAATATCAAAATACAGTATATTTAACTTTAAAATGCCAAAAATAATTATTTTCCCAATAATTACTTAAAATTAATTGATAATATAATATTATTAAAAATCCATTTTCTCAATAATTATATAAATATTAATAAAAATTCATTTTATAAATCCAAATTACTTAATTAGCCCAAAAATATATTAAAAATTAATAAAAATCCATTAATTTACAAAAAAAAAATAGTATATTATATATAATTTGAAAATAATTTTAGAAAAATAGTATTAATTAGTTAAAAATAGTAAATAATTTGTAAAAATCATTTTATACCTCAAATAATTATTAAAGCCAATTAAACTTAATATTTAACTAAAATTATCACCAATTTACCAAAATACCCCTAATATATAAAAATTCACATAAAATACTAAAAACATACAAAAATTCAATAAAAATTATATAATTACACAAAAATTATTTTCTCAACATATTATGCATTAAAATCAATAAATACACTTAATTAACCAATAATTTCAACAAAAACTCAAATATAATCAAATAATCAAATATTTACATAAACTAAAAATATTATTAAAAATTATATAAAAATCTCAAAAATTAATTTCTCAACACTAAAATTAATATCAACTCATAATAACATCAAATCAACCAATTTTATAATTAAATAAATTAATTTACGAAAATTAATTAAATAATAATAAAATATTCAAAAATCCACAAAAATTAAAATAAATTCCAAAAATTCAAAAATAAAAAATATTCATGAAGCTTAAGTAACCAAGATCAACATTTATTAAAGGAGTTTGCTTGAATCAATCAAATCAACCTAAAAAAATTAGAAAACTCTAAAGCTCAAAAACCAAACCGAAGAAAAAAACTCACAAATGGACCATTGAGAGCTCAAACCAAGCTTGGGATCAACTTCACCGGAGCTTAAGGAGCTCAGGGACACCGGAATCGCGAAGAATGGTGGCCGGATGAAGGAGGGACGCCGAAAAGCTCAAGTTTTGGTCACTTTGCTACACAAGCTACTGCCGGCGCAGGGGAAGGAGAAGGAGGGCGGTGAAGTAGCTGGCTGGAAGGAGGGCTGTCCGACGAAGTCGAGGGAGGCACACCGACGGGTGTTGGTCAGATGGAAATGGAGAGGGAGAAGGAGCACAATGTTTTTCACAGTTTTTTTTTTTTTTTGTGTTTGTATGAATATATATATACATATATGTTTGTGTTTATGAATGAATGTGTATATATATATATACTCACACACCTAAATTAAAATAATAATAATAAACCCTAATTAGTATAATACATAACACATATTATAGTCATGCAATAATGCATTATAATAAAAATAATAACAATAATAATAATGATAATAATAATAACAATAATACAATAAACAATATCATTGTTAAAAATAACCTGTCACGACCTAAAACAGGGGGTCATGACCGGCGCTAGAGAACGAGAATTTTTTCAAATCCGGAACCCGTAGCAAGCCTTTAAAATAAAATAAAAACATGCAATAATAATAACATAAATAAAATATCTCGCAGCAGAAATAAATCTCATAAATAAAATAAAATAATAATCCGTCAACAGGTTTAAGTAAACAAACTCATCTCATATATAGATAATCTTTTAATACAAATCTCAGTTCAAATCTTTAAAATACAAATCTCATACAAACATAGTACATAAATCTCACAACCGACTACAACTACCGCAATTTCTAGATTATAAAATAAAATCAAGTAAGCAGATTACATAGTAAAGCCGGGGCAGAAGAAATCCGACGTAAGGGTCTGCTACTGAGGTCTGAAGACGAAGACTCTCCTGAAAAATAGTCAACGGAGGGGAGTCAGACCTCACTGAATGAATTGTTATAATATATATATATGCATAGCTAAATGACAAATGCACACATTCAATAGTATATATAATAAATATATATACAGGTAAAATCACACAGATGTAGCAAAATCATTTTATATAAATACTAAAAATAATATCCGATTATGAAGGATCAAATAGAACCTAAATGATTGCAACCTCAAATAGTGTTAGACAACACTCTAGCCATACAGGCTCACTTATACCAAATAATTCACTTGTTCCATTTGGACAGTAAACTGGCCCCGAGACACTAAGTTAACCGAGCTCCAGCAGTCTGACTGTCAGTATGATTGGTCCCGAGACAATTGGTCAACCGAGCTCCAGCAATCACACTCTCAAATCACATCTCACATCATAAAAATCAATCCAATCAATATCCAAAAATAGGTTAGTAATATAACCTAAATTTTATCGTCGTACCGGTATGTACTCGGTCCTAGTGCTACCCACTAGGTAGCACGTTCTATTGATATCCGTCATTTATATATAAAACATACATTCATAAAATAAATGATGCATGACATAAATCAAAGTAACAATATGAACCATTTATATACTAGAAATATATCAAAAATAAACCAAGTATATTTCGAGTATATATACGATAAATAAATTCAATTTAATTATAAAATAAACTATAAATATACTTAAAAACATTTTAGGTATAAATTCATAATAAAACATGCATTTAATTTAAAATATACCAAAAATATACCAAAATATACCTAAGCATTTATTAAATTATTTATGCATATTTCATACAAATAAAGCATACATTTCTAAAATATGCATCCTAAAACACATATATATAAGATAACAATTCATAGTTATTGCGCTCCTTGAGACGGGTCTGACGGTCCTGGTCCACTAGGCCTCGGTCTCGACGCAACTAAACAAACAAACGACAATACGAAATCAGAATAAGTATATCAAAATTCCTAGAGACTAGACCTAGAATACTGGACGTAGATAAGGAATAAAAATTTGACCGGACATCACGTTTTATGAGAATTCTACCGAAAATCTGGTAGAACCTCCCCTATAAAACAGACATCTCTCTACTTGAAGAGTAGAGCTGGTCCTACAAAAAAACACACTTCGAAAATATAAAATCTCACAACCCCTCGGTCGAACCCCCAAACAACAATTCCATCAACCAAGGTTCACAATTCACGAGATATGCACATAACACATTTAAATACCAAAAATACCCTAAATATAGCAACTTAAATATTTAAAATACTGAAAATAATTATTTTACCGATAATTAAAATAAAACCCTAATTTTTAATAAAAAATTATTAAAAATTGATAATTCTCAATAAATTCATAAGTATTGACCAAAATACATTTTATAAATCCAAATTACTTAATTAACTCTAAAACATATTATAAATCGATAAAAACTCATTTATTTAAAAAAATAGTATATTATATAAAATTTGAAAATAATTTACGAAAAATAGTTTTAATTAGTTAAAAATACTAAATAATTTGTAGAAATCTTATACCTCAAATAACTATTAAAACCAATTTAATTATATTTTTAGCCAATTTAGTTTCAAATTACCAAAATACCCCTACTTTATATAAATTCACTATAATTATACAAAAATTCACTAAAAATAATATAATTACTCAAAAATTAATTTCTAAACATATAATTCAATAATATCAATAAATATACTCAATTAAATCAATTAATTTCAATAAAATACATAATTAACCTAATTTTCTAAAAATCACATAAACTAAATAAATTCACAATAATTATACAAAAATCATAAAAATTACAAATAAATTCCTAAAATTCATTTTAACACCTATAAACACCATAAATCACAATTTCATAATTTATTTAATTAATTTGCGAAAATTAGAAAATATTAATAAAATAATAAAAAATTCACAAAAATCAAAATAATTCCCAAAAATTTCACAAAAATTATAAGATGTCTATTGAGCTACTAGGATCAATCTTTGTGAAGTAAGTTTTCTTGAATCATTGAAATCGAAGCTCAAAAAAATTCAAGAACTCAAAGTGGCCAAAATTGAAAATTGAAAACCTAGGGAAATCTAGACCAAATCAAGTGAAACCAAGCTTAGAAATGCACTCACCGGAGCTCAAGGAAGAGATAGAGACTGGTGGCACTTCAAATGGTGGCCGGAATCGGGCTGATCGACGATGACTTCAAGTTTTGACTTTTTGAGGAAAATCCGATCAAATCACGCCGGAAAAGGAAGCTAAGGGCGGCAGGATGGGCTAGAGGTGGAGGAGGAAGGCTGAGAGGCACACCGATGGTGAGAAACCAACGTGACAGTGGCCGGACCGGGTGAGGGACGATCGGGAATGAAGATGGTGAAGTCGATGGCAATATTGTAATTATTGAGAACTTTAGTTTTAGGTAAATATATATGTATATATTTGTATATATATAGCTATATTTTATATTATTTTAATATATAAATACTATACCCAAATTAATATACACCACACACACTAATAATAATAAATATGTACATATACATATATAATACACATTTAATTATTATTAAAACTATATAATTTAATTTAATTTAATTAAAATAAACCCTAATTTAATTTAAATGCGCATATATGCATACATATGTATATTTTTTTATTCGACACTAAAAAATCATGCATGGACTCATGCAAATTCACAAAACCATCTAAAATAATTAATATTTATTTATTTACGTCTTAATTTCTCCAAAAATAGAACTCTCGGGATATTACATAACCTTAATACTCTAATAGGATCATTGAAATAATTTTTAAAATAATAAATTTACGTAAGTAAATCTCTAAAAATAATAAGTTTTAAAGTAAGTATTTACGTAGAAAATTTTTATTAAACATGAAATAATGAATATTAATCACAAAATAATATAATAATCAAATATAGTTTTAAAAATTATTAACACTACATAACCTGTATTAAAATAAAGTAATCTAAAAATTCGGATTATTACAGTAAATCTCTTATGGTTCAAGATGTAATGGGTCATGAAAATTTTAGGTTCACTTGAGTTGTATTTAATTGGCCTTTGTGGTCTGTTTGTACTCTTATTTTTATTTAATAATATTTATGATCTTGGTGCATGATGTGGTGCTAAAGGGGATGCTTGGGTACATTCTGATTCCAAACCATAACAATTTCATTTTAAAAAATTATTAATTATAACTATATTTAATATGTAATTTTTTATATTACTTAATACATATATAATTAGTATTATATAATAATACTAAATTATTATAGAACATTAAAATTGCTTATAGTATCAAAACTACATAACTTTGGAGTTTTGTTGTTATAAATAAATTGTATTTTAATTACTTTATATTAATATTTATGAGATGTATTATTTGTTAGTTAGAGATATTATACTATTTATATATTAATTAAATTTACATTATTTAATATTAATATTTATGTATTACCTTAAAATATAAATATTATTTAATTTTATATTATCCTAAAAATTTGTTTTTTGTTAGTTTTAGATATTATGCTATTTAAATTAGGGTTAAATGTAAATTAATAAATATTTAATGAATATTGTATAATAATTAATTATTGATTAAAATTATACTTAATATGTAATGTTTAATATTACTTAATACATATATAATTAGTATTATATAATAATGTTAAGTTATTATAGACCATTACAATTACTTATAGTATCAAAACTACGGTAGTTTTGAATCAAAACTACGGTAGTTTTGAATCAAAACTATGTAATTTTTTAATTTTGTTGTTATAGATAAATTATGTTTTAATTTGTTAATATTAATATTTATGAAATGTATTATTTGCTAGTTAGAAATATTATGCTATTTATATATTAATTTAAATTTACATTACTTAATATTAATATTTATATATTATTTTAAATTTACATTATTTAATATTAATACGTATATATTACTTTAAAATACAAATATTACTTAATTTTATATTTATCTAACAAATTTATTATTTGCTAAATATTTCATTAGTATTGTATAACATTTACTTATTATAATATGAATGTTAATTTACATGCAAAAAAAATAATATTATTATGACTCATTAATTTTTATTTAATCTTTTTTTCTTTCATAATACATGAGTACATAATATTGTCAAATATAATATTTTATATTAATTATTACTAATTGAATTAGTATTATATTTGTTTATATAATAGTGACTTACTAAATTATATTATATTTATTGAATATATTTAAATTAAATTATACATATTTAATATTATCATCTAATATAAATGAATATGTAAATAAACTTCTAAATGAGCCCACAAATGAGTTCGCAAACGAGCTTGTTCGTGAATATATTTACGAGTTTTAACAAGTCAAATTGAAAGAAATTTCGATTTGACTCATTTAATTTGTAAATTTTAAAATAAAATTTAAATTTAACTCATTTAATTTAACAAATAAATTCAAATAAACTTTTATGGAATCAAACATCGAACAAATCATAAATTAGAGCTTACAGTGAAGGCAGAGCGGTTCAAATATTTTAGCGATGGAATAAACCAAGCTGTCTTTAATGGGTTCAAATGTGGCAGGTGGTCAAAGTCCATGGATTGTGCAATTGAACCCGCTGACTCTGTGGCTTGGACTTCTCTTTCATAATTGCTTTTCCTTATAATTACATCCGAATATGGTAGGAGAAATTTCACCATATTCCATTTCCAAAGATTGAATTTGTAACTAAATATTATTGAATTAGCCAATAGAAATTATTTTCATTTCAACGACATTTTAAATTCAAATTATAATATATATAAATAATTATATTAAATTAATTATTAAAAAATTTTACGAATTCTAAAATTTAATATAATTAAAATAACATATATATATAACCATCCAATATAGTATGATGGTAATTATTTTTAATGTGTCATCCTCCCCTTTTCTCTAACTACTAACAACCTAATAATACTAAGTTATGTTCGAGAAAACGCATAATTACCAAGAAAAGTAAAAAACAAATGGCTGAACTTTGGGGTGCACAACAGATTTTTTTGACACTAGTTGAGGTTCCCTAAATAGATGATAATGAGGAATATATCCTCATTTTTATCCACTGCCATCTAATTTTATGGACGTGCTTTTTAATACTTCCCCACAAAATCGAAAGAAAGACAAAGAAATCTGTAAAAATGACACACCCTTTTGTTGCTCTGCCATTGTCTTCGTGATCCTCTATAAATTCTATATTCACCATTCATCATTCATATCATATAAAAGAAAATTCTATATAAAGGCATTGTCAAAGATATTAAATTATTATCGAGATTATTATCTATGAATGTGAAAATTTAGATTGGATTATTCATTAAACATCATTAATCATAAAGTCGATTCTGTTTAAATAGAAAGTTGGCCTGAAATAAATTTAAAAAAATTCATGATTTTATATTGTAGTATACTTTATCTTCATTCTATTTATTAAAAAAGCTTTAGTTTTAAGATTATAACAAAATGCATGATATAATTCTATGCAATTGATGATATTGCCCTGATTAAATGATCAAATCCTTACGTATATAATTGAGAATTCAATATCGAGTCTTCCTTTCTTTTTTTTTTTCCTTCAATTTATAATGAAAAAAAACTCTGCAACTAAAAGAATCATTTTTCATCTCATTTTGTCAAATCAAAACTCAAAGAAAATGTTTTTGTTAAGCTGTGAAGAGCAACAGATCAGTTGGAGTAAACGGCAAGTAGATCGATGCTGACTATCGATGAATCCTCCTTCCAATCTGGAGGCTTAGTTAGATGCTGACTTCTTGTTCGTTTGATATTTTCTATGAAAATCTGGCTTTATCCATCCAATTAAAAAAACTACATTTCAACCAACAATTATGGAAAGCTGCTCTCATTTAAATTACTTGTTGAGTTTAAATTATGGTGTATTCAGTTGTATTATGTTAATTATTAATTTTATTTAGATCAAATTAAATTAATTAAAATTTAATGGATTTTAAATATTGATGATTAAAAGAATTACATTTTATTTAATATCGTGTTAATTTATCATAAGAAATTAAATAGTATCTTTTGGCTGTTAAGTTCACCAAATGATCAAATATCTTGGACCCTTCTTCTGTTTTAATAAAGAGAAAATCTTTTTGGTACAAATTTTGCCAAAAATATAAGCCACAAATTAATTAATGCTAAATATAATTATTTATATATCCTTTAATATATTAGATAAAAAATTAAAAAAATCTTTGAAAATTTTAGCAAATATTCTTATTTCTTAAATTTTGTCTACAATTTTGTAAATTTTTTTATTAATATGTATTACCATAAATAAAATATAAAATAATACTATATATAAATAAAATAATACTCAAACATATTTAATTTTATATTCAACAATATATTTTGCATGAAGATGTACATACACGCTTTTTATTTTGGTTTTTATAATTGACAAAAAAAACCTTTTGTTCCTGAAACATAAAATGATGCGTACCTGATTTTTAAAATTATTGTCAATTAGGTTTTCAATAATACTAATGTAAGAATTAATTTTTTGAAATAATAGTAATAGTAAAAATATTATAAATATTTCATATTAAAAATTAATCAATTGTTAAAAAAATAAAATTTGTGAAATAGTCATAAAGTGTTGTTGTACAAAGTGGTTGAAAATGAAATAGCCCTTTTTTTTCAAATTTGCAAACTACAAGTAATGCTCCACATGGCATAGGCATTAGGGCAATTAAAATTTTCTAATGTAAAAAAATCTCCTAATTAATTTGTCAAACTTATCACATTCAGTTTGACATATGTATGTCTAGGATGTATCAAAATTTGTCCAAAATTTTGAAGAATAGCTGTTTTTTTGTTTTAATGTTAAAATAGTTTTTATGTTAAGAAATTTTTAAAAACATATTATGAAAATTTTAATATTTTTTTAAATTTAAAAAATTAAAAAATATTTTTAACTAGAAAATATATTTGCTAATTTTTTCTAAACCAAAAAGAAAATTAATTTAAAAAATTTCATATTTTCTTAATTTAAATAAAATAATTTATAATTATACTATTAATTAATAATAAATAAATAAATTTTCAATATATATATATTGCTATATTTATATATTTACAAATTTTTTTAAATTTTTATTTTTTATATTTTTAAAAATATTATTTTGTTGTATTCTTTTTCATGTTTTTCTCTATCTAGGTATTAGATGCATGAATATACATATATATTCATATGCACGCAAATTTGTAATTAGAATTTAAAATGCATAATTAAATAAAAATTATGAAATTTAAATTATATATTGAACTGATATATGTTGTATTTTTTGAATTTTTTATTTATATAAAGAAAAATAATTTAAGTATCCGAAAAGTTACATAATTAAAAATAATTATGCTTTTTTAAAATAGATAAAAATATTTTTTATAATAAAAAACTTAAATAGATAGAATATAAAAATTCTTAGAAAACAGATTTTTGTTTTCACAAATTATTCCTTAGAAGTTAGAATATAATTTAATTATTTTTTTCAAATTAAAAATACAAATTATAAAAAGTTTTAATATCGATGAGAACAGTATATTTAGTTATACTTTTTACTTAATGATATTTAGAGATAATATTAAAAAGATAAAAATAAAATAAAAAACACTAATCTTGTATATATAAATTTTGATAAACAAGTTGTTAAAATTTTATTAACAACGATATAATTACAAAATTATCCAAAATATATTTATTTTATTGAATTATAGCTTCTTTTTAATAGTGAAAAAATATTAAATTAACCATAGTGGCAACCTCTCTTAAAGTGAATTCAACTTATTGTAAAATTATTCAAAATAAATTCACTAATTTAGTAAATTATAATTTTTACCCATATAGTTGTTTTTAATTTTTTAAAATTTTATAAGAATTATATTTTTTCATCTAATTTGTATTAACATAGGACTATATAATAATATCAATAATTTTTTTAATTTTTACATCTTAATTATTGTGGAATCATCAATTTAATGAGTATTATTATTTTAGTTCTTTTCCTCTTGAATAATTTAAAAAAAAAAATTAGAAAGCGAAATGTTAAAATATAAGTCGCAAATGTTTGCTAAACAAAATTATTCATTAAACTAATTATTAGAAATATTTTATTATTATTATTATTATTATTATCCACGAATTAAATGAGATTAATTAAAATATAATTAACTCTAAAAAAATCAGTGTCGTCATTGGGAAAAAAAAAAAGGCGTACCAAATTCGCAATTACTATAAACAAATACAAAAACCCCACCGTTCTCTCCATCTTCGGCATCTCCGCATCTCCTCAACGGCATCTTCCTGAAATTATTTATTCTCTTTTTTTCTTCTATAAATTAGCTCAAATCAATCTCCATCGTTGAGCTCTAAGCTTCTTCATTTCTTTTGGGTTTTTTTATTGCCTCTCCTTTTCTCTTTTCTTGCAATCTACAAGCAACAATTTCAAACACTGAAAGAATTTGTTTGCATTTAGCGAGTTGCTGCTTGTTTTTTTTTTTTCTCATTTCTTGGATTCTTTAAATAAAAATTGAATCTTTTTGTCGCGTTTGATTCTGAATTATATATAAATCTTTCTACCTGAAGAAGAATTCCCATCTGGGTTTTCTTTTTCAGTTCTTGAATTTCAGGTACTTTCTTGGTTCATTTCTACCCATTATTGTAAATTTTTACAAGTGGTCTGTCACATACATTTGGTTTCTTGCAAAAATGAACAAAAGAAAAAAAAAATTACAACTTTCATAAGCAATTGAACATGTCAAAATAGCTCTGTCATGTCATTAAATTCAAAAATTGTGTAAGTAATTCTACTGCTTATTGATATTCTGAAGCTATTGATTGTTTCTTTTTTCTTTTTCTTCTTTACAGAGATGATGGATAGGAATAAGCAAAGCAGTGAGCCCTTAAAGATGACACCAGAAACAATGGAGATGCATGAATTGAGCTCTTCAAAGGTTGGTAAAGGGAAAAGATTGTGGAAGAAAGTGAAGTACCAGCTAGTAGAATACCATTCTTTGCCAGGTTATTTGAGGGATAATGAATACATTGTGGGCCATTATCGAGCTGACTGGCCGTTGAAGCAGACTCTGTTAAGCATCTTCAGTATCCACAATGAAACATTAAATGTTTGGACGTAAGTAAGCTTTCCTTTCTATATTTAATGTGTTAGTTACAGTGAATTTACGGGTTCTGTGCATAGCATTTCTTGTTTTCTTTGCATTAAGAAATTGGATATGTTTAACACATTTTCATGTTTGTCTGGTTGTTCTGAGCATATATTTAATGTTTTTATTTGCTATAAGTTGTAGGATGGAAACAAGATGATGTGTTTATTGAAAAAAAAAAAAAAAAGACATACAAAATTCATTTGGAAGGTTAAAGATTACTATAGTTGAGAAGAAGAAAAGGTCAAACAGATTGCACCTAAAAGCAATAAGAAAGGCCTGAAGGTAATTAGTCTGATATGGAGTTCATGCTGTTCATAGATAGGATTGAAAGATGTTATTCATGTTTGTCCTAAGACTACCAATTTGCTGAGTGGTGCCCTGTTAGTCCACTTGATTTATAGCACAATTCAAGTGTGAAGTGTAGCTAATCATGTAACCATACTTTACAAAGCTGTCTGAAACCATTAATTTTGAAATTACATACAATCAACCCTTTATTTTGTCTATCAGTTCTATAAATGGGGAGACAATTTGGTGTTATAGGTTTATTAAATTATTCTTTCCCATATTCTTGATTCAAAATATAAACATTCTTCTCCTTTGTGACTTATTTTAATCGTAATGTGCTATTTGTTGCAGGCATTTGATTGGGTTCTTTCTTTTCCTTTCCCTGACCATATACACTGCCATGAAAGTTCCAAAGGTTGTTGATCTTCACTCTATACAACTTCCAGAAATGTTGAAAGCTGATCTGCAAAAAGTGCACAAATGCCTCCCTTCTTTACCTGCAATGCCTGATATGCATAAACTTAAGGAGGAATTAAAGACAACATTGCCCTCAGGATGGCACATTATGGAACTTCTATACAATTGTTTGCCAGAGCGATTTTCTAGTAGCAACCACACAGATGTTTGTGTTCTGGTATTGCTCTCTGTCTTTATTACCTTTGAAATGTTAGTAACCTTATGATCTCATTGACTGATTGAATGACTATGGGATACTTAATTGTTAATTTCTTTTAGATTGTGCTTAATTTTCTACTGAAGTGCTTAATTTTTTTAGACTTGGATTCTATGATTCTAAAGTCGTTGATTTGTCAGGTAAAACTATTTAGTTTTCAACTTAAACTTCCAAACATCATATGCTCCATTCATGTGTCTTTGTCTGTTTGGTGGGGCTCATAAGAAACAAATAATAATAAAGGAAATGACTTGAAATGACATTTAAGTTTTCAACATGTTGGAAGGTCGTGTGCATTTAAGTCTGATTTACATTTTAAACGGGTGTGGTTGGCATTCAAGTCAGACACACCTAAATTGCTTGGAATGCCGATAGTGTGAGAAGCTAAGCTGCATGAGTTATTTGATGGTCAGAATAAAGAGCTTAAATTTGGGCATGTGATTCAATCTTAGACTAGTAGAAAATAATTAAATGAGGATTTGAAGGTTAAGAGAAGTAGTGAAATTGTGTTTGCATAGATTATGGTCAAAATAAATTGTAAATTGTAAATTTAACCTCTGCAGTCCAATCTTTAGGGTTGTTTTGTGAGCTGTCTGCTGTTTGTGATGTTAATTTGCCATACCATATCATATCATATCATTCATGATTCATGCATACATGGTGGTTATGCATCAGTGCTGAAAATTTTCACCCCTTGTTGCAACAACTGGGGAGCAAATGTTGCTTTAGACTTCATAACTGCAAACAGTTCCTTGTCCTTAAAGGTAAGGAGCCAATGTCTCACTTCACTGTGAAGAATGTTGCCTTTGTAGGGTGATTGTCAATTGTCTGATTTGTAGTTAACAAGTAGTCTTATTTCGTTCATTTTGAAGTTTGTGCCACTAATACTCTGTTTTCTCATTAATTACAGCGGAACATGAAGGAGGATGTTGCTAACTTAATAGCTCCCTTGTTGGTGAGGCCAATCACTCGATGGCCATTTTTTGCTTTCATGGGTGGGGCAATGTTTTGCTTGCTAGCTAGCAGCACTTGCCACCTTCTTTCTTGCCACTCCGAACGCATGTCATACATTATGCTTAGGCTTGACTATGCTGGAATTGCAGCCCTTATATCTACCTCTTTTTACCCCCCCGTGTACTACTCCTTCATGTGCTATCCTTTCTTCTGCAACCTCTACATGGGATTCATAACTGTATTGGGAATTGGCACAGTCTTGGTTTCTCTTCTACCAATGTTTCAAACACCCAAGTTCCGTCCCATTCGTGCAGCTCTTTTCACTGGTATGGGAATGTCAGGAATAGCACCAATCCTGCACAAGCTTATACTGTTCTGGCACCAACCTGAGGCACTGCACACGACAGGCTATGAAGTTCTGATGGGAGTTCTATATGGAGCTGGTGCACTGGTCTATGCTACTAGGATACCAGAACGATGGATGCCTGGAAAGTTTGACATTGCTGGGCACAGCCACCAGCTTTTCCATATATTGGTAGTTGCCGGGGCCTACACTCATTATCATGCAGGGCTGGTTTACCTCAAGTGGCGAGACCTCGAAGGATGCTAGAAATAAATGATCAGCCGATGAAATAATACTATGCTAGTAAACGGTATAAAATAAATAGGCGAAAGTAGGTCCAGACATACGAATGCAGCAGGGAAAGGAGAATGCTTTTTACTCTCCACTGTTTCTGTTTATAATTGTTACATCATGTATGTTAAAAACATTCTTGTATTTGAAGCCCTTGTCGTAACTGCTGTGGACAAGGGCTGTATTCAATTTCAGAATGTGTACAGAAAAATAAAAAAACAGTTCATTAGAAATTAATGGAACCTGTCCTGGCTGCTGATGATTCAATTTCAGAATGTGTACAGAAAAATAAAAAAACAGTTCATTAGAAATTAATGGAACCTGTCCTGGCTGCTGATGATTCAGTTTCAGAATGTGTAATTCAGTTTGGAGTAGACAGACAAAAAACCAAATTTTAGAGTGCTTTCATTGAGAGTCGAACTCAAGACCTCCCGCTTACTAAACGGGTGCTCTAACCAACTGAGCTATGAAAGCCTCGTTGCTAGATTTCGTTAGCAAACATACATGTACAAAAGAAAACATTTGGAATGTCAGAGAATCACATGTGGCTGGCCCTATTATGTCGTGATGGTGAGGCATCACTGCGCCGCTAGTTGGCAGCTTGTAAACCTTGATCACTGTGATTAATTGACTCCTCACATGCTGCTCGCTTAGCTCCCTACACATTTAGATCTCAAACTTTAACTTGCGCCCACAAAAATACTACATTAAATATATAATATTTTAAAATAAATTATTTTTACATAAAAATTTAACTCATAATATATCTATATTGATGATTTTATTTTATTTCATTTATTAATATTTGCAATGTGATCCAAAGTACATTTGAAAAAAAAATGGAAGAGTTTATGCCACTAATGAAGCAAGCGACTGAACTGACAAAAGCCAAACGCCTAGATTAGGCTTCTGCGACTTAACCCTTCATGCCACCAAAGTTAATATTAGAATTATCACCGCAAAAAATCGAATAGAATGAGTAATTAATATTTTTTACTAATTAAAATTGTTTATTTTTTACCATAAATAGAAAGTAAGAGAAATTAATAAACTATATTGTGAAAAAAAACGAAAAAAGCCCAAATTATTATGTTGCCTTTGTCTGCTTAAAAATTTGTTGTCCGGAGTCTCGTAAAAGTAGTCTAAATAAATAATAAAAGATGTGAATATTTAATTTGAATAGAGTATGATTCCAAATAACCATTAATGGCGATCAAGGAAGAAAATCTGGTTGATTTGAAAAGTGTCGGTACACTGACTCAGAACATAACTCTCATGTTTAACAGTCAACGTGTCACTCTCCTCCGCAGTTGATGCCCCTGTCTTCTCCTCCTCCTACTCTTTTAAACAAACACCCACATCACTCACCTCACTCTCACTCCCTCCAATCACCCTCCTCTCCTTAGCATATTTAGCATCATAGCTGTCCCTCTCTAATTTTAGCTACAGCCACGAGTTGTCTAGGCTTAATCTCTCTGTTTTTTTTTTTTTTTTTTTTGGCATTAAACCCCATCACTATACTCCCCCAAAAAAAAAAATCAGACCTAATCCTTCTTCAAATTAAAGCTTCGTCTGTCGCTCTCTGTCTTTACATTATTTGCATTATGTATTTTCTTTAGAAAAAACATGGTCTCTCCGGAGCTCCCCAACTCTCAGTACTCTCCAATGGCAAAGTCTACTTCCAGAAACAACAAATCTTGTTCTTGTTTTAGCGACATCTTTCTCTACCTGGGTGGTGCTTTACTTTCTTTCATTCTCCTCTGGTCTCTCTGGTCTTACACTGCTCCCAACGTTAATTTCGACTCCAAATCCCGTTCCGCTTCACGTACCTGCGTCCAAGAAAACCTACAAGTCAATCTCCGATACGACCCGCCTGATAGAACGTTCTACGACGATCCTGACGTCGCCTACTCCATCGAAAAGCCGATGAAGAACTGGGACGAGAAGAGAAAAGAATGGCTTAAGCATCACCCTTCTTTCGCAGCCGGTGCCCGTGACCGAGTCGTGATGGTGACCGGATCGCAGAGCAAACCGTGCAAGAACCCGATAGGTGACCATTTTCTTTTACGGTTCTTTAAGAACAAAGTCGATTACTGTAGAATCCACGGCTACGATATTTTCTACAACAACGTTTTGCTCCATCCCAAAATGACGAGTTTCTGGGCGAAGTATCCGGTGGTAAAAGCGGCGATGATTGCGCATCCTGAGGCTGAGTGGATCTGGTGGGTCGACTCGGACGCTTTATTCACCGACATGGAATTCAAGCTGCCGTTGCGCCGTTATGATTATAAGAACCATAATCTAGTCGTTCACGGCTGGGCGAAGTTAATATACGGCGAGAGAAGCTGGACGGCGTTAAACGCCGGCGTGTTTTTAATCAGGAATTGTCAGTGGTCTATGGATTTCATAGACACGTGGGCTAACATGGGTCCGATGAGTGCTGATTATAAAAAGTGGGGTCAGATCCAACGGTCTTTATTTAAAGATAAGCTTTTCCCGGAGTCAGATGATCAGACGGCTCTGATTTATATGCTGTACAGAGATAAGGATTTAATGGACAAGATTTATCTGGAAGGCGAGTATTACTTCGAAGGGTATTGGGTGGAGATAGTGCCGACGTACGAGAACATAACGGAGAAATACACAGAAATCGAGAGAGAAGACGGAAAGTTAAGAAGAAGGCATGCAGAGAAAGTGAGCGAGCAATACGGAGCGTTTAGGGAGCCGCACTTGAAAGGAGCAGGTAACGGAAAAGGAAGCTGGAGACGGCCGTTTATAACGCATTTTGCGGGATGTCAACCGTGCAGTGGAGACCATAATAAGATGTATGAAGGGGACGCGTGTTGGAACGGGATGGTTAAAGCTTTAAACTTTGCGGATAATCAAGTGCTTAGAAAGTACGGTTCTGTGCATCCGGATTTACTGGATTCTAACACTGTTGTTGAGACGCCGTTTGATTATCCTGATGAGGGACCATGGTAAAAAAAAAAGAAAAAGAAATAAAGGTAAAAAGAGAACTTACACAAAATGGTGAATTATGAGCTAGGAGTCTTTGTTTATTAGCTTTTAATGATATGTTTATTATTATTTTTTTTAATTTTATTACCTTAGTTGAATTGCTTTTGTCTACTTTTGCATGGTGAATGTGATAAATTATTAAAGTTCATATCATATGTTATAAATATATCCATAAATTATTAGTATTATAGGGATCTTTTGGTTGCATAATTAAATTAAATTAATATTATATTCAACAATTAAATTTATTTTAAAATATTTTATTTTTATATTTTATATTTAATTAATAAAAATAAAATACAAATTTGTTACGGATATTTAGTTGAAAATGGGGTTTAATTTTTTAATCCTCTTGCTCTCCTATTCTTAGCTTATGAGATTTAAAAAAAAAAATTGATCAAAACGAATAGAGAATAGTTTCCTAGTATAAATAACATAAACATTTCGTTTAAAGGTTTTTTTTAACATAAACATTTTGTTCGAGGTCCTAAGGTTTATATATATATATATATAGAATGGTTTATCTTTTGACTGGTTTCTTTATCTTTCTGTCTTTTTTAATCTTTCTTTTGGTCATTTACTTTATGTGCAAAATAAAATAATGACCAAGTTTTTGGCTTTTAGAGCATCAACAAATGCATGATTGAAGGATGATGCTTCACATTAACAACGACTTTATGATGCCAACAATGATGGTGAGATGGGCAAAGCCCCTCATTATAATTGACTACTTGAACAAATCATGGCGCTTTTTGCGCCAATGAATGATAGGGACTTTCACATAGGGAGAAATTAAACAAGGCTGCACTTGTAGAACATCAAAATCTTTTATTATAACATCTCAACTGTTAGGTCATATGTGTAACACATCTTTTTCGGATCAATATAATAATTTGGATTGTTGTGATGTTATGAGTGTTCATTTCAAAATTATTTTCTCCATGTCAGGAGTTAAAAGTACTCGAAGGATTCTTGCATCATACTTGTTCAATCATGAGGGTTGTTTTGGACATCAACTAAATTGAAATAAGAATACTATCATAAGCTTTTCTACCAACTCAAAATGAAAAATGCTATTTAACCCAATGTTTTATAATAATTTTTTTTTATACTACATTTGTTACGATTTATTTACAAAAAATGTATAATACAATTATTAAAATCACATTTGCCAAAATGGATATGATATCACATCAAATGGTATGATAAGTTGATGCGCAGGTGTTGGATTAAATAACACTACTCAAAAAATATACAAAAACACACAAGTAGCCAAGTAGCAAATCTTGGAGGCACATTTCATGGCAGACTGACAATTTCAGGAGTTCCACATTTGGAAAGTAAGAACACAATCCATTAGTTTGATGCATTTGTGCAACTACTGGATAGAATATGAATTAGGCTCAAAAGGTAAGAATTGAGCGTATACTTTTTATAGATATGGCACATACAGAGTAATTCTATAGCACTATGATCTGAAAATGATCCATTTACTTAACCCACCATCAAATTCATCCAACAGTGTCATTATTCGGACATTTTTTGACAGGTAGACACGGATGCACTTTTATAAGAATGTTTCATGTCCCCTTTGTCAGGTATGATGAAAACTATTAAGAAATTTATTCGTAAAAATGCAATAGGGAGAATGCTACAGTCAGTATATTGTCTTGGTGTGCCAAGGATGTGCATTCTTCCTCCTCTAAAAAACTTTCCTGTTAAGACATTATGGAAGGCCGGGTATATCAACAAAAATTAGGATACCAAATGCCATCACTACTTGATTCATTGAAAATGACCGATAATTAATTCCATAACAGGGACTGAAGTTGCCGTTCTTTTCAGTGAACTCATCGGCAATGATTTTGACAAGCAACATAGTGTGTTCATCTCTGTACTAAGAAGACAAAACGCATGGTAGCATGCACCCTCTACAGGCATAAATGCAAACCTGTCAAAGCACATATTTTATGCTGTAGTTGATATGAAAAACAATACAAAATCATTACTGCACATTGGAAATCATAGAGCTCATATGAGACCTAAATCCATAGTAACATGATCAGTAGTCTGTTACTGCTGCCTATCATCATTAAATTAGGAACAAAGTACAGTAACAAAAATCTTCAAGTCCAAGATACCTTCAAGAAACCATAGCATTGGCTTCATCTTCATTACCATCCACTAATGGTGCTTCATTAAACATGTACTGGCTCTGATACTCCATCAAGTATTGTGTGGATCTTTTCACATCCAGAAACAGACTGTAAACTCGAGTGATGTCCTCACTTTCTACAACTTTGCCTTTACGCCTCTGGCAAGCCAATGCAGCAGCAGTAATGAGATGGATGGCATATCTCAAGGATGTTTCTACCCCAATATGTGTCAATAAAGACTTGGCCTCTTCAGACATCTCCACATCTTCTTCTTGGCATCTAATGTCCACAATCTTGCGGATTTCATCCTTCATATAAGGTTGAGTTGCGATGATTAGTAACCGATCGAGGAGATCAATAGGAATTCCATGTGGAGATTTATAATTTGTGCCTCGAATTGTAGTTATTCCTCTATTGGTTGCAACAACTAATATTGGAGCCATCTCATTCTCAAGAGCACGATTCAGGAAAGAGAAGCATTCAATGTCAAGCATGTGCACCTCATCTATGAAGAGAACACCAGGTACAATCTCTGCTTTTCCTTCTTCTCTCCATTCTGCCACCTTTGTGTCAATTTGTTCCCTTACTTCTGCACGAATTTCACCAGTATCACCAGTGAAGAGAGCCAGAAATCCTTGTGTTCTGGAAAAGAAAGACAAAATAAAGTCCAAAATCAGAACAGGATAACTAATAGCCATAAGGCCTGTTATAAACTTAGATCTATCAGCTCGGACCTCAGTGCAGTGTCAGATGTGGATATGCATCTAGATTTGCAATATATGCACTCTTTAAAAATTTAGGATAGACAACCATGGCCAAAATAGTCAAAGTTAAGGGACGTCATTGGCATTAAGGTGCATAAAAGAACATGACCCATGTGCTGGACAAATATATACTTTAGAAAACGGGGAAGATTTTCAAAATTACAGTCTCAAAAGAGAAAATACCATTCTAAAATCTATATGCATCAGAATAAATTCTGACAGCAGAAAGTCCTATCAGATGCTTTAGTGCTATACCTCCCTCCCACTTTCTATCATAAACTTTTTTTTCAAGCTTAATTATATTTCTCTCCCTCTGCTTCCAACACTTCCCCCTTCTTTTCTCTCTGTCCTCACTTTCCTCTTGAAAGATCAATTAGCATCTTCCAGATACATGTTTGGGGCAGAAGTTTCTACATAAGATGCAGATTCTACACTCACACTCATGCAATGTCATTTAGAAATATCAAAACCCACAAATCTAACCTGATGCCGATTACCACCTAATAGACGATGCTGGAATTTAACCTAAAAACAGACAAGATGCCCAGCTTGACACAATAGCCACCATGGGCACTCCAAGGCAACTAAATTCTACCAATAACAACACAGATTGAAGGAATCTAAGACGGGCTAAAAACCAGGTCAGTATAAGTCCTGTAGGACAACCTCTAGATCAATATCCTTTTAGGACTTAAAAAAAGAAGAAAACATAATAGAAGTATTTGTAACTATTATAAAACAAGTAGTGATCTATCATATTTTTTGAAATGCTGCATACCCAAGTTACTTTCAGGTAGCTCAGGTTGTAAATGGTAAATACACTTGGTTTCCATCCACAATTATATGAAGAGCCTTTGTCAATATGAACATAACAAATATCTCATCACATCAACAAGTCAACAAAATAAGCAACATCAAAGCCAATAGTACTGGGTTGGTCAGCTCTAATGCTTTGAATTGTCAATATAGCTTCAACTCTCTCCGTGCAATGAGAATCAAAATCAACCATCAACCAAATTAAGGCATCATCATCAGCTCATCACACAATGAATAAAGCTATAACAAGTGCTTCATCATTTCTAAATCCAGTACATTGTCCTAATTTAAAAATCATCAAATAAGAGTCAAATAAGCACAAAAGTGTTACCTGCTGTTAATAACATCAATTTCATGAAGAGTAACACAATGCACAACTTCTTTCCTCTTCTGCAACTCACCATCAGGGCATTGAACAAACTTAACTTGTGGACCCATAGCATCATAATCCCTCGACCGTGAAAATGACCTCCCAAGCTTACTAATCTTCCCAGAAGCTTTATCAATTGCAATAACATCCCCACTCTGCACTTTTTCCTTACCTAAAGCCTCAATCATCTTCGCACCCAAATCATATACAGTCTCCATTTCAGTAGTTTTCAACGTCAATTTCCCAGTCTTCGAAGCAGCTCCAGTCACTGCCGGCCTATCAATTTGAACTTCAACAACTTCACCTTCAATTATCTCTGTTTCTTCCTTAATTCGCACCCCAATTGCTTTCCTAAACGCTTGCATTAAAGCTTCTGTTTTGGACATTTCCAAAGAGAAGATTTCGCTACCGGAGATCATCGCGAAGGGTGTCTCGAGACCTAATGATTTTGCCATTCCCATTGCAATTGCGGTCTTCCCAGTACCCGGTTGGCCTGCGAGAAGCACGGCACGGCCTGCGATTTTTCCATCTTTTATCATCTGCAGGATGACCCCAGCAGCTTTTCGAGCAGAAATTTGGCCTACCATGCCTTCAGAGACCTCTCGCGCCTCGAGGGATGAGTCGAGGCCGAGGCCGCGGATGTGGGAGTGGGCTCCAATGCGTTCAATTCGGGTTAGGTCCCGGGTTTCTGAGAGCTTTAGCTCAGCCATGGGTGATGGTTGTGGTGGCTTTGAAGAGCAAAATTTCAGATTTTTATCGAAGGAGAGAGAGTTTAGGGTTTAGGGTTTTGGGTTTTCAGTTTCCAGAGAGTTAGTTTTGTAGGAACTGATGAAAGATGATCCCTTTCTGAAATTTTGGGGTTTTTGTGGGGCGCAAGGGCCAAGGGTCACAGGGGTTTTCAGGTTCAGCTCTTTTTGAGGTGGCTCATAGGTTGAGTTTTTTATGTGGGTTTGTTAGCACGGTTGATATTATAATTTTGGATCATTTTATTTTAGTATTAAATTTTTAATTTTTTTTAATTTTAAAAATTATATTTTTATTTTAAATTAAAATATTTTGAATATATTCGATTAAATTTAATATATATAACGGTCATAATAAATATATTTTTAATATATTCATTAAATAAGCATTCCATTAAACTTTCTAATAATTTTGTGGGCTTCATAAAATAAATTTTACTAAAATTTTATTTTATGCAGCCCACAAGTAAATTTTATTTTATGAAGCCAACAAAATGATTAAATTGTTTAATAGGATGCTTACAAGGTAAATATACTAAAATTATGTTTATTTCGACTGCCACATATGTTAAATTTGATCGGATATGTTTGAGATTTTTTAACTTGAAATAAAAATAGAATTTTTGAGATTGAAAAGAAAAAAATTAAAATTTTGATATTAAAATGAAACATAATCCAAAATTATAATATCAACGATGTAACAAACTCTTTTTATCCTGAATACTATACATTTTCTTAAACATTTGTTTAGGTATTTAAAAATTAAATTTGATATGATTAACCATTTTTTACGAGTATGTATATATATTATTAAATTAGCATCGATAGACATATTAAACCTCTATTTTTTTTAAGCAAAAGCAATGAGATATATATAATAATCATAACTCAAGCTCTCCTCAAGAAGAAGAGGGTGAGAAAAGACATGGGAACAATCGTAAGAAAGGTAAGCTCTAGTAAACGAATGAGTACACTCATTGGCTTGTCTCCTTACATAATGAATAGAGAAATTTGTTCTACTATTCTTTAAAGAAATACACTCATGAACTAACATTCCAAATTCTGACCAATTATCCTTTTGAGCTTGAATATTGTTAGCCACACCCAAAGCATCAATTCAAATTCCACATTCTGCAGCTCTAATTCAAGGCACCATAACAATGCAATTTTCAACCCCAAACACTCAGTTTCAATTGTTGGAAGTGAGCCATCAATACAAAGCCATTTACCTTTCACCAGAGAACTCGAAGCACCTCAGATTATAACACCTACACCTACTTAAGACCCATCTTCTGACTGAGCAATATTTGAGTTGCATTTTACAAACACAGCAACTGGTTTTTTCTATTTACTATTTATATGAGGACCTACAAACACTGATCTTCTCACTTGTAAAAATTGACGAGTAGCACACCAATCTTCCTGAAATTAGTGATCATCACTAATTTTACTAATGACACTTTTGGGACCACTTGTAAACAATGTATCAACCCATCTTGAAACTCATCAAAGTGATTAAATGATAAATGAAGCTCAACAAACTCCTAACAAGATTTAGCATTAGCAAAATCAAAAAAAAGATGTAAAAAATGTTCCTCATTTATCCCACATATAAACATAAGATAAAGGTGAGTTAATACCTCGCAAAACCAATTTTGTTCTAATTGGAATACAACCATCACACAAACGCCAAATAAAGATTTTAATCTTAGAGGGGACCTCTAACTACCATAAATGGGACCACCCTTTATGAACATGAGAAGATGAAGTAGAATTCTTATCATCCATACCCACACGGTAGCCTAACTTTACTATATATTTGTCATCCCTATAATAGTTCCAAATTAGCAAGTTTGGAACTGATGACTTTGGCAATGGGATTGAACGAACAAGAGCCATATCCTGGGCTAAAAACAAACTGTGAAGCAAATCAACATTCCACAAACCAGTTAGAGAGATTAAGTCACTAACTTTTAATAAAGAATTAGATGTATTAGTTGATGGAGATATGCAAAAATCACTTTTATTCCTTACCCATGGATCTTTGTACATAAAAATTTATTTTCCATCACCAATTCGCCACCGATAACTACTTTGCAAAATATCTTTTGCACTCCACACATTGCGCCATATAAATCTGGGATTATTCCCAAAAGATGAATTGAGAAAATCACCATTAGGAAAATATTTAGTTTTGAAGACCCTAATAACTAATTTATGTAGTTTAGAAATAAACTACCAACCTTGTTTGGAAAGCATAGCCAAATTAAATCCATGAAGATCCTTAAACCCCATTCCTCCACAACCCTTCCTTCTACATAAATTCTCTTAACTATGCCAATGAATACTTCTTTTACCAGCAGCATAGGAGCCCCACCAAAAAGAATTCATCATTATTTAAAGTTCTTCACAAAATGATTTTGGAATAAAAAAAGAACTTATACAGTAAGTTGGAAGAGCTTAGGCCACAATTTTAATTAAAATCTCCTTACCAGCTCGAGAGAGAAATTTATTATTCCAACCTTGTAATCTTTTCTAAAGCTTCTCTCTAAGGGAATTAAAAATTACCCTTTTAGATTTACCAATTAATGATGGCAAACCTAGATAGCGCCCTGTGGTCAGGGGATTATGTACACCCAACACACTAGCCAATTCATTTTGCTTGTCAACTTGAATATTAGTGTTAGTGATGTGCACTAGATCAATCATGTATGACCATTTTTTGATTTTATCATTTTATTTAATAAAGAGGCATTTTTTATTATCATTTTGTATTATGATAATTACTTGAATAGTCAATTCTTATTAAGGTCATCAAGTATGTGACTTGATAGTAAAACCCTTAGATTAAATATGAGTTCTATTCAAATTATCCCTAGTCATAACAATATGTTATGGCTAGTATGATATTGATTGATGATTATGTTTTACTGATCATGAATATGAGATATTAAATCAACTCATAGGTACTTATTTAGGAAATAATGTACTGGATTGACCCATCATGAGAATACTACATAGATAATTATCATAAGTAATTCTCATCGTAATAATATTGATTTAGTCCTTTAACCTTGAAATCATCATGGATTTCTATATAACTATTATATATTTTGATATAATCTAACATTGTCTTTAACATGATGATTAAATAGATTATTGTTGGATATGAAATGAGTTATGTGAGTGATTGAGAAGGAATTTGTCCCTTATTTAATCTGAGTAAGATATCTATGGGCCCCTTGATAAGATAGACTGAGGAAAATGCATGGCTATGTTAAAGTGAATTGATAAAGAGTTATCATTTTTAGTTTACTTAGAGTTAATAAATAATATGATTGAATTATATAAGGATGATAGAAACTATGTCTTATATTCAATCGAGATATCATGTGACAAAGGGATTACAATATCTATTATAAATTAGGTTATGTCGGATTGTTGACTTCACATGACTTGGGTAGTCATAATGTCTTCCTAGAGGCCACTTATGACTTGTAGGCCTAAATAGAGATTTAAGGCCCACTGCCAACGTCATGTAAACCTACAGGGTTACACACTTAGAATAAGCCCAAAAAAACGGATATGGGTTTGAGAAACCCAAATATGCTCTGTGAAAATAAATAAATAGTTTATTTATTTAAGGTAAAGGTTATCTTAAATAAATAGAATATTATTTCTGATTTAATTTTAAATAAAATCATAATAATAATAATTGAGAAATTATGAAAAAGTTATTTTGGTAAGTGAAACCCTAATTATAGGTCTATAAATTTGTTATATTCTCTAGGGTTTCACTAACTCAATTATTAGCCACAAAAATTCGTTTTTCTCCTTTTAGAAAAACTAAAACACATAGTGTTTTTTGTTCTTGATTTGTGAGAAATCAAGAGAAGTGCTAGCACATAAAGTTTTCATTTTAATCAAGGGTTGTTCGTGTGGACGCTTATGGAGGACAGATTCTTTTGGAGACGTCTTGATCCGAACTATCAAAATCAAAAGTTCGAAATAAGGTGTCACCAGAGTGAACCTCCTGTTTGCCTTCCAAAAATCTTGCCTCTTCTGCAATTGTGGCAAGATTTGAAAACCCTAGTTTTAAATCAATTAATCGAATTACTTGGATTTGGGTAGGATTTGTGGTTAAAAGTTTTAATTTTTACTGCGTTTTTTGAATCACAAAACCCAACAATTAGAACTGAACATAATTCCTAATTTCTGAAAATTAATAGCTTGAACTAAATAAAGCTCATAAGATAGGAAAAGATTTTTTTATGGCTAAACATTCTTGCACCAAAGCTCGGAAGAATAAAAAACTATCATTTGCAAATATCAAGTGTGAAACACTAGGAGCTCCCAGACATACCTTAGAATCATGAATAATGCCATTTCTTTCTGCCTCAGAAATTGAAACCGATAACCCTTGTACACATAAAATAAAGATATAGGGAGAGAGCAGATCACCCTGCCTTAATCGTCAACCAAGGAAAATAGGACCAACTAAATCACTGTTTAACAAAACTGAATAAAACTGTTTAGATGCACAACATGATCCACTTAATCCAGGTAACATTAAAACCCAATCTCTCTATCATGAGCCTAAAAAAATTCCAGTCTACGCGATCGTAAGCCTTACTGACATCCAACTTCAATGCAACTTCACCTTGCAATCCTCGTGTCTTGTGTCTCATACAGTGAATAATTTCAAAAGCGATTAAAACATTATCTGTGATAGACCTCCCAAGAACAAATGCTGACTGATGATCATCGATAATTATAGGATGAATGCACTTTATCGGTTAGCTAAAACCTTTGCAAGAATCTTGTACAGAACATTATAAAGAGTTATGGGTTTGAGATCTTTCATAGATTTTGGAGCCTCCCACTTCAGAGCAAGAACTATTGTAGTGTCATTCAACCCTTGTGGAAATTCACTAAAAGCCAACCATGCACTACAATTGGTAAAGACATCCTGTCCCAACATTAACCAAAAATTCTAATAGAAAGCGGGACTAAAGCCATTTGGGCTTGGAGACTTATTTGGGTGCATCTGTTTGACGACTTTTATGAACTCTTCCAAAGAGAAAGGAGATGTAAGGAATGCATTATCTTTATCATCAACAACTGGAGAGATTTTATCAAAGAATGATAAGTCTGGGAGCAAAGAAGTCAAGAATAACTCATTAAAATAGTTTAAAGCAACCATCGCCATACCATCTTTGTCATCAACAAACGCACCATTGGGAGTGCAAAGACGATGAATTTTATTTGGCTCTTATGTTGAAACATCAAATAGGATTTGCGAATATACAATAGTACTTATGGCAGTTCTAAATCTAATGGAGCCAAAAGAAAAAAAGAGCATCTAGAATCAATGTGCACTTCACTATAAATATGAGCATAAAAAATTACTCTTTTCTTTTTTTTTCCAAAATTTCAAAAAAAATTTCTTACACTAATTCACATGATAATAATTATAGATAAAGAAGTCAAATTTTCTTACACTAAGTCACATGATAAGAATTATAGATAAAGAAGTCAATAGCCGTTAATCATTCCTAAATGCATATGGAGAATTGAAACCTAAATTTTCATGTGATTCCATGGGAGTCTGACCATTAAACCAAATTTCATGTGATATTACAATAATTTGACTATTAGACTAAACAACACTAACTTCTCCGACAGAATCTATAGTTGAAGTTTTGCCTTCTAAAAATATTAATTTTCATTTATTATCCCTCTTGCCTCGCAAAACAAAACAACTAACTAGCCATAAAAAAAAAAAAATCAGACAAAGGAAATGCTTTCTCAAGCATTTGATGATATCCTACTATTGGACTCAGATTTTCGATCTTCAACACAATTCTCCATATCAGCTGATTCAAAGCTATGACCTTGAGCACATTTTTCCACATCACAGCACTTCAACTTTTCTTTCGCCAATCTCTTGGCCATCCTCCTCTGTTTCAACTTCTTGCTCTGGCTATGTCCACGACCCTTATTCAATTCAGCATTTTGTCGAACATCTGGAGTGTCTTCTTTAACTACACTATTATCATCATCAGTATCTTTGCTTGATGAAGGTAACAACGGCCCAATAATGTGTCTTCGACGAGAAACGTCTTCTTTAATCTTTTTCTTGCGAAGCCTCTTCCTTTGAGCCCTCGTTAACTTCTGTTGCTCGCACTCGTTATCACTATTGTCGTCGCTAGTTGAGGAACCACTTTCCTGCAGCCCATAATCATCTGCACTATGAAAAATTAAATAAATCCCTTATGTTCTGTAATTTATACAAACTTTAAGATTCGACAACAAAAAATAATCTTCAGAACCTGGAATAAGATTCACATCAAAGTCATCTTCTCTTGAAGTGATCGCAGGCGTTTCTTTTTCCTTATCTGATTCTTGGGGCTGTTGTGGTTTTGGTGGGTAGAGAGTGTTAAGCAGGGCTTCATGGAATTTGCGTCGTTTCTCTTCGCGTCGCATCATAAAGAAGAGCACGTATCATTGCTCGTAGAATTGCCACAAGCGCTCAATTTCAACTCTTGAAAAACTGAACGGCTTGTCGTTTGAACGGTGATTCAACAAAATGAATTTTCTTCTATTGGAATCAATGGTCAGGTGGTGTTCTAGCCAGCTTTATGCATACATCAACTGATATGCATATGATGGTTAACTTTAGGCACAGCTCAACTAGTATTTGATGAACGTTTACCATCAAAACCAACACCTTTCATGACAGCAGCAGCAATTGGTTTACAATTCATTTCGTTTTTAGTTAAATTTGGAAGCTTGAAATGCAGTAGAATAGAAGATACATCAAGGCCTTTTGCATTGTACTTGGCAAACAGTCTCTCACTGTAGTTTCTTTGTACTTAATTACGAGGATTCCCTTCTGATTACAACTCTTTAATCTAGGAAATCCATGCAATCTTTGGCATAGAAAAATATGTGCTGAAAAAGGGCTTGACCCTTTGTTATCAGCCCAAAAAAAAAAAAAAAGGGAAATTAGAACCAAATGTTCATGTCTTTCGAGTGGTTTGAACTAAAATCAGAGCCTCAAATAACAATTCAAACAATGAATCCCCTTATTTCATTACTTCTTTGGAGAATTTCATTGCCACATCTCTGCAGAACTGAATCAAAAGAACTGTTAGTAGACTGAATATATGCATGGCATTTCTAGGCACAGGAGGACCAGGAGCTGTGACAAATGAAATTGAATCCCCCATTTTTATTGCTGGTGCAGTATACAGATCAAAATAGCGGTTGCAAACCATCTTTCTTGAAGAATCACGAGTGAAGTAATAATCTTATTCAAGTCAAAATCTTGCTCATGAAACATATACGCTGCATCCTTCATCTCCTCAAGAACTCGCAAGAAATCCCATGATTGACTAGTCACCAAACACGAATGGAGATTACTTCCGTACTCAATGTGGTGCGAAAACACTTCTTGTTTTCACCAAAAAAAAGAAAAAAAAATCCCCATGTTCCTGCTGCATTCACAGTTTGCCAACAAAGCTTATGCGTCGAGATGAATCTATTTTGACCCCTTCAAGGTCTATGATGCGAACGCTGAACTTGGCATCAAGTGGAATTGTTGTCTAAGTAATTGTACGGTAGATGGAAAATGCGGGGGGCTGATTGATTTTAGCATCATCATCATGTCCTTTTAACACTTGCTTTTGCAGTATCAAAGGATTTAGATCACTTGCTTTGCAGTGATCTCTCGATTGAATGTAGTGTCCATATTGTCTCACTAGCTCCTGCAACACAGCTTTCTAAGCTAAGATAATTAATTACTTTCTTTGCTTGCTTGACAATAAGATAGAGATATAAGGTCAAATTTTAATATATTTGGAATGCAATGATCGATATAGCGATATTTGTATGGGCCAAGGAAAACCTTCCTAATGAAACAGTCTAATTATAAACCATCAGTATTTAAAATCTATTAACTAATTCGATTTAAGCAGAATTATAAAGACGATAAAAAAATTTTAATAATTAATTTAATGCAACTACATATATAAGAATTCACTTGAACAGGAGTATTATCAAACTTGATTGATTAACCTATAAGTGACACATTGACATTATCAAACTTAATTGGTTCTACTTTTTTTTCTCTCTTTTCCCCCACATCCGGCCACTGTTGAATGTCCTCATGCTGGTGGTAAGATCAGTCCAGTGCTCAAGGCAATACATATTATATTCAGTTCTCCTAAAATGCATTGTAAACTTCATGAATTTTGGAACTGACCTTAGACCATATAAATACTCAGCAAATGAAAAAATGAGCAGGCCACAATATATACCTCTAATTTCATGTCAATTGATTATAATGCAGAACCTAAAGAAAGACAAACGGAAAAAATCATTTTCTCAGGAATCACAACCTGATACATCAAAGTGCTACAGACCAAACAAGACGGTAATTATACAATATCTGAAATTATACAAGAATTCTTTCATTTCTACACACATCAGTTCTGCATATGCATAGAAATCAACCTTGTCAACAATACAATAATATGTCAAAGTTTAAACACAGTTGAAAACCGATAAAAACGAAGAAAACAATAATGTTGTTTCAGGATAATTAAGGAGAAAAGAAACTTGAACTTAATTTAGTACCCTCCTGTGTTTCTTCTAGTTCTAGACACAGCATAGCTTCTGCTTCTTGGAAAAACATCAGTTTTAACTTTGATATCATCAAAATTATCACAAGGTTTCTCTTCATCGATTCTTCCAATGCCAACACTATAACTCCTGGGCATTTTATTATTGGTTGCTGATCTATTTGGAGATTGTGTTGATTGTTGCCTTACAAAAACATTACCCAAGTCATTGTTTCTGCTGCCAATTAAACCTCTAGTAGAAGCTGCCCTTAGTAGCTCACTATAATCGTCATCACGTCTGCTTGATATTGTGGAGTTGACACTATAACTCTTTGGCAAATACTCCATAGGGCCTGTAGGGCAACCCAAGGCCGTGCCATAACCGAATCGGTCAGAGTATTCGCTCATGCTCTTAACGTAAAAGTCCCTTGCCTTGATCAAGATCCTGATGGGTGCTTTGATAAACTTGCTCAACTTGCCTTGTTTGCTTGCAGGTTTCTCGGTGGCCATGCTTTTTCAGTTCAAGAAATTGTATTGCTTTCTCGATGTACTAATACAAGGACATGAATATAGCAAGAAAGTTAATAAGCAGAAGGAATGAAGAGAAAATATGCTTACAAGGGGAGATTTTCAGATTTAGATAATGAGAACTTATGATCAAGAAGATGAACAGATGGGGTATATATGCAATGATGATTTAAGAAAAGTATCAGGATACATGTCGCTACCCCTATCGCTGGTGGGGAACAATGTCTATTTTGCCCCTAAATCAATTTCATTTTTCTTTTCAGATATTTTTCTTTTAATTTTAAATTTTTGGTGAATTTTTTTTAATCTAAAATTTAAATTATATTTTGAATCTTATAAAAATTTAAATATCCATAATTTATAATTTTTTTTTAATAATCAAATGATATTTTTTAAAAATTTTAATTTTTTTATAAAAATATTTTTTTTAATCTAAAACTTAAATTGCAAATGGATGAATATGTCATGTAAAGATTTAAATATTTGTAACTTATAAATTTTTTTAATAATCAAATTAAAAAAAAATATTTTAGTAATTATGTCACTAGTAGCAATGTAATATAGGGTCACTATGTTCCTAACATATGTTTTCTATGTCCATAAGCCTCAAACTTAATATCTTAATTGAGGAACCACGTAAACCAATCGGTAGCTATTTATTTTTATTTTTAATAGTAATCTAAAATGTGGAATTCATCAATATCTATTAGTTTAATTGATAAAAAAATAATTTTAAATTTTAAATTTAAATCTTATGTAAAAAATAGATGTAAAAATAGTTTTACTCTATAATAGAATTTAATTAGCTCGATTTCAAAATAATAAAGTTCATATGGTTATTAAAATTAAGTGTTAAAAAAATAAAATGCAAATTCTATCATTATTAATTCTAAAATTAACTTCTATTCAATTAAAAAAAATTAGAAAAGCAATAGATGGGTGCCAGCTAATGGACCATTAGTGGACTTGTTAATTGGATTTATGTGGGTGACTTTGTCAAAGTAAAAGCCGGACTTTATAAATTATTAAATGACACGAAAGAAGATCCAATCTAACCCAAATTTTACACTGTGCAAATGAGCAAGGAACACAATATTTACAATATTTTTAAAAAGTTTTTATTTCTTTATTTCAATTTGAACCAGCCCCTTGTGTGACGATACCTTGAATAATATTAAATTATAATAAGAGCAAAAAAGTTTTCAATACTAATAAAACAATGTTTTTCTCGAATTCTATGGTCGATCGAGATAACTTTATTTGATTCATTACTAGGGAAAAATGTTGAATTTGACTGCTTTTGAATATTATCCCGTTCTTTCGATGACAATGATCTCCTTCCACCTAAATAGATTTGTTTTGTTGATGTTGTTAATTAGAAATAAAATTTTAGGACTAGATTCAGTTGAAAAGGAAATTTGGGTCTAGATTGTAAGAAAGTATTTCATTTTTGCAAATTATGTGAAATTTTTTTAGCCAAATTAAAAATTGAATTTATTAGGGTTAATTTGTACAAATTAACAATTTATTTAATTTATATACATATTTTATAATTTTAGTTTAGTAATCTTAAAGAATATTATATAATTGAATTATGTGTATAATTTTTTTTATCTAAATCATCATTATTTATCTAGTACATTAGATATTTTGACTATTTCAATTCAATATGAATAAGACTATAAAAGTAGTAAAGATTTTTTAACAACTAATTTAATATATTTACATAATTATAATTCAAATTTAAGACATTATTTAAACGAAAATAACTTTTATTATAGAACTTTTTAAAACTTTAAAAAATAAATATGTTGTTTGCGCGATATTTGATGATTTAAAAAATAATAATATAAAAATTTTCAGATAAGTCCTAATGTAATGCAGCCCAATTCATATAAGTTGTAAAAATTACACTTAATACTTATGCAGTCCTTGAATTTGACAATTTTTATCATTTTGATCCTCATATTTATACTTTTGCCATTTAGACACCTTAACTTACTAAAAAGGTGATTTATAAACCAATTTCTATTGATGTCGTAGACATGTGTATTTAAATGCGAATGAGATTGTGAAATGAAAAAAATTAACGATACCCAGTGTACAACACCTATAAAATCTTTTTGTTTTTTGGTTGAACTAAGGCAAGCACAACCCAGAAAACTAAAAACAACTAAGAGCAAAACAAAGACTGAGCATAACGATCATCAACATCATTACACAAAGACACAAGAGATAAGGATATGGAGAAGAAAGAAAGGACAAACCCGATTTAGCTTCCATAACTTTATTAGCAATCCAATCCGTACACATGTTCGCTTCCCTAAAGATATGTTGAATAGCCACATACCAACTCTTGTTCAGCATCTCACGAATTTGATTCACGAAAGCATGACAATTACCAACAAGCTCATGATCACCTTTAATGCACGAGATAGCAACAAGAGATTCTATTTCCAAAATAACCTTCTAGTACTTAACATTTCACGCCACTTTAAGACCTTGTAATATTGCCCACAATTTTGCTTCAAAAGGGGGTGCAATTCCCAATTTTAAACTCTTTTTCACAATCATCTTCTTCACTTCTTCAACAACCACCATTTTCTTGATTGAGCTTTCATTAAGCTCATCATTTTCTTCACTGAGCTTTCATTCCTTTTTATTCTTTCTATTCTTTAAATCGACCACCATTTTCTTGTCTTTTAATTCTCCTTCTTATTATTCTTCAACAGCCATTTGCTTCATTTTTTTTTAAAATTTGGCAACGGGTTTTATGTGAATGACATCTCAAAGGCAATCGACTTTACATAGTAGTTAAATGCTTATGCAACAAGTTCATCGATCTATTAAAAAAAATCCATGAAAATTTGATAAACATGATGCAACAATAATACTCTCAATCTAAATCATACAAATCTTGAATTGAAACAAAAGAAAAAAGAATGACTAAGTTAATAGAATTCTAAACAATTGGTAAACCAAATTATATCAAAACTAACATGAAATTTCAAAAATTGTATTCTTACGTATGATTCTATTCCTAATTCATTGAATCATCAAATAGCTCTAAGAATTTAGACAAACAAACATATTCACATCAAACAACCTCAAGATTTAGTTTTTAGTCACTTTGATTAAACAAATGTAAATTATTAATTGTTACTTGATGAATGAGAGTGGAGAGATTGGATTGGACAAGCAACAAGCGATCCGGATGGTCTTCTTCTTCTCCTTTTCTTTTTTCTTCTGTTGGTTGTTGTTATTGTTGTTGTTTTTTGATTTGCTTCTTCTTTATATATTTCAAGAACCTTTCAATTTCTTCACAAAAATTGTTGTTATTGTTTTTGTTTGAGACATCCCTCAACACTCTCCTTGGCGATTTTGCTTTCCCTTCGTTTCTCGCCATTTTTTTTCCTCTGTGTCTAAAATGAAATTATGCAACTTCAATGAAATGAAATTATATACATATTAACTCGAAGCTCTGTCAAATTGCAATTGTAAACTTTGTTCTCAGTTCTTCATCTAGCTTTCTACTGGCAGTGCAAGCCTTTGTTGTTCTACCAGCTTTGATTAATCAACGCTTATTGTTGCTTCGCTTTTTCATTGAATCGAGTGGCTTTAACAGCCCTACACTCGAGTGGCTTCAATGGCCCTACACTCAAGTGCCTTCGATTTCAGTAACTCTAATGGCTTCGATAAGATTGTAACTCAAGCTGTCAAAATAGAATGATGAGTAATTTGTAATGGAAACTTAGAGATTTTAGAGTAATTTGCAATAGATAATGAAAAGTAGGGTTTGGAATTTGGGGATAATTTGAAACTTAGCTTCTTTTTTTTTTCTTAATCACCCTCTTTTTTTTTTTTTTAATTTTACTGTTAACTAATGTTACATCTCTTATGTTTTATTACGTGGCATCCTAATGAAAAACACGTGCCTGAACGCTTCTTTAATTCAATAGGAAATAGTTTATAAATCATCTTTTTGATAAATTAAGATGTCTTAATGGTAAAAATATAAGTATGAATGAAGTGGTAAAAATTACCAAGTTCAGAGGGTTGCATATATATTAAGCCTAAAAATTATAAACAATTCATCACATCAAAATCAAGTAACCTTTACTCAAGTTAATTTGGTTTAAGATATTAACATACAGACGAACATCAAATCAGTGCCTTCATATCTTTATGCTAAGATTTAACGTTATTACCTTGCGCAAATGTAATGTTGGAAAAATATAAGGTTCATTTCCAAATGATGATAATAATGTAAATTAGGCCATCATTTAAATAATTAAGTGGTTACAACACCGGACATGCAAAACCAAAATTTTACCTACCTGTCATTGACATTTTTTTTCCGCTTGGTTTAACCCATCATTGACTTTATAAATTAAGCACATTAATTTTTTTTGGTCATATATCCTTCGGCTTTTGACCTATATATAATTTTTATTAATTATTAATTTTTTTTAATTTACTAATTAATGATTGCAAGCTTATTTCCAAATAATAATAATAATAATAATGATTGCAAGCTATCAATTTATTAAAAATCAACATTTTCTAAAATATCTAATAAATTATACACATAGCCAATGAAGCCTAGATTGAATTTTGTCTAGGCAGAAATCCCAAGTTCAATTGCGCCATTTTAAAAATTTATTTTTCAGTTTATCGTGGGTGAACACCTATAGGTAGATAAAATAAAATTTTATTTTTCTACTAAAATAAATAACTAATTTTTTAACGTATAAGCAAGCAATACTATTTAAAAAAAATTACACACAAAAACTTGTAGATAAATTTATCTCCAATTCGTATTTTTTTATAGTGTACATAAACTTTTTGCCTTTTCCTATAAGATTGCAAAACTTCAATGTACAATGAATTGATAATCTCCAATTAAGTCAGATTCAATTTGAACCAGGAAATAGCATCCGAAAATGATGACTAACACAAAGAGTGATTTATTATTAGCTACGTCGACACTTGTAATTGTTTATACATCCAAAACCCAATGCTTCTTTCTTCAAATATATATTCAGTGCTTCATTTTCAAGGCATCTGTTCTTCAATTCGTTGACATTTTAATTAAAATTCATTATCCTAACGTACAAAGATGTATCATCAACAGAGAATGTTTCCAACCTGATTTTTTTATCATATATATATACTTTAAAAAAAAATTATCATCCCACAGGTTCAAGGAATCTTTCGATTAAGCAAATTGGTTGTGTCATATATGTTTGACAAAGGTTTTAAAAGAGAAGAGCACTATCCACTTCAATTTCTTAATTTTAATACGAGATCAACATATTTAAAACTCAATTCATGACTGTTAGTTTAGAGTATACTATTTTACTTACAATAAAAGATTTTGTTGTTTGCATTTGTATTGGATAAAATTATTTTGAATTATAATTTGACAATATATCTTTAGCAGTCTTTGTTCACTTTTTTCTTTCTTATTTTTTTTTTCAAATTTTTCATTTTTAATCACCGTCAATCATCTTTTTTTATTACCACCTGTCCCTTAATATATCTTTTGATTTATTTGCTTTAGCTTGTTTCCTTCCGTTTAATAAACATAATTCTCTTTTTTATTTTATTTTATTTTTATTTTTATTTTTATTTTTTGAAATTTCTGAATTTTTCTTTATGGAGCTTTCTTCTTTTATAAAATTTAGAGTCTGTTTAGTTCAACTGTTTATAATAGTTGATAAATATGAATTGTTTAGTAAAATTTTATTAATTGTTGCTGTTAATATGTTAAATGACCATTAAGGGCATACTATTTTTTTAACTACAATTTTATATATTTCTTATAATATTTTTTTAGTTATGTAAATTATTTAGAAATAATATATAATAATAAACAATAATTTATTATCTTTGGTCCAAATATTATTAAAATTATTAATAGAAATTATTTAGAGTTAATTTTAAAATGTAAATATTATTGTATAATTTTTAAAATAATTATAGGTATAAGTATTATAATTATTTGATCATTAATCATAGTTTAAAATCATATTTATTATATTGTGAGTTATAAAAATTAACTATATACATTTAATTTAAATGAAATTATTTATTTTTAATAAGGGTAAAATAATCTAAATAAAAAATATAAACAAATCAGTTGTTAGTTGATTTGAAAAAATTCCAAATTAAATCTTATTATATCAGGAGCTGTTTTGAATAAAAATAGTTATCAGTAGCTGTTTTTAGAATATTACCAAACATTTAAAATTTAGCTAATTGAAGAAAACTCTCTATCAATTACCTCAATCAGCTGAATCAAACACTCTCTTTGTTCTTTGTGAAATTTGAATATTTCTTTGTCATGAAAATTCTGTCAATTTTTTTTACAACATGACTCAATTAAAGATTATAAAGTCAATTAACGATTAATTAAAATCATTGAGTAAAACATACGAATCGTCAAATTGTAAATTAAAAAAATAAAATAGAAACAAAAAATTTCAATATAGAACTCATATTTATATTATATTTTTATCAAAATATATCTTTAATTTTTAGTGAATGGATGATTTTTTAAAAAAAAAACTTGTAGCAATTTTTCAGCCACCTAACAGCCTATAAGTCACCACTTCCACCGGTGGTGGAAAGTAAACCCCTCAGCTCAAAGAGCAAAGAACAAATAAAACTTGCTAGGCAAAATCCATTATGAAATCTGTAAAATTATTGAATTTATGTTATTAAAATCTTATCATTTTATTGTATTCTATTAAGTTTTTACTTTTACTTAAGTAGTTATTGAGAATTTTTTTAATAATTTTAATAATCAGTGTTAAATATTGAATATAAAAACAAAGCAAAATCCATTATGAAACTTCTAAATTTATTGAGTTTATTATATTAATCTATTATCTTTTTTATTATATTATATTAAATCCATTTTTTTTTATTTAAATTCTTGATGATATTATTTTTATATATAATACTTAATACAGTTAGTAGATCTGTCAAATTAGTCTTTAATAGTTATATAAATAAAAATATAAAAATTTAATAGAATATAATAAAATGATAAAGATTTAATAAAATAAACCGTTATAGTTGATGGGCTTGATAATTAATTTTGCCTAGAAATAAATTAATTTGGAGGTATTCCTACATATAAATCATAGTAGTAGTCGAAATAGGATTGTTTGGTTGGACACGAGTTTACCCTAACGGTGAAAGTTAAATAAACAATAGTGAAATTTTATTTTATTACTTTTTATTGCACTTTCATTTATATAATTTTTTATTAAGATGTATTTTATTCTTTTTTAAAAAAAAAAAAGATTTCTCTAATATTTTTAAACATAAAATTCTCTTAAATATTTCATTCATATTCATTCAATAATGCAGATAAATTCAGTCTCAGTTATTTATAAAATATAAATTGCTTTTTTAATATATATATATATACGCCCTAAAAATATTTAAAAAAATTTGCTGAATTTATTTGTTATGCCTCATCTTAGCTCTAACCTTCAATATAATAGTGCAAAGATTATAATTGCAAAAGAAGAAGAGATAAAAGGTAAGGGAGTTTTATTTTTGAATACCTCAATTGAATGTCTATATATTTTTGCCGATTGGATTACTTATGAGGACAACAAACTTAATTAATTAATAATCAGATTTAAAAAGTGATTAGGAGCGTGCTCACACATTAGATTAGGAAAGTGTATCGTTCAACCATAAATACCCAGAAGGAGTTATATAAATTAGCAAGCTACTCAAGCACCAAAAAAATTATTATTTAATATTTTACCTAATTTCAGCTGTATAGACACTCAACCTCATGTGCGATTTTTGTTTAAAAAATTTTAGCAAAGTGTTAGACAAAAATTTTAGCATAAATATAATTTTATCCTAATCAATATGCGCAACAACTGCATAAATTAATTTGCTTTCGTTTGCCAGCCTCCCTTTAGTTTGGTGGTTGAGGGCTTGATATTGTTGTAGGAGAGGAAGGTTCAAATTCCTCCAGCCCTCCCTCTTCATGGTAAAAAAAAAAAAAAAAAAAATTTTGCTTTCGTTTCAATTTAAGCAACACAAAAAAACAATATCTAATTTGGCTTATGATAAAATGGTTTTTTGATAGAATATCAATTTATACGGTTTGATTTCATTCGTAATTCCTTGACAATCTTAATCTGCTATTATTAATTTTTCATTTTTTTTTGAATTTAAGAGGAGAGTTTTATTGTACAGACTCTTCTACTTAATTTTTGACATTAATTTCGTAGTGTCTTGAACGAAGTATTTGTCATTCTGACTATTCAATTTTTGAAACTAACAACATTTCCTTTTATAGGTCCAATATACATTTTCACATTTAAACTTGGATTAATTGATTAATTGCACATTTTAATTTTAATTTTAGCATGTCATGGAAAATTGAACTTGTTTTTTTTAGTAGTAAAATAGAAATTTTATTTTTTTTGAAAGAAAAAACGAAATTTTATTAAGTAGAAGCATCAGCATATGATAAATCACTGATGAACTCTGGGTAGTTGTTTCTCAGGTCATCTTCTCTACATTGGAATGTCAAAACAATGAGTTATAAATTTGACTTTGAGGCGTGAAAAACACTATCTTTAATATATTAATTGCCCTCACTATATCTGTTGCATGGTTAAAACAATATATTTTCAGAATACAATACAGTCAAAAATTTTACAGATAGCAACTCTATAAAATTCGTAAAAAACATTTTTATTCTAGGCGAAAATAATTGTAAAGAGAATAGGAGAGGAAATAACTGCATTATTTATTCTGCACCAAATTGTTCTATATTTATATATACACTATTCTTTTTGCAGTTAATAAACAACCTTTTAAAATATTGCAACTAATAATAATAATAATAATTATTATTATTATTTAACCTGTAGACAAAAATCAAGACACTTATTTTATTTTTATGCCTGTGTCTAGTGTTTAAGTGTCATCATTAGACTACACCAAAAGTATTTTGTGGTTAGATATATTTTCACTTAAAGGTTTGTAGTTTTTTTTTTTTGAAGGTATTTGGTTCTATTTTCTAACAATTTAATGCACTGTCAATAAACATCATCATTATTTTGTAATAAAACTTTAATATAACACTCTCTTTTAATAATACAAATATTTTACATGTGATTTAATCAATTTAACTATTTATATACTTTTAAAAATATTACAAATTTATATCAAAAATTGTTTCTCTTATTCATAATAAAAATAAAAATAAAAATAAAAATACATCTTATTTTTATTTATTTTAATTAGTTGAATGCTATACTACTTAGTATATAATTTTACTATTAAAAATTCATATTATTTTAACATTATAATATATATTTTTAATGTTATTACTGAATAGGGTATTAAAATGCAAGTAGAATCAAACTGTAGACCCTTAAATATTATAAAAAATATCACAACCTTTTAACTAAAAAAATAGCTAACCACAAATTATTTTATTATACTTTTCCTTTTTTTTTTTTTTGTTAATGGGTTCAGACAAATTACAATACAATTGAATTTTTTTGGCATATACACAGATTGATAGACATAATCACTTGACTTTTTTTTTTTTTTGCTAGGTGTAAATGATGATTCTAATTAGGATGTATTTTTTTTTTTTCTAGATGTATCGTGATCCTTCTAATCAAATTGTAATTCTTATATTGAGCCAAAAAGGCTAAAATTAATAATGTAATTTGGGTTCTTATAATTTGTATATGTAGTTTTTTGGACTGTTGGACATATTTAGGCTTTGGCCCAATATTTATATATCATATAATTTTTGGCTCACAGCCCAAAATCCCATTCGATAGGCAAATCTGAAATAAACTCGATATCATAGCTGATCCAAACTGTTGGTCATTAACTTCAATTAGTTTCGATTTGACAATTATTTCGTTCAAACTAACTGATCAATTTTATGCTTTAATCCCTGGAGTCGACCCGACCCAACCCAACTGGCCCAATGCAAACCTCTATCCTCTTGTATAGCATTAGAATATTGTTAATCTGTTGACATTCCACTAAATCATCCATGAAAAACAAGTAAATCATTAACAAAGAATAGGTGGGTTAAAGATGGTGCATGTCTTGTAACTCTACAAGCCTCTTTCCTCACTGTGATGAAGCATAGAAGACAACCCTTTAATGCACAATGTAAAGAGATATGGTGACAATGGGTCACACTATCTCAGTTCTCTTTGTGGCACTATGGGCCCTATCTCCTTATCACTCACACTATAGTATATCTAATTGTAGTCATACAAAATATAATTAAATCAACCCACTGACTTGCAAAGCCTAATTTCAACATGATTTGAAGGAGAAATTCCTATTCTATATGGTCGTATGCCTTATTCATGTCAATTTTCAAACCTATCACCTTTTTCTTTCCACTATGTTTTCTCTTAAGGTAATGCATTATTTTGAAGGATATGAGAATATTATAAAAAATGAGCCTACTCAGTACAAAGGCACTTTGGGCTTCCAAAATCATATGGGGTAAGATTCTTTTAAGTTTGTTTGCAAGAACCCTTTCTACAATTTTGTAAATAACATGACAAAGTAATATGGGTCGAAGATCACTCTTGATTATAAGGTTCTTTCATTTGGGAATGAGAACAATATTGGTGTCATTAAAGCCATCATTAAAAGTACCAGTAGTCAAACAATTTAATAAGGCTTTTGTAGTATGTCTGGTTATAAGTGTCCATAGCTTTTGGAAAAAAGTCGGATTCAAATTGTCCAATCTAGGAGCTTTGTTAAGGTGCATGTTGGAGAGCACCTCACTTAATATATTCATTCTTAAAAAGAGCAGTGAGGTTGATATTATCTTCTACAGAGATGATTGGATGCACACTATCAAGGACCTCTATTATTGGGCTACCATAAATGGGAACAACTTATTAAAATAGTCTAACATATGAGCCTCTAATCCACTATTCCAATCTACCTAATTCCTATCATCCCTTTTTATCTTATGATGTAGTTTACTCTCTTTCACTTTAATGCATCTACATGAAAGTACTTGGTATTTTGATTACCTTTTTAAAGCTAAAGTTGCTTAGCCCTTTATCTTAAGTACACTTTTTGTTGATTTAATGCTTTAAATAACTATGAATGAAAGTTATTCAGTTTAATGGCAGCCAAGATATCCTTTTACATTAAAGATGATGGATCCACCTGTTGCAATGGAAGATTTTACTTTAATTTTTTTTTTGATTTTCGATCCCTATAGCTGAAGCATTACACAATATTATTTAATTTTCTCTTGGATATCAAACGAGCTATTACAACTCTAGAAATCAGTAAACCAACTATTCTTTTTAATCCAAATTCTTCCTTTATAAACTAGCTATTCTCAAATCTAAACTAGGTTCTAAACTTCATCGACTTGTTTATTAACGTTTAGGAAAATTGACATGTGATCATAAAAGGAAATTTCAAGGTTGCATACTTAGCATCGGGAAATAGTTATGACCATTCGAAAGACGCAATTGCTTTGTCCAATCATTCTCAAATCTAGTTTATAAACCATTTCCCCTTTTCCCATGTGTATTCACACCCTTCCACATCGACATCTTGGAGCTTAAAGGTGTTAAGATCTACAACAAAACCATTTATATAGAAGCTAGTCCGAGATTTTGTTACCTCTATACTTCTTTGATTGGGATGTCATCTCGTTGAAGTTGCTAATACAACACCATGGAAGAGAGTGACTTGTTTATCTAGCTTGCAAAGTAATTCCCATGACTTGCTACGAAATTGCCAGGAAGCCAAACTATAAAAACCTGTTAGTCTTTAAGATTTCATATTCTGAATATTAACTCTCAAATCAATATGGTTTTAAGAAAAGCCAATTAAGCTAGCCTCATCTCTATTTTTTCAAAGTAAAGTTGAACCCTCACTATGCCCTTAAGCCTCCACAATAAAATTTTTATCATATTTTAATCGAGCTTTATTCTTTCAATTTTATTTATGTTTTAATAAGTTTCAATTAAAAGATAGACTCTCAAAGGAAACAAGTTCCTTTAACAACTAAATTGCTCATGGGTTGCCAAGCCCACGACAATTTCAACTCAAGCCACTCATGGCTCTCAACAAGCCTGGAAACTAGAGCTAGCCCCATTTGCATTTTTTGAGCCTATAGCCTATGATGCTCCTTCATTTGATCTTGAATCATTAAAGGGTTTCCATCTCCATTCTTGACTTTTTTTTTGTTATAACCCGATATTTTAAATTATTAAATTTATTTTGAGATATGCAGTGTTAATAAATATTTTAAATTTTTATATATTATAATTATTGTGTGAAATTTAATTTTAGTATTTTATATTATTATTTATTTAGTTATTATTATTATAATTATTATTCATGAATAGTATTAATTTATTTTATCATAAATATTTTATTATGTAGAGGAATTAATTTGAAAGTGATTATTTATTTAAAAATATCATTGTTAATAATAATAATAATAATAATAATAATATTATTATTATTATTATTATTATTATTATTATTATTATTATTATTTTATATGTATGTGTATTTTGACTTTTTCCTAATTAAAAAAATATATAAAAACCAAAATTTCCCTTTTTCCCTCCCTTTTTCCTTCCTTTCTCTTATTTTCTTTCTCCCTTCTCCTTCCCATTTTTTCTCCCTTCTACATTTTTTTTAGCAGAACCGTGCGCCACTATCAGCCACCCATGCCACTCCCAATCGCCGCTCCCCAGCTCACCGTTGCACCTTCTCCTCCTCCCTTCCTCTTCCCTTCCCGCCATCGCCTCCTTCCTCCTCTTTTCCTCTCGGCACTGACACGCTTCAAGGCACGTCGGTAACATTTCTGGCATCGTCAGGGATTGAGATTGGTGTCGATTGGAAGCTCTTCCCTTGGGCTACGTTTCTCCCAAGTTAATTTCTCTAATTAACTTCGAATTGAACTTCAATTTTGTTAAATTATAATTAGGGTTCTTGATGTATTTTATTGATTTTGAGTTCAATTGGTTTGAATTATGTGAAATTGAAGTTGTAAGTTTTCCAAAAATGTGTTCAAAATTAATTTTGGAGATAGTTGAAATTTGAGCACTATTCTGGGCACAGGTACTGTTCACGGGATTGTCCTGACTCAGAGAATACTATTTATTTTTAGTAAATTCTACTAGTTATTTTAAGCATATTTCATTGAGAAAATATATTGAAATTGTGTTCCAATTATTAATTATGAATTTTTAAAAGTTTATGTGAAAATTGAATTTTTGAAAAAATTAGTATAAATTGGTAAATTTTGTATTTTAATTGAAATTATTGTTAATTAGTATGTTTTGGAGTAATAAATAGTATTAAAATAATTTTTATGAATTATTTACTATTTTAAAACTAATTAATAATAATTTCCATTATTATATTCAAATAATAATTTTATTTATTATTTTTATGATTAAATGGATTTTTAGCTATTTTTATAATATAATAATGTATTTTAAATAATCAATTGACCTTGTGCTATTTAATTTCGAGTATTTGAAAAATGGATTTTTATTAATATTATTTAACTCTATTTGAGATTTTGTTAAATTAATTTGAAAATAAATTATCTTTAATGTTTTTGTTATTTAAATAAATTGTATTGTGGTATTTTATTGATTTTTAGGGATTTTAATGATTTTTAATATTTATTATTAAATTGTTGATTTTTGTGTATTTTGATTATCGGTTGGGCAATTTGTGTAGTTCGGAGGCTCAACTCGAGAAGTTATGCATTAGTGGATATTGAAGTGTGTCTGCTTGTAGGATCGGCTCTACTTTCAATAATGAGATGTCCATTTTATAGAGGAAACTTTGCCAAATTTTTGGTAAAATTCTTGTAAAATGTAACATCAGGTCAATCCTGAGGTTTTGATTTTTGATCGAGTCATGTCTTAAATCGAGTTACTCTTTAGAATTTCTAAAAGTATAAAATGAGGAGCTCGATTCTAATATTATTATTATTTATTTATTTTCTATAGTTAAGCTGAGACCGAGGCCTATTGGACCATACCAGCCTATCTCTTTTAGAGGAGGGCACAACTATGAGTTATTATCTTATATATGCATTGCATGTACAATACATATTTGCGAGCATCCATATTTTTTATAATATATTTAAATATAATTTATTTTATTAAATAATTATGTTTATGTTTGGTATATATTTGGTCTATATATTTGGTATATTTTTTATATATATTCAGTATATTTTTTATATATACTCAGCATATATTTGGTATATATTTTGGTATACATTTGTTATATATTCAATATATGTTTGGTATATTTCTTTAAAAATGGATGCCATTATGTTTAAATTATGCATTTTATTATTTTAATAATTATACTTTTTATTCGAATGATAGCAATAGAACATGCTAGCTAGTGGGCTGCACTAGGACTATGTACGTACTAGTGTATTAGATTTTAGGGTTGATATTATGAGATATTTGGTGTGAGATTTGAATAATTGATTATTGTTATTGTGATGAAAGAGTGGTGTGATTGCGGGAGCTCGATTGACTTAGTGTCTTGGGGCCAATCATACTAACAGTGAGATTACAAAAGCTCAGTTGACTTAGTGTCTCGGGGCCAATCTATTGTCCAAAAATGGAAAAGATAAATATTATGGCATTAAGTAAGCATGTTGGCCAGTGAGATTCAATGATTGAGGTTGCGTAATATTTTAGCATCTGTGTGAAATGCATGTGTATATATATATATATACTGACGCTTGACTGTATATGACTTTAGGTTGCATGTATATATATTATAATAATTCACTCAGTGAGGTTTGACTCCCCTCAACATTTTTTTTCAGGATTTTCTACATCAAACCTTTCTCGTAGTACTATTCACTGGACTTTTTCCTCCCCGACCGATTTATGTAAATATTGAACTATTGTCTTCTTGTATTTTAGTAATCACTACAGTAGTAGCATTATTGTATTAGTAGTGTGTTGTATTATTAGAAACCTTGTACCTGAATATTGTATGAAAATATTTTTATTATGTTATAAAATAAAGATTTGCTTTTATATTAATTAAAGTTTTAATTTTGGTGTATTTTTAAATTATTATTGCTTGTGTTTTTATTTTTAAAACTTACTATAGGTTTCAGATTTGAAAGAATTTCCGTTCTTTAGTGCCGATCATGACTCCCCGGTTTGGGTCGTAACAAAGTTGGTATTAGAGCCTAGGTTTTTACTATTGTGGACCTAGGTTATTAAAGTCTTTTTTTTTTTAAAACTACTACAGTGAATTAGGTTCGATAATGTCTTTAATAAGTTTTTTGTGTAATCATTAGGCTGTCTGTTTGTTGTCCATTTTGTATGAATTTTATTGGTTTTTGTATTTTCAAAATGAGGAGGTGAGCGTGTGTCGCTCTGCTGGTCGTTGAGGCCAGGGATGATGAGTCCTTCCAGGATGAGGTTTTACCTCCAGAGCCACCGGTCAGGCACAAAGGTAGAGGTAGACCTCAAGGAGTGGTAGGTCGCCATAGGCAGAGAGAGCTATAAAATGAGGAACCTATAGAGTCAAAGTTTGAGGAAGTTGTTATACCTCTAGTCGTACCATAGAGGCAACCTATTTATCAACAGGGCATGTCGAACCTTGAGGCAGCATTATTTTATGCCGGAGTCAGCAGGACATTATTTGACGGGACTATAGACCCTCTAGACTTTTTGCATACCGTTGAGATGAAAACTCGGACTGCTTACACTGAGTATCAAAGGATCATGATAGTCGAGCTATTTGTTGAGGGGCTAGCCCTGGATTGGTTCGTTCATGTCATCCAGCCACATATGACGACACTCACCTGGGCCCAATTTTGAGAGAGATTTATGAGACATTTCTATCTAAAGCCTATGTGGATGAGTTATAGACTTCAACTGATGAGTATCACTAGAGGTGACAGATCAATAGAGGGCTACACTAGAGAGTTCCTTAGAATGGGTCGATATTGAGAGGACCTGATGAGAGATCAGTACTTCACAGTTATGATGTATGTCACCGGGCTGGGTTTTGCATTCGCTGGGATGCTTACTGCAGGCCTTACTCTTGAGTCGGTGATAGAGTTGGTCAAGGAGATAAAGCTCATATTAGTCAAGCAGGGAGTTATGCCTGATTACTATCAGTTGGGATGTGTACAGGTAGGAGGATCGCAAAGTACTCAATACATCACTTTTCAGATTAGCTCTAGTAGTTGGTAGAGAGGATCCTATTAGTAGAGTTAGAGAGCTCAATAGAGAGTCCACAGGAGTAGTAGACATGGTTGTGTTGGACTGCGTAGACCTATCAAATTCAATTATAAAGCTACCAACAGGAGCAGTGCTCAGAGTTTGAAATATGGCAGCATGAGATTAGCAGCCAGTACTTGTCAGATGTGTGGGAGAGTCCATCAGGGACCATGCTACATGACTCTTGAAGCTAGTTTTAGATACGGACAGATGAGGCATTTTGCTAGAGTGTGTCCATATTCTAGCTATTAGCTGTCATTTTTACAGCAGTTCATTGCTAGTTCAGCTTCAACTCCTTATCAGTTGCCTCCAACTTAGTATTCGAGTACAACGCAGCTTGTTGCCCAGTAGGGCATATTAGAGGTAGTAGAGGAGGTGCCAAGGGGTTTGGTTAGGCTTCCACTAGCCAACAAGGAGGTCGAGGTCATATAGAGTTTTCACCCTCACCCAGCAGGATGCTCAGGCATCCAATGTCGATGTTGCTAGTATATGTAATATCCCATGTTTTTAGATATTTTTATATTGCATCGGGATATGCAATGTTAATGATTCTTATATATAATATTGATATTTTAAGAGTTTGTAATTTAATTAAAGCTAATTTTAATTATTTTAAGTGTTTTACGTAAAATTTTTCTGAGAATTCTATTTTCGGGGAAATTTTTACGTAAATAATTTACTATTAATTATTTTAATTAGATTTACGCATTTGCATGAATTCATATATATTTTTAAACTACTAAATAACGTATATATGTGTATTTATTTATTTAACTAGGGTTTAATTAATTACCCTAATTTTTATTATTTATTAATTAGTTTTAATATTATTTAATTATTTTTAGTGTATAAATTATTAAAATATTAAAAATTATGTGTGTGGTGTATATTTAATGTGTGTGAGATTTATATTATTATAATATATAGTGTAAAAGTATATAGATATATATACATATACATTTAGTATTAAATAAAATATAAAGTTTGAGTTATTTACAAGTGTGTCATTCGTCCTCCTTCTTCATCCCCGATCGTCCCCATCACCGTTCCATAGCTGCTACTTCCGTTCTCAGGCCGTCGGTGTACCGCCAGCAGCTCCGCCCTTCCCAGCCAACAGCTCCGCCACCTTTCCTTCTCTTCTCCGGCGCCGTTTGCCTCTGTCATCGCCAGAAAATCGAAAGTTTCATTTTCTTCCTCCCTCGCGATTCTGGCCACCAAATTCCTTGCTTCCAGTATTGTTGGACTCCCCTGAAGCCATAGAAGATGGTTCCAAGCTTTTTTTAAGCTTAAAACTTGATTTGGTATGGTTTTTCTTAATTTTTCAATGTCGGCCATATTGAATTTTTGAATTTTTTTGAGCTTTTCTTTGCGATTCATGAAAATTCCTTTAACAAATGTTGATCCTAGTAGCTTAATATTTATGTGTGAATTTTTTTAGAATTTTTGGAGATTATTTTGATTTTTGGGTATTTTTGAATATTTTATTATTATTTTCTAATTTTCGAAAATTAATTAAATAAATTATGAAATTGTGTTTTATGATAAATATAGGTGTTGAAATGAATTATAGAAATTTATTTGGAATTTTTATGAATTTCTATGTATTTATTTTGAATTTAATTAGTTTATGTAATTTTGAGAAAATAGGGTTAATTGTGTTTTTAATTGAAATTAATTAGTTAATTGAGTTTAATTATTGATATTATTGATAAAAATGTTGAGAAAATAAATTTTGTGCAATTATATTATTTTTGGTGAATTTTTGGATTAATTTTAGTATATTTATATATATAGGGGTATTTTGGTAATTTTATCCTAAATTGACTAAAAATGTAATTAAATTGGTTTTAATAGCTATTTAAGGTATAAAAATGATTTCTACAAATTATTTAGTATTTTTAATTAATTAAAACTATTTTTCGTGAATTATTTTTAAATTATATATATAATATACGATTTTTCTAAATAAATGAGTTTTATTGGTTTTTAATGTGTTTTTCTACTTATAAAATGTATTTCTATGATAAAAGGGTATTTTTGGTATTTTCATAATTGTTCTGTGAATTGTGGACTCCGGTCGGTAAACTGTAGTTTGGAGTTTGACCGAGGGATTGTGATTGGGATTCTGTATCTATTTTTCGAAGTGTGTTTCTTTGCAGGGCCGGCTCTACTCTTTGAGTAAAGAGATGTCCGTTTTACAGGGGAGGTTCTGTCGGATTTTCGATAGAATTCTCGTAAAACGTGATGTCCGGTCGAACCCTAATTCTGATTCTGTGTCCAATATTCTAGATCGAGTTTCTAGGATTTTCTGTTAGGTTTATTCTGATGTTTATTATTTATTGTTTATTTAGTTGCGCCGAGATCAAGGCCTAGTGGACCAGGCCCATCGGACCCATCTTGAGGAACACACTAAGTGTGAGTTACTATTCTATATATATATATACTTTAGGGTGCATGATTTAGAAATATATGTTTTATTTTGATTAATTATGCATAAATAATTCAATTAGTACTTAAGTTTATTTTTAGTTTATTTTGGTTTATCTTTAGTATATTTTCGGTATATTTTAAATTATATGCATGTTTTGCTAATAAATTAAGTTTAAAATGTTTTTGAATATATTTCTAGTTTATTCCGTAATCTATCTGGATTTCTTTGACGTATATATACTCAAAATATACTTGATTTACTTTTGGTATATTTCTAGTATATATATATGGTTTATGTTGCTATTTATTTTAAATTCATGCATCATTTATTTTTATGAATGTATGCTTTATATTTTAATGAAGGATATCAATAGAACATGCTATCTAGTGGGCAGCACTAGGACCGAGTATGTACCGGTACGCTTATAGCATTTAGGCTATATTACTAACCTATTTGAGGATATTGATTGAATTTGATTAATTGATGTGTGAGAAAGGATTTGGGAGTGTGATTGCTGGAGCTCGGTTGACCAAGTGTTTCAGGGCCAATCACACTGACAGTCAGACTGCTGGAGCTCGGTTGACTTAGTGTCTCGGGGCCAGTCTACTGTCCAAATGGAACAAGTGAATATATTCAAATAAGTGAGCCTGTATGGCTAGAGTGTTGTCTAACACTGTTTTGAGGTTGCGATTTTTATAGGGTTCTATTTTATCCTTCATAAATAGTGATTTTCAATATATATATAAAATGATTTTATTGCATCTGTGTGTAACTGCTTGTATACATACATATTGTATATATATTATTGACTGTATGCATTGTCATTTAGTATGTATGTATATATATTATAGTAATTCACTCAGTGAGGTCTGACTCCCCTCTGTTGACCATTTTTCAGGAGAGTCTTCTTCGTCAGACCTCAGTAGCAGGCTTGTACGTCGGATTTCTTCCGCCCCGGCTTCTTTATGTAAACTGCTCACTTGAGTTTTATTTTTATAATCTAAACACTACAGTAGTTGAATAAAGTCGTGAGATCTGTACTTTAAATATTTGAACTGAATTTGTATTAAAAGTTTATTTATATATATGAGATGAGGATTTGATTTAAATCCCATGGTGGATTATTATTTTTATATTTGTGATTTTATTCCGCTGTATAGTATTTTACTTAATTATGTTATTATTAGTATTGCATGTATTTATTTTTTTTAGGCTTGCTACGGGTTCCAGATTCGAAAGAATTCCTGTTCCCTAGCGCTGGTCATGGCCCCTATTTTGGGTCGTGACAATATACTTCCTGTTTGTTAGTTGGATGCTAGAGTTTTGATTAATCTAGGTGCCACACATTCTTTCATGTCCCCTGTTTTTGCTTCAAAGTCGTGTTGGCAAGCTTTGAGGATGGCTTTTCCTTTATCTATCATCACTCCTCTAAGTGATTCATTAAACACCGACGTGGTTCTTTTTGGTTGTCTGGTGTAAGTGGGAGGCAGAGAATTGCCAGTGGAACTGGTGTTGTTGGATGTGATATAGTTCTATATGATCCTTGGTGTGGATTGGTTATCTCAGCATTATGCCATTATGTATTGTCGGAGTAAAGAGGTGATTTTCACAATTCCAGATCAAGAAGAGTTTAAGTTTATGGGTGATAAGAGTTCTGCACCTTAGAATCTTATTTTCACTATCATGGATAGGAAGATGCCGAGGAAGGGTTGTCAGGGATACTTGACACTAGTCAAGGATACTTCAGTGGAGAAGTTGTCTCTCACCAATGTTCTAGTAGCTTGTGAGTTTCCTGACTTTTTCCTAAGCAGTTGCCAGGTTTACCACCTCACAGAGAAATTGAATTTTGTATAGATTTGGTCCCAGGCACAACCCCTATTTCAATGCTGCCCTACAGAATGGCTCATGCAAAGTTAAAAAAATTAAAGGAGCAGTTACAAAACTTGCTAGACAAGGGTTTTATTAGACCCAATGTTTCTCCTTGGGGTGCACCAGTCCTATTTATAAAGAAGAAGGATGGTACATTGAGACTGTGCATTGATTATAGAGAGTTGAATAAGGTGATAATGAAGAGCAAATATCCTTTTCCAAGATAGATTATCTGTTTAATCAACTTCAGGGTGCACAGTTCTTTTCCAAGGTTGACTTAAGGTCGGGTTATCATCAGTTGCGGATCAGTGAAGCCGATGTTCCTAAAATCGCATTCCACACTCAGTATGGTCACTATGAGTTTCTGGTGATGTCCTCTGGGTTAACTAATGCACCATCTACTTTTATAAATTTGATGAATAGGAAATTCAGACCGTTTATGGATCAATTTATGGTAGTCTTTATTAATGATATACTGGTGTATTTGAAGAGTATGGAAGAGCACGTATATCACTTGAGCACAGTACTGCAGACATTGAGAGAACATCAACATTATGCAAAATTCTTGAAGTTTGATTTCTGGTTGGAGAGTGTTGCATTCCTTTGAGACAGTTGAAAAAGCATGAACATAATTATCCTACTCATGACCTAGAGATGGCAGTAGTGATCTTTACTCTTAAGATCTGGAGACATATTTGTACAGGGTGACTTGTGAGATTTTCACAGATCATAAAAGCCTAAAGTACATTTTCCTGCAGAGAGATATGAACTTGAGGCAGAGGATATGGTTAGAAATCCTGAAGGATTATGACTATGATATTTTTTATCATCCAGATAAGGCTAATGTGGTAGCAAATGCTTTGAGTAGGAAGTCCTCAGGTAGTCTTGCTTACATTAGTGTGAAGAGGAGAACTTTGATCCAAGAGTTGTACCAGTTAGTGGATCAAGGTCTGATGATGAAGATTATCAGATCAAGAGGACTATTAGCCTATTTCAAAGTTAGATAAGTGTTGAGAGATAGGATTAAGGCAACTTATGGCCGATATCCTATTCTAGCAGAGCTTGAGGAGAATATTCGTGAAGGAAAGTTCACTGATTTTACACTATAGATTAGTGGTAGATTATGTGTTCCTGATGTGGATAAGATTATGCATTTCTGATGTGGGTAAGATTATGCGTTCCTGATGTGGATAATTTAAGAGAGGAAATCCTTAAAGAAGCTTATTCTATAATTTACAGTGTACATCTTGGTGTTACTAAGATATACCACAACATCCGAGATTTGTACTGGTGGGATGGATTAAAGAAGAATGTAGTTAATTATATTTCTAAATGGTTGACTTGTCAGCAGGTGAAAGCTGAGCATCAGAAGTCTTCTGAGAAGCTTTAACCTCTTCCTATTCCTGAGTGGAAGTGGTAGAGAGTTGCTATGGATTTATGGTAGGGTTACCTCATTTTAAGGATGGATACAATTCCATTTGGGTGATTGTGGACAAGTTAACCAAATAAGCTCACTTCCTACCAGTTAAAGCCACTTATTTTGTAGCTAAGTTATATGTTAAGCATATTGTATGCCTTCATGGAGTGCCTGTTTCCATTGTATCTGATAGAGGTTTAGTGTTTACCTCTTAATTTTGGCAAAAGTTATAGGAAGCAATGGGCACTAGGCTTGATTTTAGTATTGCTTTTCACCCTCAAACAAATGGTCAATCTGAGAGGACGATCTAAACACTTGAGGATATGTTGAGGATGTGTGTATTAGATCTTGGAGGTAGTTAGGATGATCATTTACTACGAGTAGAGTTCGCTTATAATAACAGCTACTATAATAATATTGAAATGGCACCATATGAAGCTCTGTATAAAAGGAAGTGTAGATCTCCTCTGTGTTGGGATAAGATTTGAGAGAGAGTGTTGACTGGACATGAGGTTATTCAGGATGTAGTTGAGAAGGTTGCTATAATCAAAAGGAGATTAGAAACCATAGCTAGTAGATGGAATAACTATGCGGATCCGAAGCACAGAGATGTGGAGTTTCAGGTTGAAGACTATGTTTTTCTAAAGGTGTCTCCGATGAAGGGTGTGATGAGATTTGGCAAGAAGGAAAAATTAGCACCGAGATATATTGGACCGTTCGAGATTCTTGAGAGAGTGGGCATGGTTGCATATCGGTTGGCTTTATCTCCAAATTTGTCTCAAATGCATCTAATGTTCCATATCTCGATGCTAATGAAGTATATTTCAGACCCTTCGCACGTGTTGCAGCTTGAGAGTGTGGAAGTGAACGAAGACTAGACATACAAGGAAGAGCCAGTCGTGATTATTGATTATTAAGTACGTCAATTGCATTCGAAGCAGATCCCGATGATCAAAGTGTTGTGGAGGAGCACATGTGGGAGACTGAGGCTGAGATGCGGGTGACCTACCCTTACTTTTTTCCTCGATGAATTCCTGTTTTTTGCTCTTTTATTTGGAAATTTAAGGACGAATTTTTGTAAGGGGGAAAGATTGTTATAACCCGATATTTTAAATTATTGAATTTATTTTAAGATATATAGTGTTGATAAATATTTTAAATTTTTATATATTATAATTATTGTGTGAAATTTAATTTTAGTATTTTATATTATTATTTATTTAGTTATTAATAATAATAGTATTATTATTATTCATGAATAGTATTAATTTATTTTATCATAAATATTTTATTATGTATAGGAATTAATTTGAAATTGATTATTTATTTAAAAATATTATTGTTAGTAATATTATTATTATTATTATTATTATTATTATTATTATTATTATTATTTTATATGTACGTGTATTTTGTCTTTTTCCTAAATAAAAAAAAACATATAAAAACCAATTTTTTTGCTTTTTCCCTTCCCTTTTCCTTCCTTCCTCTTTTTTTCTTTCTCCCTTCTCCTTCCCCTTTCTTCTCCCTTTTGCGTTTTTTTAGCAAAACTGCGTGCCACCACTGAGCCATCGCTAGCCACCCATACCACCGCCAATCGCTGCTCCCTAGCTCGCCATCAAACCTTCTCCTCCTCCCTTCCTCTTCCCTTCCCGTCGTCGCCTCTTTCCTCTTATTTTCCTCTTAGCACTGACACACTTCAAGGCACGTCGATGATATTTTTGGCATCTTCAAGGATTGAGATTGGTGTTGATTGGAAGCTCTTCCCTTGGGCTACGTTTCCCCAAGGTAATTTCTCCAATTAACTTCAAATTGAACTTTAATTTTGTTAAATTGTAATTAGGGTTCTTGATGTATTTTGTTGATTTTGAGTTCAATTGGTTTGAATTATGTGAAATTGACTTTAGATTAGTTAAATTGAAGTTGTAAGTTTTTAAAAACGTGTTTAAAATTGATTTTGGAGATAGTTAGAATTTGAGCACTATTCCAGGCACAAGAACTGTTCACGGGACTGTTCCAGCTTAGAAAATACTTTTTATTTTTAATAAATTCTACTAGTTATTTTAAGAATATTTTGTTAGAAAGTATATTGAAATTGTATTCCGATTATTTATTATGAATTTTCGAAAGTTTATGTGAAAATTGATTTTTTAGAAAAATTAGTATAAATTGGTAAATTTTGTATTTTAATTGAAATTATTATTAATTAGTATGTTTTGGAGTAATAAATAGTATTAAAATAATTTTTATGAATTATTTACTATTTTAAAATTAATTAATAATAATTTCTTATATTATATTCAAATAATAATTTAATTTATTATTTTTATGATTAAATGGATTTTTAGCTATTTTTATAATATAATAATGTACTTTAAATAATTAATTGAACCTTGTGCAATTTAATTTCTAGTATTCGAAAAATGGAATTTTACTAATATTATTTAACTCTATTTGAGATTTTATTAAATTAATTTGAAAATAAATTATCTTTAATGTTTTTGTTATTTAAATAAATTGTATTGTGGTATTTTATTGATTTTTAGGGATTTTAATGATTTTTAACATTTATTATTAAATTATTGATTTTTGTGTATTTTGGTTCTCGATTGGGCAATTTTTGTAGTTCGGGGGCTAAACCCGAGAAGTTGTGCATTTGTGGATAATGAAGTGTGTTTACTTGCAGGATCGACTCTACTATCAATAGAGAGATGTTTGTTTGACAAATGAGACTCTGCTGAATTTTTGGTAGAATTTTTATAAAACGTGACATCAGGTCGATCCTGAGGTTTTGATTTTTGGTCGAGTCGTGTCCCAGATTGAGTCACTCCTTAGAATTTCTAGAAGAACTAGGAGTTTAATTTTAATATTATTATTATTTATTTATTTTCTATAGTTACGTCGAGAACGAGGTCTATCAGATTAGGCCAGTCTATTTCTTTTAGATGAGTGCACAACTGTGAGTTATTATCTTATATATGCATTGCATGTAGAACACATATTTACGAAAATCCATATTTTTTATAATGTATTTAAATATGATTTATTTTATTAAATAATTATGTATATGTTTGGTATATATATGGTATATATTTGATATATATGTGATATATATGTTTGGTACATGTTTTATATATATTCTATATATTTTTGGTATATACTCAGCATATATTTGGTATATACTTAGGTATATATTCAGTATATGTTTGGTATATAATTGGTATATTTCTTTAAAAATTGATGTCATCATGTTTAAATTATGCATTTTATTATTTTAATTATTATACGATTTATTCAAAGGATAATAGTATAATATGCTATCTAGTGGGCTACACTAGGATTGTGTACGTACTAGTGCTTTAGATTTTTGGGTTGATATTATAAGATATTTGATGTGAGATTTGAATAACTGATTATTATGATTGTGGTGAAAGAGTGGTGGAACTCGATTGATTTAGTGTCTCGGGGCCATTCACACTACTAATGAGACTGCGGGTGCTCGGTTGACGTAGTGTCTCGGGGCTAGTCTACTGTCCAAAAATAGAAAAGAGAAATATTATGGAATTAAGTAAGTCTGTTGGCTAGTGAGATTCAATGACTAAGGTTGCATAATATTTTAGGGTTATACTCCAATCCTGTAACCAAAATAAACGTTTCTGCATCTATTATTATATAAAAATGGATTTTAGCATTTGTGTGAAATGCATGTATAAATATATATTTATATTGATGTTTGATTGTATATGACTTTAGGTTGCATGTATATATATTATAATAATTCACTCAGTGAGGTCTGACTCCCGTTAATAATTTTTTCAGGATCTTTTACATCATACCTTCTTTATAGTACTATTCGCCGGACTCTTTTCTGCTCGGCTGATTTATGTAAATATTGAACTATTGTCTTCTTGTATTTTAGTAATCATTGCAGTAGTAGCGTTATTATATTAATAGTGTGATTGCGGGAGCTCAGTTGACCTAGTATCTCAGGGTCATTCACACTAACAGTGAAACTGCGGGTGCTTGGTTGACTTAGTGTCTCGGGACCAGTTTATTGTCCAAAAATGAAAAAGAGAAATATTTTGGAATTAAGTAAGTCTGTTAGCTAGTGAGATTGAATGACTGAGGTTGCGTAATATTTTAGGATTCTGCTATGATCCTACAACCAAAATAAATGTTTCTGCATATATTATTATATAAAAATGGATTTTAGCATTTGTGTAAAATGCATATATATATATATATATATATTTATACTAATGCTTGACTGTATATGATTTTAGGTTGTATGTATATATATTATAATAATTTACTCAGTGAAGTCTGACTCTCCTCAATATTTTTTTTAAGGATCTTCTACATCAGACCTTTCTTGTAATACTATTCGCAAATTCTTTCCTCTTCGGCTGATTTATATAAATATTAAACTATTATCTTTTTATATTTTAGTAATCATTACAGTAGTAATGTTATTATATTAGTAGTGTGTTGTATTATTAGAAACCTTGTACCTAAATATTGTATGAAAATGTTTTTATTATGTTATATAATAAAGATTTGCTTTTATATTAATTAAAGTTTTAATTCTAGTGTATTTTTATATTATTATTGCATGCGTTTTTATTTTTAAGGTTTACTATGAGTTTCAAATTTGATAAAATTCCCGCCCTCTAGCGTCGATCTTGACTTCCCGATTTGGATGGTGATATTTTTTTTTCCTTTATCTATTATGGTCTACTACAACCAAACACTCAATAGTTGAATTTTGACCATAAATTGACTTGCTATTCTTGAAATTAGTAGAATAATGAGGAATATAAGAGTTTTTGGCTTGCACTTGGTGCTCCAATGAGTTGCCCTATTTGCTGCTATAGTGATTGATTTGTAAAATCCCATATTATATATTTCTTGCATCACTCCAACTCATTTCCACGCATATTCCAAATCCATTATCGTCACCTCCCTCTTGTTAGGCTGATTCATGGTGGAATTGGGCAACTAGCTCTCACCAATGTTTTTATTTTGCCTTCTCAGTTGAGCGTGTAGCCAAGCACCATAAACTCTGTCTGCCTTTCCATTGGGGCTTCAAACAACTTTTAGCAAAAATGCTCATAGTGCCCCGATTTTCCACATATGTAACAAAATGTTGGTAACATCTCATATTAAAATTGGATCTAAAACCTGTTACCTCCTACTTTTTTCATTTTTATCATTTGTTTCAAAGGCAATTTGACATCCACCTTGACCTTAATGTGCATATAGTTCTTTCAGCACTAGAGAAATTGTTAATATCGAATTCTACAAAACTATCAAAATACTTAAGTTACGAAAATAAAAAATGTCACATTTATGAAAATTATCGTATTAATGAATCATTTAAGGTGATGAATTTATCATGAATTTATCTAATTTGTGACGGTTATTTCATCATTAATATTGATTCAAATTCGTCATTAAAATTCACATTTAAATTGATGAATGCATTATATATCATTGATACCTCATGTATTAATTATGAAAATAAAAATCATAACTTTAACAAAATACCACGCACTTGTTGTGACGATCGTTGTTACAACAGTAATTTGTCATATTTAATGATTAGCGAAGAAATTATTGGTTTACAATGACAATTTATTTTGTCATTGATGTATGATTTTCTTGTAGTGAATGTAGTTTACCACGCTAATATCGATTTTTTCAGACATAAAGCCAAATGGAAAATCATGAATTTGTACCTCAAACACCATTTGGAGCAGTTCAACTTGTCGTGTTTGATCATTCTCCTCCAATTTTTTCATTAACTGCAAATGACTATCGAAAGTTCAGGGGCCCCTCCATAACCATTTTAATGTCAACCTCATAAAAAAAATTAAAATAGAAACATCTCCAGGGATTTTTCTATAAGGCAGACACCTCTCCCAAGTTGCCATAGAGAGGCTAAGGTGTTTGGCATTACTGGAAAGTTTATTGTTCTATGAGTCAGAAAATACCTCATGAGACAGCACTTAAAATCTCCTTTGAAAGGTTAGAGGCCGTCTTCATCAACAACCAGACCCTCCTCTTCCTCGTCGCCTAGTGATATATGCGCTCACTTCTCCTCTAAATTAAACTTTGACTCTCAAAACTGCTAGACTCTATTTTACGGTATGCAACAAACTACTTCACTTGCCACAAGAGACAAGACTATAGCTCTTCCTTGTCATAAAAGATAAGGCCAATATTATTTTGCATGTCCATGGCTTCTTTATTATGGAGAACCTGTAATTATTATTTCTCATTACTTTTAAATTATTTAATTATATTATCAGTTATATTTTAGAAATTAAATATTTGTAAAAGGATTCAAAGTATTAAACACTTAAAATTATCAAAATTACACGTTCATTTGAGTAACATTTGGAAATAAAAAGTTAGGTATATAATTGATAAACCAATAAAAATTTAAATATATAAATATACGTCTAGCATCATTGTTGTAGAGATAATCCAATACATGGCAGTGAGTACCCCCACTATCATAGACAAAAACTCTAGCAGTTTTTTTCTCTCCTTCTCTTTTAGTCCACAGTTTTTTTATCTCCTTCTCTTTTAGTCCATCCTCAAAAACATTGATTTTCTTTTTTATCACGGTTGATCATCTCTTAAATCAATTATAGTTCTTTATTATTATTGTTATTTTTATTTAATAAATATAAATTTTTGATCTATTTGTTATTTATTAATATTTGTGAAATTTTTAAATTTTTTTATGAAGTTTTTACCCTTTATATGATATTGTTTCTTTATAAAGTTTAAATTTCTCTCCATCGTAAAAAATTTGTCTATATTTTTGCAACTAAATTCATTTAAAGATTTGAGAGTCAATTTAAAACTAATTAAAGTTATTAGAGAAGTGTACATATCAACGAATTATAAATTAAAAGAGCTCTGTTAACTTAATTGAAGAATAGTGATAAAAATCTCATGATAGTGAAATTTAATTTAAATTTTTTTTATATATTTTTATTTATATTTTATTTTTAATTTTCTATAAATGATGATTATATTTTCTAAAAAAGAAAACACATGGCAGTGGGTAAATTGTAGATGAAATTGATAAAAAAAAAAGGTGTGACATTTCTAATTTATAATATTTTATAAACATAATACATTTTATCATCTTTTAAACTTGACATATTATTAATTTATTTTTATAAATTTATAAAATAATAATTAGACGCATAATTAACTGAAAATAAATAATAAATATTTTAATATTATTTAAGAAGTTCAATTAACTTTTTATAAATTAAGGATATATTTAAATATTTACAAATAATTTTTAATAAAATAAAATATTTAAATAGTTATTTTATAAATCAAAATATAAAATCAAATATTTAAATTAAAAATACAGATTAATAAAAACATATCAAATTTAAGTTTTTTTTTTCCTTTGTAATGTTTAAACAAGGCTTGATCCATTTTCTGTATTTTGGTTCAAGGATGAAGCCCAATTCCTCCAATTTGATATTTCGGTAAGCCCCAAATAGTTAAGAAAGTGTCTTCTTAGGTAGCTGAAATTATTAATTTACCACAATAAGAGAGGAAAGTAAGAGAAAACAGCGCTAAGCTTTTTTTTTTTTTTTTTTGGATATTTACACTTTTTATCAACAATTTTGGTCCAATTATATCGACATTAGTCCCCCAATGTGGTCCAACATATCTCAACGTTAAGCTCCCAATGACATAACTTAGTCCAATGCTGATTACTAGGCTAATAAACAAGAATGCGCCTAAATCCTATTTTTGGTTAATGAAAATTTTTTACCTCTAGAAAGCGTATTATATATATTTCTTTAAAAGAAAATTAATTATATTGATTTAAACTAATAATATATTTATAAATAATTAAATAATATACAGATTAATAATATAATAAATCGATTCAAAATATTATATATATATATATATATATATATATATTTAACATTACAATCTTGGGATGAGGGAATTGAAATTCAAATTTCTGAATGATGCCACAAAATTTAGTCATGAAATCAAATATCACTAACTGTTCTATTTTTCACTAATTAAGTATAAAACATTTATATTATACTATCACAAATCCAACTATTGGATAGTAAATAAGAATTTATGTGTAATGGGAACTTTGGTAGATTCTTCTATTTATTTTATTTTTCCAAACCAAAATCATTTTCTTCATTTCTTTTAACCTGTTATGACTTCAATATATGTCAAAAACAAATAAACTTATAGAAGAGTTACCCACTAAATTTTTAAAACTTATTGTTTCCAGTTAATAAATAATTAAAAAATACAAATAAAAAAATTAGTTTTGAGACAAATTAAAATACAAATAACATGTTCAAATTATAAAACTTACATTACTCTTTTTTAATAAATTGTTAAATTTTATAAAAAATATATATGAAAAATGATAATTATTTTGCTCATAAACTCGTGTGTTTCAATCTTCTAAAGATTTATAAGAAAAACTATGCTCATAACCTCATGTAAGGGCAAGCAAAAATTGAACAGATCAAAAACTGATAAATTGAACGACTTTGATTCCGTTTGGCTTGTGATTTTTCAAAATTAAGTTAAATAAAAAATTTTAATATATATATATATTATATTTGAATATTTTACAAAAATACATGTATGTTGGTGAATACCACGTATATTTTGGTTCATGAGATTTTAAGTTTGAACATCTAAAATTATTTTTTTAATTTTTTCAAATTTCAGTCAACTAAAAACCAAATCTACTTTATTCGTTTCAATTTTCAATTCAATTTCTAAAAGTTCAAAAAATTAAGTCAAAACCGAACCAATCAAATGCACAAACCTAACCTCATGTCTTTCATGTTCGGCTTGTGCTAGAGTTGCATTAATTACTGTATTCAATAAAACAATTTGTCAGGGAAATAATGGGAGTTCATATAATATTTTTTGATTTACATGTTGATCCTCGAAAACTGTTAGCAATGGCTTTATTTTTATTTTATTTTTTGGTCTCCATCAAAAATTTATTTTTAACCACTGTCAATTATAGCTTAGATCAATTAATTTTTATTGATTTATTCTATTGTAAAAAAATTGTACAACTAATTAAAGGGACTCTAACACTTTTTTTGTGGAAATTCCAACATTTAATGTGTATAGGTATACCTATCGAGAACTTCTAACTTTTAAGGGACAATTGTATGTAGCTAAAAGATTTAAATTGTTGGATTCTCAAATTAACTGTAGGGAACTAGCTAAATTCAATACTAAAAATGCTTGATTAAAAATAAAGAAGAGATTACCTTAAGAATAAATAAAGAATTGATTACAAATGAAGTCTGCATTAACAAGAATGTTCATTGAAATTGAAAAAAATAAAGGATAGTTTGTATTGATTGTTGTCTAATGCGTGTTCTCTTCTTCTTTTTCAAAAAATGTCAAACTAATCAATTAATTAATTAAGACAAGGGGCTTTATCAAAACTTTATATTTGGTATAAACAGTTACTTTATTTTTTTTGTCTTTATCACTAGGATGAAAATGTATTTTATCATCCAATGATAGTTATTGACAAAATATATTTTATTTTGTATTAAATAAAGTGATGATAGAATGCACCATAATTAGATATTAATTAGATTAGTTGAAGATATTAAATAATTATTTTTTTTTAGTTAAAAGTTGACTGAAATTTCTAAAATCATGTCCCATCCTTGAGAAAAATGAGTGTGGATAACCTACAATTATTATTATTTTTTAGTCTATTGTGTTAAAAATTTATTAATTTCTAATTAATTTAATTCAACTTAATAAGACTATAAAAGTATAATTTTTTTAACAACTAATTTAATACAACTATATATAATACAAATCAAAATTGAAACATCATTTAAGAGAGAATGAAAACTTTTTTTTTAGGAAATTCAAAGTTATTGATTATATGGAAAACAAACCTTACCTAACTATGTGATATACAACAGCAAGTCTTATCCTTGTGACTTGTTGTTCTCCTTTGTCTTTTGACAAGTGCGCTTTCTTCTTTTCTTTATTCTGACTTTAATCATTAGATTTCTTTCCTAATCATTTGAATCACTTTTTTCTTTTATCATGTCTTCTGTCTTGGAGGATTGTTATGCACAATTGTCACTCGTAAATGAAGAAGAAGGAGGATTGGAGTTAGAGGAGGGGGTAGCAGAGGGGCATACATAGGTTTTTCAGTGGTGTCTAGTTGGTCGGTTTCTGATTGATAAGAATGTGGATTTTCTGGCGATGAAGAACATGATGGCATCTCTTTAGCGTCCAATCAAAGGAATGTGTATTAAGGAGTTGAATCCAAATTTATTTCTATTCGAATTCTTCCATGAACTAGATCTGAAGAGAGTGACTGCTAGAGAACCGTGGACTTTTAATCAGCATGTGCTGGTGTCTAAGTGGTTAGATGAAAATGAATAACCATGTCATATTCCTCTTTTTCATGTTAATCTTTGGGTGCAAGTTTATGATTTACTAGCTGGGTTTTTACCTTAACATGTGGTCATCTCAATTGGGAATTATATAGAAAGATTTATTGAGTTTGATTAACATATTTTGATGGAACTTGGCGTACTTATATAAAGATTTGAGTAGGGGTGGATGTTTGTTTACCTCTAAAAAGGCAAATGCGTATCAAAAGAGCATGTGGGAATTGGATTTGGATTAATTTCACTTCCTCCTTTCTGCCATATTTGTGGAATTATCGGATATACTGACTCATTTTGTGAACATCAATATAGTATCCCAATTCAAAAGAATTATTATCCTTTTGGTTCATGGTTACATGCTACCAATAAAAAGAATTCTGTAGTTTCAGGCAATCAATGGTTGCGAAATTTAGTTCCTGTTGAGACAAGTGAAGGCCAAGGGTCGAGAGGGAGTGATTTTGATTCAAAATCAATAGAGGGAATTGAGAGGGTGGATGCCATTACGTTAGGAGCAACAATAATGCTTATCTTCATAACGGTAAAGGGGTTTTGAATGAAGAAGGGGTTAAGGCAGGAGTAGTAATTAAGGTAGGGATTGTGGTCTTGGACCCAAAGAGGAGAAGGTTTGAGGGTGTTGGGCTTGGGCTGGCTGTAGATGTCCAATCTGTGTAGGGTTCAAAAAACTTGAATGGGGTGGGCTCTGTTGGACAGGCCCATCAGCTACTATGAGTACTTTGAGCTAGAACATTCATGGGCTTAGGAACCCACGAACTATTTATGTTTTACTTAATCCGATCAAGTTTAAGAGGCCCACAATTGTATTTCTTATAGGAATTATAATCGCAGTGGATTGAAACAATTAGGGATCAATTGGGTTTTGAGGGAAGTTTTATTGTTGAAGGGAAGGGCATGGTGGAGGAATTGCTTTGCTCTGGAAGAAAAATGAGCTTATTTGGATCATTGGTTCATCAAGAAACTTTGTTAATGCTGTGGTTTCCACTGATAATTTAGGAACACAGTATCTTATTAGTTCCTATAGGTTCCTTAAGTGGAGCAGGCGATGCGAGTCATAGGATTTATTACGTTCTTTGAGTGGTGTTTCTAATTTTCCCTAAGTTATTTTAGGTGATTTTAATAACCTTTTATCACCTTTAAATAAAAAGGGGTGGGTACAACATCCTAACTGGCTTTTTAATGGCTTTCATGATGCTATTTTAGATGGTCATCTCCATGATTTGGGTTGGGTTGGTTATCGTTTCACTTGGGAAAAAGGGTGTGGGTCATCTCATTGGATTTAAGAATATCTTGATATGGCTTTTAGGAATAATGCTTGGTGTTCTATGTTCCCTGAAGCTTCGATTTTCAATTTACCTACTGTTTATTCAAATCACTGTCTAATCTTTTTATGTATTGTTAAATATTTGTATTAGGTGGTAGAGAAGTATTTAAGGTTTAAGAATTACTAAGTTTGTGAATCTGATTGCAGAGATGTTATTTTTTTAAGTTAGGTTGCAAGTAGTGGCCTTGATATTCAAATAAAACCGGATCAGTGTGGGCGTGATTTGAGTCATTGAAGTAAAAGGTTAAATAGAAGCTTTACAGATAGGCTTGCTAATTATAAGAAGGATATGGTAGCTCTTCAAAGAAAGTATGATAGTGCTGCTACGGAGCATTATGATGAGATTTGAAGGATATATTTATCCATTTTGTAGTAGCAAAATGACTATTAGTGTCAACGTGCGAAGCAATTTTGGTTGAAATATTCAGACACTAATTCCAAGTTTTTTCATGCTACAGCTACAGTTAGGAGAAAAGAATTTATGTCCAGCAGTTAAAAGATGTTGATGGTTCTTGGAAGGGTTGGAATTCTGACCTTGGTGATCTTATCACAAATTATTTCTCAACCTTATTTACTTCTTGTCATGTTAAGGGATCTAAGGTCTTGGATGTTGTCTCTCCTTGTATCTCATATGATCATAAGGGTATTTTGATGGAAGCTTTCTATGGAGATGAAATTTGTGATGTTGTTTTCTCTATTCTCTAGGATAAATCACCTAGTCCTGACGATATGAATTTAGCATTCTATTTGTAGTATTGGGATATTGTCGAAGGTGATGTGATCGTTGCTTTTCTTGGTTCTCTTAATAATATTTCTATTCCTTCTAATTTGAATGATACAACTCTGGCCTTGATTCCAAAGAAGTCAAATCCTCAACTGGTTGCTAATCTCAGGCCTATTGCTTTGTACAATATTCTCTATAAGGTTATAGTAAAGGTTTTGGAAAATCAGTTGCATAGAGTGTTGTTAGATATCATCTTTGAATCTTAGAGTGATTTTGTTCAGAATAGTCCAGTAACATATAATATTTTAATTGCTTTTGAGATTGCCTCTTCAAAAAGTGAGAAAACTCAAGGCCGACGTGAGTAATGCTTACGACCGTATAAAGTAGAGGTTTCTGAGAGACATGATGCTTCGTATGGGTTTCCCGTAGAGATGGATCGATCTGATTATGATATGTGCCACTACTGTTAAATTTCATATTGCTGGGAATAATGGTTTATTTGGACCTGTCATTCCGGAACGTGGTCTCCATCATGAAGATCCACTTTCCCCTTTTTTTATCATTTGCACTGAGGGTCTTTCTTTGCTCTTGCAAAAGTTTATGAGAATAGGTTGGATTAAAGGGTGCAAAGTGGCTAGGGGAGCTCCTATTAATTCGTAACTTTTCTTCATTGACAATAGTTTTCTATTTTTTAAATCCAATATGGCTGAATGCGAATCAATTAATGAGGCTTTAAGATTATACAAGCAGGTTTCCGGACAGGTGATTAATTTTGAAAAATCTTCCATCATGTTCAGTACTAATACTCATTCAGATCACTGTTATGCTATTTGTAATTATTTGGGTGTGGCAGAAACTAGCAACCATGGTCGATATCTTAAATTGCCATCTTTAGTTGGTAGGAATAAAAAGAGTATCTTTGCTTTTATATATGATCACATTGGGCTGCGTATTCAATGTTGGCGTAACAAACTTCTTTCTACTGTTGGTAAGGAAATTTTATTAAAAACTATTGTGCAATCCATCCCTACTTATGCTATAAGTATGTTTTTGCCACCAACTTTGTTTTATGATGGCAAAGAGAAGATGCTAAATACTTTTTGGTAAAGTAAACAGTAAAGTGATTCATGAGGAATTCATTGGTTCAGATGGCCATATATATGTATGTCGAAATAGTTTGGTAGCTTGGGTTTTTGGGAGTTACATGATTTTAACATTGCTTTACTTAGAAAGCAATGATGGCGAATTCTAACAAGGTCGGATTTTTTAGTTTCTAGAGTTCTCATAGCTTGGTACTTTCTTTCTTGCTTTTTTTTAGAGGCGAAGATAGGCCATAATAGCTACGTATGAAGAAGTATTATGGTTGCTCATGAGTTTTTCAAGAATGGTATAAGGCGTGGAATCAGGAATGCTATGGATACTAAAGTTTGGGAGGTTCCATTGCTGCCTTGTAATGATCATTCATTTATTCAATTAAAAGGGGTAGTGTTGAAGATGTTTTTGTCCATGCTTTGATGAAACCAAGTGAGCGCGTTTGGGATGAGGATGTTGTGTTTGATATGTTTAATAACAAAGATGCTAGGGCCATCTTGAGTATCCCCTTGAGTTTGCGTTGTGATAAGGATGAATGGTTTTGGCCATTAGGAAAAAATGGTTGTTATTTTGTTAAATGTGGTTATAGGTGCTTGACAAAGGCAAAGTATTTTTACACATTGGAGAAGTTGGATTATGGAAAAAGTTATGGGCTCTTAAAGTGCCTCACAAGATTAAATCTATGATTTGGTGAGTTATTACTTATTTTCTTCCTACGTTAGATTTGTTGGTGACTAGAATGGTTAATGTTGTCAACATTTGCCCTATGTGTCAAGATGCGCCTGAATCTATTTTTCATATGCTTGTCAATTGTCCGATAGCCAAGCGTTGTTGGGAATTAATTAGAAGTAGAGTAATTTCCAGTGCTGTTGTTGATTTTGGTATGTGGATTGGTAGGATATTTGAACTTTTCATTGCTGATGAATGTGCGGTCTTGGTTGTAATCGCTTGAAAAATTTGGAATGGCAAGAATGCTCTTGTGTGGAATAATGAACGGCACAGTCCTAAGCTTATTATGACCTAGGCACAACGTTTTCTGCATAACTGGGAGTGTGCTCAATCTAGTGCTATTGCAAGTAGTATTTCAAGTGATGTTACTCCTTCAATAGCTCTTTCTTATTAGCATCGCCCTATTTTTGGAAGGTTGAAGTGCAACATAGATGCTAATATATTTGCAGCAGATAGAAGCATGGGTATTGGGGCTATTTTTAGGGATTGTAATGGTGGATTTGTCGCCCCTTTGCAAATGAAGCAACCTCATGAATCTCAAAACGTGAAGTTGGCAAAGGTTGTTGCTTTGCGTGAGTCTTTGTGCTAGTTAAGTCAAGTGGTGTTCATAACGTTAGTGTTGAAGTTGATTCTCTGTTAGTCCTGCTATCTGTGTTATTTGATGTCTCTCATTATGGGCTTGTTATTTCAAATTGCAAATTTTATTGTAACAAGATTATTGGCTATCAAATCTCGCATATTAGAAGCTCAGCAAATCATGTTGCCCATGTCTTAGCAAGGGGAGCTGATTCTTTTTCTGGTTCGCTGGTTTGGAGCTCTGTTCCTCCAATCATATTTGATGTTCTTTTTAATGATCTTCAATAAGATGTTATCTATTTTTTTTTAAAAAAAAAACACTATTTTTTTAATCAAATATCTTCATTAACTTTGGACAGCTAATTAAATATTAATTAGATTAGTTGATGATATTCATACAGATCAAAATTGCTGTTGCAAACCATATTTCTTGAGGAATCACGAGTGGAGTAGTAATCTTATTCACGTCAAAATCTTGCTCATGAAACATATGCACTGCATTCTTTATCTCCTCCAGAACTCGCAAGAAATCCCATGATTGACTACTCACCAAACACGAATGGAGATTATTTCCATGCTCAATGTGGAGCGAACACCAAAAAAAAAAAAAACAGAAAAGAAAAGAATCCCCATGTTCCCGCTGCATTCACAGTTTGCCAACAAAGCTTATGCGTCGAGATGAATCTATTTTGACCACTTCAAGGTCTATGATGCGAATGCTGAACTTGGCATCAAGTGGAATTGTTGTCTAAGTAATTGTACGGTAGATGGAAATGCAGGGCTCATTGATTTTAGCATTATCATCATGTCCTTTTAACACTTGCTTTTGCAGTATCAGAGGATTTAGATCACTTACTTTTGCAGTATCAGAGGATTTAGATCACTTGCTTTGCTGTGATCTCTCGATTAAATGTAGTGTCCATATTGTCTCACCAGCTCCTGCAACACATAGCTTTCTAAGCTAAGATGGTTACTTTCTTTGCTTGCTTGACAATAAGATACATATTTAAGGTCAAATTTTAATATATTTGGAATGCAACGATTGATATAGCGATATTTGTATGGGCCAAGGAAAACCTCTTTTTTATTTTATTTTTTTAAACTACTAATATCTATAATTTAATAGATTTTTGACTAATTCGATTCGATTTAAGTAGAATTATAAATAAGATCAAGATTTTTCAACAATTAATTTTATGCAGTTGTATATATCAGAAACTTAAATGTGAGGCATTATTATGCTTAATTTATTAACGTATAAGTGACACATTGACATTATCAAACTTTTTTTTTCCTCCGGCCACTGTTGAATGTTCTCATTCTGGTGGTAAGATCAGTCCAGTGCTCAAGGCAATACATATTATATTCAGTTCCCTTAAAATGGAATTGACCTTAAACCATATAAATACTCAGCAAATGAAAAAATGAGCAGGCCACAATATATACCTCTAATTTCATGTCAAATGATTATAATGCAGAACCTAAAAAAAGGGGGAATCGGAAGAAATCATTTTCTCAGGAATCACTACCTGATACATCAAAGTGCTACAGACCAAACAAGAAGATAATTATACAAATATCTGAAATTATACAACAATTCTTTCATTTCTACACATATCAGTTCTGCATATGCACAGAAATCAACCTTGTCAACAATATAAAAATATGTCAAAGTTTAAACACAGTTGAAAACCGATAAAAACGAAGAAAACAACAATGTTGTTTCAGGATAATTAAGGAGAAGAGAAACTTGCACTTAATTTCGTACCTTCTTAGTACCCCCTAGTGGTTCTTCTAGTTCTAGACACAGCATAGCTCCTACTTCTTGGAAAAACATCAGTTTTAACTTTGATATCATCAAAATTATCACAAGGTTTCTCTTCATCGATTCTTCCAATGCCAACACTATAACTCCTGGGCATTTTATTATTGTTTGCTAATTTATTTGGAGATTGTGTTGATTGTTGCCTTTGAAAAACATTACCCAAGTCATTGTTTCTGCTGCGAATTAAACCTCTAGTAGAAGCTGCCCTTAATAGCTCCCTATAATCATCATCACGGCTGCTTGATATTGTGGAGTTGACACTATAACTCTTTGGCAAATTGGTGACCATATGGGCTGTAGGGCAAGCCAAGGCCGTGCCATAACCGAATCGATCAGAGTATTCGCTCATGCTCTTAACATAAAAGTCCCTTGCCTTGATCAAGATCCTGATGGGTGCTTTGATGAATTTGCTCAACTTGCTTTGCTTGCTTGCAGGTTTCTTGGTGGCCATGCTTTTTTAGCTCAAGAAATTGTATTTCCTTCTCGATGTACTAATACAAAGACATGAATATAGCAAGCAAGTTAATAAACAGAAAGAATGAAGAGAATATATGCTTAGAAGGGGAGATGTTCAGATTTAGATAATGAGAACTTATGATCATGAAGATGAATACATGGGGTATATATGCAATGATGATTTAAGAAAAGATAACCATAACTTTTTTTTTAAAAAAAAATTGTTTTGTTAATTATTAAAATATTTATTATTGTTTTTTCTTTTGTTTTGGAAGGTTTGGTATGCGCACTAGTAATCTAAAGATGGGGATGTACATTCTATTAAAGACTCACTACACGAAAGTATTTTAATATAAGTGATTATAAAAATTCAACTAATTTAAAATTTAAGCAAGATGGTCTTAAAAAAAGTTAAAATTTTCCTAACAATTGTTATATATATATATATAAAAGCTTTAAATTTAATATTTTATTTAAGAGAATTTAAGTTTAAATAATCATTAATAGAATCTAACAGAAATTGGTAGCTATTTATTTTTATTTTTAATAGTAATCTAAAATATAAAATTCAGCAATATTTATTAGTTTTATTGATAAAAATAATTAAAATTTTTAAAATAAAATTTTGAATTTCAATCTTATGTAATTAGAAATAGATCTCAAAATAATTTTACTCTATTATAAAATTTAATCAGCTCGATTTCAAAATAATTAGATTTCATATAGCTATCAAACTTAAATATTAAAAGAATAAAATTTAAATGCTATCATTGTTAATTCTAAAATTAACTTTTATTCAATTTAAAAAAAATTAATTATAAAAGCAATGGTTTGATGCTAGCTAATGGACGATTTGTGGACTTGTTGATTGGATTTATTTGGGTGACTTTATTAAAGTAAAAGCCGGACTTTATAAATTTATTAATTTATAATTACCAAATGACACGAAAGAAGATCCAATCTAACCCCATTTTATACTATGCAAATTAGCAAGAAACACAATATTTATAATAATTTTTTTTTATTTTTGAATTCTTTATTTCAATGGGAACCAGCCCCTCGTGTGTTGATGCCTTGAGTTTTGTCAAGTCATAATAAGAGCAAAAAAGTTTTCAATATTTCTAAAACAATGTTTTTCTCAAATTCTATGGTCGATCGAGATTTACTTTATTTGACTCATTAATAGGGAAAATTGTTGAATTTGACTGCTTTTGGATATTATCCCATTCTAATGTTGAAAATGATCTCCTTCCACCTAAATAGATTTGCTTTGTTGATGTTGTTAATTAGAAATAAACTTCTAGGACTAGATTCAGTTGAAAAGGAAATTTGGGTCTAGATTATAAGAAAATATTTCATTTTTGCAAATTATGTGAAAGTTTGTTTTGCCAAATTAAAAATTGAATTTATTAGGGTTAATTTGTACAAATTAAAAATTTATTTAATTTATATACATATTTTATAATTTTAATTTAGTAATCCTAAAGAATATTATATAATTGAATTATGTATATAATTTTTTTTAGTATTAAAAAAAAATTGATCTAAATAGAACTATAAAAACAATAAAGATCTTTTAACAATTAATTTAACATATTTGTATAACTATAACTCAAATTTAGACATTATTTAAATGAAAATAGCTCTTATCATAGAACTTTTAAAAAATTTAAAAATTAAATATGATGTTTGTGCAATATTTCATGATTTAAAAAATAATAATATAAAAATTTTCAGGTAACTCCTTATGTACGGCTGCCAATTCATACAAGTTGTAAAAATTATAAACAATTCATCACATCAAAATCAATCCTTACTCAAGTTAATTTGGTTTAAGATATTAATAGGACAAATTATTTAAAAAATCATAAACTTTACAAGTTTTAACAATTTTAACATGTTGTTTCAACGTTTATTTAAAAAATCTTTAACTTTACATCTTTTAACAATTTTAATATGTTCTTTTGACATTTTAAAAAAAAATTATAAACTTTACAATTTTTAACAATAACATATTCTTTTAAAAATTTTGTTAAAAAAATTGTTAAAATTCATAAAATTCATGATTTTTTTAGATAATTAAGCTAATATTAAATTCTATTTGTTCAATTAATTTCTTAATATCTTATAAAATGTTGTAGTATTTAATGTTGATATAGCACTAAATTTCTTTTAATTTTAAAAAAGAGATTTTAATGAGTTGGTAAAATTTTGGCTAAAGTGCAATTTGCCCCCCTAAACTATCATTGAAGGTGCAATTAACCCCAAAATTAACATTTTATTAGATACTAATAGGGCAAATTACAAAAAAATTCATAACCTTTAGCACTTTTTGCAATTTCGACTTATCTTTTTAATTTTGACAATATCATTCACTAACTTTTTTATTTTTACAATTTCATGCACCGGTTGAAAATCTGGTGAAACTATGTTGACATGGCCATCGAAAAATTTGAGTCGATTCATATAAGTGCCACATCAAAAAGCACCACTTTAACTATTTGCAGAAAAATATATAGCCTTTGATATTTTTTGCAATTTAAACACAACCTATTGATTTTGACAAATTGATACATAATTTTTTTTTATTTAATTTATATTTTTCAGTTGATAGATATGAAGCAAATATTTAAGTAATGACAATTCAAAATTAATTTTAGATTAAATTATTATTTTAAAATATTAAAATATTTAATTTAGTCAGATTGTATTTTATTACTTAAATTGATTTACATATTAAGTAAATCAAATTATACATAAAATAATTAATGATATATACGTTTTTGTTGAATTCAAATCTTAATTTTTCTTTTATTGATGAATTTATAGTGATTAATCATTTTTAAATTTTAATTTAAATCGTATTATTAATTTTAAATGAATAAATAGTAAACTTTTAAAAGATGTATTTCTTTGTAGTTCTATGTATAAAATAATTATTTAAAACATTTAAATCAAAAAATTTTTAAAATGTTTAATAATTTTCTAATTAAATTAAAGATAAGTTATTGCTTATCTTAATGTAATGAACATTTAATTTAAGTAATAAATATAAATCAATTTAAGTAATAAAATACAATTTGATTAAATTAAATATTTTAAAATAACAAATTAATTTTGAAATGTCATTAATTATATATTTGCTTCACATGTATCAACAAAAAAAATAAAAAAAAAATTATGTACCAACTTGTCAAAATCAATAGACCATTTTTAAATTGTAAAAAATATCAAAAGTTGTGTAATTTTTTGCAAATAATCAAAATGGTGCGTTTTGTTTTGATGTGACGTTTATGTGAATTAACTCAAATTTTTCCAATGACCATGTCAACATATATAGTTTCACCGCATTTTCAACTAGTGTATGAAATTACAAAAATTTAAAAATTGATGAATGACATTGTCAACATTAAAAAAAATATATTGAAATTGCAAAAGACACTAAAGGTTATGATTTTTTTTGTAATTTGCCCATACTAATATATTGATTAAACAAATACAATTAAATATTGAAATAATTTTTTTTGATAATTTTTTAAAAAATATACTAAAATTGTTAAAATTTATAAAGTTTATGATTTTTTTATAAATTTTTTAAAAATGTATTAAACTTGTTAAAATATGTAAAGTTGAAAATTTTTCTAAATAAAAATTGAAAATACATACTAAAATTATTAAAGCTTGTTAAAACATACTAATTTTTTTTTAAATAAAAATTATTAAAATTCGTAAATTTCATAATTTATTAAGTAATTAAGCCATATTAATATATAAACAAACATCAAATCAATGCCTTCATCACTTTAAAGCTAAGATTTAATGTTATTACCTTGCACAAATGTAATGTTGGAAAAATATAAGGTTCATTTCCAAATGATGTAAATTAGGCCATCATTTAAATAATTAAGTGGTTACAACACTGGACATGCAAAACCAAAATTTTACCTACCTGTCATTGACATTTTTTTTTTCGCTTGGTGCAACCCATCATTGACTTTGTAAATTATGCACATTAATTTTTTTGGTCATATATCCTTCGGCTTTTGACCTATATATAATTTTTATTAATTTTTAATTTTTTTTAATTTACTAATTAATGATTGCAAGCTTATTTCCAAATAATAATAATAATGATTGCAAGCTATCAATTTAATAAAAATCAACATTTTCTAACACATCTAGTAAATTACACACATAGCCAATGAAGCCTAGATTGAATTTTGTCTAGGCAGAAATCTCAAGTTTAATTGCGCCATTTTAAAAATTTATTCTTGAGTTTATCGTGGGAAATGTAACATTCTAACACCTATAGGTAGATAAAATAAAGTTTTATTTTTCTATTAAAATAAATAACTAATAGTCGTAATTTTTTAAAAAAATTACACACAAAAACTTGTAGATAAATTTATCTCCAATTCGTATTGTTTTATAGTATACATAAACTTTTTGCCTTTTCCTATAAGATTGCAAAACTTCAATGTACAATGAATTGATAATCTCCAATTAAGTCAGATTCAATTTGAACCAGGAAATAGCATCCTAAAATGATGACTAACACAAAGAGTGATTTATTATTAGCTACGTCGACACTTGTAATTGTTTATACATCCAAAACCCAATGCTTCTTTCTTCAAATATATATTCAGTGCTTCATTTTCAAGGCATCTGTTCTTCAATTCGTTGACATTTTAATTAAAATTCATTATCCTAACGTACAAAGATGTATCATCAACAGAGAATGTTTCCAACCTGATTTTTTTATCATATATATATACTTTTAAAAAAAATTATCATCCCACAAGTTCAAGGAATCTTTCAATTAAGCAAATTGGTTGTGTCATATATGTTTGACAAAAGTTTTAAAAGAGAAGAGCACTATCCACTTCAATTTCTTAATTTTAATACGAGATCAACATATTTAAAACTCAATTCATGACTATTAGTTTAGAGTATACTATTTTACTTACAATAAAATATTTTGTTGTTTGCATTTTTATTGGATAACATTATTTTGAATTATAATTTGACAGCCTATGTTTAGCATTCTATGTTATCTCTTTTCTCTTTTTGTTCTTTCTCAAAATTTTCATTTTTAATCACTGTCAATAATCTTTTTTATTAGCAACAGTCCCTTAAATATCTTTCTATTTTATTTACTTTATTTTGTTTCCTTCCATTTAATACACATAAATCTCTTATTTTGTTCCATTTTGATTTTTTTTAAAATTTCTGAATCTTTGTTTATGGAGTTTTTTTTTTTTACTTTTATGGGATTTAGGGTTTGTTTGATTTAGCTGTTTATAGCAGTTGATAGTGGTTGCAGATAGCTCATAGCTGGTAGCTAATAATTGATTTGTTAACTATTGTTGTTAGTGTGTTAAATGACCATTAAGGACATACTATATTTTTTAATATAATTTTATATATTTTTTATAATATTTTTTAGTTATGTAGATTATTTAAAAATAATATATAATAATAAACAATAATTTATCATCTTTGGTTAAACTATTATTAAAATTATTAATAGAAATTATTTATAATTAAATTTAAAATGTAAATATTATTGTATAATTTTTTAAAATAATTATAGGTATAAGGGTTATAATTATTTGATCATTAATCATAGTTTAAAATAATATTTATTCTATTATGAATTATAAAAAGTTAACTATATACATTTAATTTAAATGAAATTATTCGTCATTATTTATTTTTAATAAAAGTAAAATAGTCTAAATAAAAAATATTAACAAATAGGCTATCAGCTAATTGGAAAAAACTCTAAATTAGAGCTGATTATTAGAATATGAGTTGTTTTGAATAAAAACAACTATCTGTTGTTGTTTTTAGAATATTACCAAACACTTAAATTTTAACTGATTGAAAAAAAATCTTTATTCAATCAGCTGAACTAATACCCTTTTAGTTCTTTTGTGAAATTTAAATATTTCTCCTTCATGAAAATTCTATCAATTTTTTTACAACATCACTCATTTAAAGATTATAGAGTTAGTTTACGAATAATTAAAACTATTGAGTAGAGACGTACGAATCCCCAAATTACAAATTAATAAGTTTTATCTATATAATTGAAGAATAGAGATAAAAAATTTCAGAATAGTAAAACTTTATTTTGATATTTTTTTATTATACTTTTATTTATATTATATTTTTAATTTTTAGTGAATGGACGTTTCAAAAAAAATTAGTGAATGGACAATTTTTTTTTTAAATAATTATCTTAAACTAACTCCAATTATAAAATACAAATAAAAACTTGTAGCAATTTTTCGGCCACCTAACAACCTATAAGTCACTACTTGCACTGGTGGTGGAAAGTAAACCCCACAACTCAATGCAGCAAAGAACAAATAAAATTTGCTATAAAAATCAATTAATTTGGTGGTATTCCTGCATACGAAAACATAGTAATAGTCGAAATAGGATTGTTTGGTTAGAGTATCCAAAACTGCTAACACATTTAGCACGAGTTTACCTCAATGCTAAAAGTTAAATAAATAATAGGGAAATTTTATTTCGATATTTTTTATTGTAATTTTATTTATATTAATTTTCATTAAGAAGGCACATTTAAACACCAAATTCTCTTAAATATTTCATTCATATTCATTAAATAATGCTGATAAATCCAGTCCCATTTATTTATAAAATATAAATTGAAATTTTTCTGAAAAAAATATTTTTAAACACGCCCTAAAAATATTCAAAAATGATATTTGCTGAATTGGTTTGTTATGCCTCACCTTAGCTTTAACCTTCAATAGTGCAAACATTATCATTGCAAAATCCCACGCCTTGCCCTGTCCACCCTCCACTCCAAACAAGAATTGACTTATTGGACATATAAAAAGAAAATTAATTAATTAATTAATAATCAGATTTAAAGAGTGATTAGGAGCGTGCTCACACATTAGATTACCAAAGTGTATTGTTCAACCATAAATACCCACAAGGATTTATATAACTTAGGAAGCTACTTAAGCACCAAAAAAATTATTATTTAATATTTACCTAATTTCTGCTGCACCTCATGTCCAATTTTCATTTAAAATTTTTTAGCATAAATATAAATTTATCCTAATAAACATGCTCAACAACTGCATAAATTAATTTGCTTTCGTTTCAATTTAAGCAACACAAAAAAACAATATCTAATTTGGTTTATAATAAAATGGTTTTTTGATAGAATATCAATTTATATGGTTTGATTTCAGTAGTAATTCCTTGACAATCTTAATATGCTATTATTAATTTTTCTTTTTTTTTTAATTTAAGAGGAGAGTTTTATTATACAGATTCTTCTACTCAATTTTTGACATTAACTTCGTAGTGTCTTGAATGAAGTATTTGCCATTCGACTATTCAATTTTTAAAACTAACAACATTTCCTTTTATTGGTCTAATATACATTTACACATTTAAACTTGGATTAATTGATTAATAGCACATCTTAAATTTTTATTTTGGTGTCTCATAGGAACTTGAACTCGTTTTTTTTTTTTCTGAGTAATAAAATAGAAATTTTATTAAGTAAAAGCATTAGCATATTATAAATCACTGATGAACTCCGGACAGTGGTCTCTCAAGTCATCTTCTCAGCATAGGAATATCAAAACAGTGGGTTGTGAATTTAACTTAACGTAGAAACACTATTTTTAATATATTAATTGCACTCATTGTATTTGCTACATGGTTAAAATAATATACTTTTAGGATATAATAAAGTTGGAAATTTTACAAATAACAACTTCTATAAAATTCGGAAAGAACATTTTTATTCTGGGTGAAAAGAATTGTAAAGGAAATAGGAGAGGAAATAACTACATTATTTGTTTTGCGCCAAATTGTTCTATATATATACAGTCTTTTGCAGTTAATAAACAACATTTTGAAAGGTTGCAACTGTTAATAATAATAATAATAATAATAATAATAATAATAATAATAATAATAATAATAATAACTTAACTATAAAGATCATCATTATTTTGTAATAAAAATTTAATATAACACTCCCTCTTAATAATACAAATGTTTGACATATGATTTCATTAATATAACTATTTAGATACTTCTAAAAATATTACAAAATTATTTCAAAAATTATTTCTTTTATTCATAATAAAATAAAAAATACATCTTATTTTTATTTATTATGAATTTATTTTAATTAGTTGAATTCTAAACTACTTAGTATATAATTTTACTATTAAAAATTCATATAATTTTAAAATTATATCATATATTTTTAACATTATTACTGAGTAAGATATCAAAATACAAGTAAAATCAAATTGCACACCCTTAAATATTCCGAAAAATATCACAACCCTTTAAGTGAAAAAATATCTAATTACAAAATATTTTATTGTACTTTTTTCCTTTTTTTTTTTTGTTAGTAGGTCCAGAAAAATTGCAATACAGTTGAATTTTTTGGCTTATACATAGATTGATAGACATTATCACTTGATATATATTTTTTTTTGCTAGATGTAAATGATGATTCTAATTAGGATGTATTTTTTTTTTTCTAGATGTACGTGATCATTCTAATCAAATTGTAATTCCTATATTGAGCTCAAAAAGGCTAAAATTAATAATGTAATTTGGGCTCTTATAATTTGTATATGTAATTTTTTGGACTCTTGTGCATTTTCAACTCGGCCCAATATTAAATATCATATAATTTTTTTATGCTCAAACATTTTTGGCCCACAACCCAAAATCCAATTCGATTGGCAAATATGAAATAAACTTGATATCATCGCTGATCCAAACTGTTGGTCATTAACTTCATTCGGTTTCAATTCATTCATCATTTCCTTCAAATTGAAACTGATCAATTTTTTACTTTCATCCCTTGAGCCGACCTGACTTGCCTAATGCAGACTTCGATCCTCTCATATAGCATCAAAATATTGTTAATCTATTGACATTCCACTGTATCATCCATGAAAAACAAGTAACAATCAGCAACAAAGAATAGGTGGGTTAAAGATGGCGTATGTCTTGTAACTCTCCAACCATGAATTAAGCCTCTTTCCTCACTGTGATGAAGTATAAAAGACAACCCTTTTAGTGCACAATGTAAAGAGATATGGTGAAAATGGGTCACCCTATCTCAGTCCTCTTTGTGGCACTATAGGCCCTATCTCCTTATCACTCACACTATAGTATATCTAATTATAGTCACACAAAGTATAATTAAATCAACCCATTGACTTGCAAAGTCTAATTTCAACATGATTTGAAGGAGAAATTCCTATTCTATACGGTCATAGGCATTGCTTATGTCAATTTTCAAACCTACCACCCCTTTCTTTCCACTATGTTTTCTCTTAAGGTAATGCATTATTTTGAAGGATATAAGAATATTATAAAAAATCAGCCTATCAAGTACAAAGGCACTTTAGGCTTCCGAGATCACATAAGGTAAGATTCTTTTAAGTCTATTTGTAAGAACCTTTGATATAATTTTGTAAATAAGATGACAAAGTAATGTGGGTCGAAGATCACTCTTGGTTATAGGGTTCTTTCATTTGGGAATGAGAACGATATTGGTGTCATCAAAGCCATTAGGAAAAGTACCAGTACTTAAACAATCTAAGAAGGCTTTGTAGTATCCTTGCCTATAAGTATTCATAGCTTCTAAAAAAAAGTCAGATTCAAGTCGTCTAATCCAGGAGCTTTGTCAGGGTGCATGTTGGAGAGTGCCTCACTTAATATATTCATTTTTAAAAAGAATAGTGAGGTTCATATTATCTTTTGCAAAGATGACTAGATGCACACTATCAAGGACCTCCATTACCAAACTACCATCAGATGAGAACAACTTATTAAAATAGTCTAACATATGGGCTTTTAATCGATTATTCCAGTCTACCTAATTCCTATAATCCCTATTTATCTTGTGATGTAGTTTACTCTCCTTCACTTTGATGTAGCTGGATAAAAGTACACGGTATTTTGATCACCCTCTTAAAGCTAAAGTTGTTTAGCCCTTTATCTCAAATACACTCCTTGTTGATTTAATGCTTCAAACAACTATGAATGAAATCTATTCAATTCAATGGCAGCCAAGATATCCTTCGGTTGACCTTAGCAATAATTAATTTTAATTTTGATATTAACAAACATAATTTTGAGCATTTAATATGTTTTATTTGAGTGTGATTATAAGCATAACTATAATATTACTCTCAAAAAAAGTCAAATGAAAAGCCAAGCTCAATAGTAGGCTATAACTTAAGCAAGGTCACAATGGTGAGCTTAATAGTAAGTTATGATTGAAGCAAAGCTTTTATGATGACAGAAAGCTTAAGTTAATAGTAAGTTGCGACTGAAGCAAAGCTTCTATGATGACAAAAAGTTAAATGAATAGTAAGATATTACTGAAGCAAAGGTTTTATGGTGACAGAAAGCCAAGCGAATAATAAGTTATGACTGAAGCATTGCTTTTATGGTGAGCTGAATAGTAAGCTGCGACTAAAGCAAAACTTTTATAGTGAAAGCCAAGTCAAATTGAGATGAACAGTAAGCTATGACTGAAGTAAGAGCTATTATAGTGATAGAAAGCCAAAGTAAACAATAAGCTGCAACTAAAGCTCTACTGCTATGGTGACATCCCAACGGTCATATTTTTAAATTTAAAAAAAGAGATGTTGGAGATATTTTTGACATCTCCAATAGCCATATTTTTAAGTGTTTATTTATATAAACACCTACTTGAACTCAATTAAAGTTAAGACACTTTATTATTATAATTTTTTATCTTAACATTTATCAAAACTCTCAAACTCTCAAATATTCATTCTTTATTTGTGTAACTCTTGTGAGAGTTGGTTGTGTGTTAGAAATATAATTTCTGTTCATCTTAAATCTTGGGATAGATTAGAATGGAAGTGAGATTTATTTCTAAAGGAATTGGTTTAGCCATTAAAACACTTGGGATTTGATTTTTTGAGTGAGCCTTGAAAACTTAAGTTGTAAAGTTGTAAGAGTGAATCATAAAACTCTTGTGTAATCTTAATCTTATGAATAAGATTATGAAAATTGAAAATCCTAACTTTGGGATAAGTTAGGTGGAGACGTAGGATTGTTGAAAATCTAAACTCCTTAAATTTATGTGTTCATTATTCTTGCTACTCTATTATCTTTCAATTTTTATTCATTCCTTAAATTTGTTTTTAATTTTCTAAAATCCTTAATTAGCCTTATTCACCCACCCTCTAAGGCTTTTTCAATTGGTATCACAGCTTGAATTCTAAGTACTTTATTGTTAGAATACAAGATTATGAGGAGTGAATCTCAAAATATTTTTTCTCTTAGACCATTCTTTAATGGTAGTGACTATCTTAATTGAAATTTTAAAATGGAGCTCTATCTAAATTTTGATTCTATCAAACTTTGGGATATTATTCTAAAAGGTTGGGAACTACCTACAACTACCATTGATGGTGTGGTAACTACTCTAGCAAGAAGTCAATGGAATAATGAGCAAAAGTAAAAATATCATAAAAATAAAAAGGCTATGATTACTCTAGTCTCTTCCATAAAAATAGAAAAAAGAGGCAAGCTTCAATATTACATTTTGGCTAAGGAAATGTGGGAAACCTTGAAAAATCACTATGAAGGTAATGTGCAAGTTAGAAGCAAGAAGGTTCAACTTTATGTATATGAGTATGAACTTTTCAAAATTAAGCCTCAAGAAATAATCACAGAGATGAAAAATCATCTTAATGCTTTTATCATAACTCTCAAGACACTTGAAAAATATTTCTCTAAAGAAGAGATGAATAACAAGCTTTTAAGAACGCTATCAAATAAGGATTGAGAATCTTGAGTCACTTCAATTGAGGAAGTTTAAGACCTTTCTACACTTTTTACAGATATGTTTATTGGAAAGTTCTTAACTCATGAGTTGAAAATAAAGCAAAAAGGTGAAGAGCAAAAAGGGAAGGAAGAAAAGAAAAAGAGCATTGCATTAAAAGCTTCACAAAATGATAATGAATAGGAAAATATTGAAGGTTCTAGTGATGAAGATGATGAAATTTCCATGCTCACTAGAAGCTTTAAGAAGCTCTAAAGAAAGAAAAATTCTTCAAGAACAATAGACTTTAATGAGAATTATGAAGGGGAAGGTAAAAAGAAAACCAAAGATATTACTTACTATGATGCAAGAAATCGGGTCACATTCAAAGTGAGTATTCCAAACTTAAAAATAAGAGTAAATAAGAAAAAGAAGGCCTTCAAAGCTTCTTGTGATGGCTCATTTGAATCCGAAGAGGAAAAGAAACAACAAGAAGTGGTTGATCTTTACTTTATTGCTCTTGAAAAAAAATGAGGTGTGCTTGAAATCCACAAGAATAAAAAGCAAATGGTATCTTGATAGTGGATGTTCAAGGCATATGATGGGAGATAAGGAGCAATTCAATAAGCTTGATGTAAAGGATGGAGGACATATCACTTTTAGAGATACTGCCAAAGGAAAGATAGTAGACATTGGAGAAATTGATAATCCTCAATCCTTATTAATTCATCATGTATTATTTATTGATGGTCTTAAACATAATTTGCTTAGTATAAGTTAATTATGTGATATGGGAAATAAAGTCACTTTCTATCCTAGAAAATACTTTATTAGTAGTCTTGATGAAGACAAAGTAATTTTTAATGGTAAAAGAGTAGACAATGTCTATGTAATTGACTTGAATAAAATTGATAGCAAAGACATTAAATGCTTAATGTCTATTTCCTATGACATATGGACATGGCATATAAAGCTAGGACATCCAAATTTTGAGCTTTTGAATGATCTTTGTAAACATGAACTTATTATTAGTTTACCTAAAATTTAATTCACTAAGGATAAACCTTGTGATGATTGTCAAAAGGAAAAACAATCCAAGTCCTCATTTAAGCTAAAAAATGTAGTATCCACCTCTAGGCTACTTGAACTTATTCATATAGATTTGTTTAAATCAACTATAGTTGCTAGTCTTAGTGGTATGCACTATGCTTGTGTATTGGTTAATGACTACTTTAAATATATTTAGGTGTGTTTTCTTGCTTATAAGAATGATGTTTTTAAAGCTTTTGAAATTTTTTTGAAAACAGTTAAAAAAGAAAAACATTTTTGTATTTCTTCCATTAGAAGTGGTTATGGAACTGAGTTTGAAAATGAATTTTTCAAAACCTTTTGCCATGAAAATGGTATTTCATATACATTTTCTTCTCTTAGAACTCCTTAACAAAATGGGTAATTGAAAGGAAAAATAGAACTCTTATGGAAATGACTAGAATAATGCTTTATGAGTATAATTTATCTCTATACTTTTAGGCAGAAGTCGTTAACATGTCTTGCTATATTGCAAATAGAGTATTTAAAAGACCAATTTTAAATAAAAATTCTTATGAGCTTTAAAATAATAGAAAATCCAAAATTTTATATCTTAAAGTATTTAGATGTAAGTGCTTATATTGAACACTAAGAAAAATCTTGGAAAATTTGATTCTAAAACTGATGAAGGAATTTTCCTAGCCTATGCCACCACTAGTAAAGCATATAGAGTCTTTAACAAAATAACTCTAGTAGTTGAAGAGTCAATGCATGTTGTATTTGATGAATCAAACTCACTTGATCCTAAAATGGATGTTTGTAGTGTTGATGATTTTATAGATGAGCATGTGAACACTTAAAAAGAAAATGCTAGTAAGCCTTTGAAACTTGAAGGTTCAAGCAAGGAGGATAATGAGGAGATATCTCAACCTACTTTGAAGGTTGAACTTTCAAAGGATTAACAATTCAAGAAATCACATCCTCAAGACCTCATCATAGGTGACACTATAAAAGGGATAATTACTAGATCTTAACTTAAATTTATTATTAATTTAGTCTTCTTATCTTAAATTGAACCCAAAAATATTGATGATGTTTTGAGTGATGAATATTGGGTCTTTGCTATGCAAGAAGAGTTAAATCAATTTAAGAGAAACAAGGTTTGGACCTTGGTTCCTAAACCTATACATCATACTATTATAGGCACCAAATGGGTGTTTAGAAATAAGATGAATGAACAATATGTCATAACTAGAAACAAAACTAGACTAGTAGATAAAGGTTATAATCAAGAGGAAGTCATTGATTATGATGAAACTTTTACCCCAATTGTAAGGTTAAAAACTATTAGAATGATAATTACATTTGCATCATTCATGAATTTTAAACTTTATCAAATAAATGTTAAAAGTGCATTTTTAAATGGTTTTATTGAAAATGAGGTATATGTTGAACAATCTCCAAGTTTTGAAAATTTTGATTCTCCAAATCATGTTTTTAAATTGTCAAAAGCATTATATGGATTGAAACAAGCTCTAAGAGCTTGGTATGAAAGAATGAGCAACTTCTTATTAGAGAAAGGTTTCTTTGAAGGAAAAGTTAATACAACTCTTTTTATAAAGAAATTAAAGCATGATTTATTAATTGTTTAAATATATATTGATGAAATTATTTTTGGTGTTGCTAACCATTGCTTGTGTGAAAAATTTTCTAAGTTGATGCAAGGAGAATTTGAGATGAGCATGATGAGTGAGCTTAAATTCTTTCTTGAACTTCAAATTAAGTAATACAAAAATGAGATTTTCATCAATCAAACTAAATATGAAAGAGACATTCTTAAGAATTTTGGCATAGATGGAGCTAAAACAATCAAAACTCCAATGAGTACCACCACCAAACTCAACAAAGATGAGAATGGGAAGCTGGTTGATGAAAAGTGATTTAGAGGTTTGATCGAATCCCTTCTTTATTTAACTACAAGTAGTCCAGATATCATGTTTGCTACTTACTTGTGTGCTAGATTTCAATCAAGTCCTAGAGAGTCTCATTTGAATGTAATAAAAAAAAATTTCAAATATCTTTATGGAATAATGCATTTAAAACTTTGATATTTTATGAGTTCCTCCTTTAACTTGATTAGATATTTGGATGCAGACTTTGATGGTAGTTTACTAGATAAAAAGAGCACTTTCATAACTTATCAATTCTTAGGATAATGTTTAGTTTCTTAGTTTAGCAAGAAATAAGTTTTGGTTACCTTTTCCATTGCTAAAGCTGAATATATTGCAACAAGTCTTTGTTGTTCACAAGTCTTGTGGCAAAAACAATAATTATTGGACTATGTTATAAAACTTGATCACATTTCAATCAGATGTGACAATACAAGAGCTATTAACTTTTGCAAAAATCTCATTCAACATTCTAGAACTAAGCATACATACAATAAACATCATTTCTTGCGTGATCATGTTCAAAATGGTGATATCTCACTTGACTTTGTTCATATAAATAATAAACTTGCAGATATTTTCACCAAACCTCTTAATGAAGAGAGATTGAATTTCACTAAGCATAAATTAGGCGTAATTGAGAGTTCTAGTTTGTCTTGATTTTTTGCTTAATTAATGATTGGACTGTTTTCATGTGAAATCATATTGTGCTTATTGATTGCTTTGATTATTAATTATTTTGATTTTGATCTTAATAATTATTTTTTTTGCTATTTAATAATTAATTATTGAAATTATTTTAATAAATTAATTATTCAAATCTAGCATTTTTTTTATAATTGTCATGCATTTATATATGTTTAAATATGCATTATGATTTTTTCTAAATTCCACCTCTTCCTCAACAAGACAAGATTTTTATGTTTTATTTTGTTTGTTTTCATTAGTTTTTGTTTGGTTTACTTTTAGTATATTTTATGCATCTAAGCTTTGAGCTGTTAGTTTATTTTTATGGTTATTTTGTGTCAGTTTAGGTTCAGTTTATTTTCTGGATATAAGTTATGAGCTATTAGTTTTATATCTTGTTTTTTTTTTGTTACAATCGATATTTTAATATCATTGTAACTCTATCCTTTATTTATGCAATTTTATTTTTCTTTAATGATTTTTGGCATTTTGACAAAGGGGGAGAAATATTTGAGTTTGAATTAATTATTTTATTTGTTTATGCATGAATTTATATTTATAATTGTGTTTATGCATGAATAATTCATATTTAATTTATTCGTGTATAAATTCTCCTTAGGATTTGTTTTGATATTTGATAAAAAGTTTTGTTTGATTACTTTGTTTATATATGTATATATGTGATATTTGGCTAGATGGACATAATTTTTTTTTTAAAATTTGGTCTATTTTTGTTTTCATTATTTTAGTTCTTGGTCTTTTGTTTCCTTTAGAACTAAGCTCTATATGATCATGAGAAATATATACTATATTTGTGATGTGTTAAGTGCTATTAATTATTTTTTTCATATATTTGAAATTATTTCCTTCATATTGCCTAGTATTTATTCAAATGATCATGTTATTGTATTTTTATATTTTTAACACATTTTTCATGTTAGGCCATGTTTTTATGTCCCTCATGTTATATTTTATGTTGTTTCTATTTTTGTCAAGGGAGATAATTTATAAATTTATATTTCTTATCATATTCAAAAAGGGAGTAATAAAGAAATATATTAAATATTTTAATTGGTATCTTTTTCAATTGAAATGTTTTTTAAGAGTTGTTCAATTGATATTTGTATAGCACAAAGGGGGAGATTCTTAAAAATTTCATTATTTTTAAAATTGGTATAATTTTCATTCCATTGATATTCTTCATTATTTGAATTCCTTACTCTTTAAATTCATTATTTTTATAATATAAATAAATTAAGGGGGAGTATAATTCACATACTTTATTTGGATTCAAATCAACACACACTTCACTTTATATTATCATTCTTAAACTCAAAATAAGTTTGTCAAAATTAAAAAGGGGAGATTGTTGACCTTAGCAATAATCAATCTAAAATTTGATCTTAACAAACTTAATTTTGAGTATTTAATATGTTTTATTTGAGGGTGATTATAAGCATAGGTATAATATTACTCTCAAAGAAAGTCAAGTCAAAAGCCAAGATCAACAGTAGGTTAAAACTGAAGTAAGGTTGCTATGGTGAGCTCAATAGTAAGATGCGACTAAAGCAAAACTTCTATGGTGCTAGAAAGCCAAGTGAATAGTAAGTTACAACTGAAGCAAAGCTTTTATGGTGATAGAAAGTCAACTAAATAGTAAGCTGCGAACTGCAATTGAAGCAAAGCTTCTATAATAAAAGCCAAGTCAAATTGAGATGAATAGTAAGCTGCGACTAAAGCAAGAGCTACTATGGTGACAGAAATCCAAAATGAACAGTAGGCTGCGAGTGAAGCTTTGCTGCTATGGTGACATCCCAATGTTTATATTTTTAAATTTAAAAAAAGAGACATTGGAGACATATTTGACATCTCCAATAACTATATTTTGTAGTGTTTATCTATATAAACGCCTACTTAAGTTCAATTGAAGTTAAGACACTTGATTATTACGATTTTTTATCTTAACATTCATTGAAGCTCTTAAACTCTCAAATATTCATTTTTTGTTTGTGTAACTCTTGTGAGAGTTTGTTATGTTTTGGAAATATAATTTCTCTTTATCTTAAATCTTGGGATAGATTAGAAGGAAAGTGAGATTTATTTCTAAAGGAATTAGTGTAAGTGTTTAGTCATTAAAACACTTGGAATTTGATTTTTTAAGTGAGTTTTAAAAACTCAAGTTGTAAGTTTGTAAGAGTGAGTCATAAAACTCTTGTGTAATCTCAATTTTATGAATAAGATTGTGGAAATTGAAAATCCTAGCTTGGGGATAAGTTAGGTAGAGACGTAAGATTATTGAGAATTTGAACTCCTTAAATTTCTATATTCATTGTTCTTCTTACTCTATTATGTTTCTGTAACACCCTATTTCTTTGCTATTAAAATAGTCCAAGTCTTTATTTAACATATTAATTCGACCTTCTCATGATTAACAAAGTCCATATATAATTTAAGCTCACAAAAGATTACAAAATTTTTATTCTTATAATACATAAGAGTTATAATTAAAAATAAGTACAAAACATATCCTTTTTGTCAAAGTGTATGATTATAATACAAGGAAAGACAGTGAGAGTTCGATCGGTGACCTTTTCTCTATACTTTATTTATAATGCGATATGCTTCAAAATAGTCACACTTTAAACTTCATTATCTAGAAAAATAATTGCGATTTGGTGAGTTGTGACTTAATGAATATAAATATTAATTAAATTCTAAAGGCACCAAAATCAAACAAATGATATTAAATCACAATACTAATACAATTCATTCAAATGCAAGTGCTAATGAAATATTTATTGATTTTGTTGTGGCCTGACAAGACATATTGCTCCCGGAATTCATGTAAAACAATTGTCATTTGATTTTGCTGGCCAACATATAATATGTGAATCATATGATTTTCTTTGATTATTTTCATTTACCATGTGATTTGCAAATATTTGTCAAGCTAAATACAACATCCTTTAATATCCATATGCAAGTGCCCACTGTGAATTTACATATAACTTGTAAACACTTATGCATAGACATAATCAATTGATAAGCAAACCATATGCTTTTAAATAATCAGAAGGAAATTCACCTTAATTACATAATTTCATCCAAGAATTCAATCAATATTTATACTCACTCTTTAATATGTCAAATACTCTATGGATGATTTGAATCACCTTCTCAAGATTCACTAATACTTTGGGATCCTAAAATATAACATATATTTGATTAAAAAAATATGCCTACATTGAGTGTTTATGTTTGGTATACAATTGAGATATGCTTTGTATATGTGTAAACTTAACATTTATGCATATTTTTCTCCTTGTTAGGCAGTTTGACCATACTAGACCTGAGAGTTAATAACTTTCATCACATAACTCCAAATTACTTGATTCAATTTTAAAAAAAAAACTAGATACTTAGGGCTACAACATTTCAAAAAAAAAAACTCAATATATGCTTTGCATAATAAATGGTGAATTTTTGAATTCAGACATTTGAGTAGGTCTCAATCAATTTAGAAGTTCTCATGTTATACAAGTATAATTGAAAAAAAAAATTTAATAAATTCATTGACACATAAATTAACAAATTTTATGTTTTACATTTTGTCTAATTTAGCCTTTAAGGTTCTCATATTAATCAGGGAAAACCGGACTGCCTGCAGACGTTATAATCACAATCAGTCCCACTCCAAGGATGATTTCTCATTACACACCTATTATTTCATAAAAATGCATCACATAGTTTTACATAACATATAAAGGAACAAAACTCATGTTTATCACTTTGTCTAAATCAGTCTTTAACATCCTCAAAATAATTAATCAATATCAGGTAGCCTGTTGGAATAATTACCTAAACCAGTCCCAAATAAACTTCAATAGAGTTTCATATACTTGATATTTCACAAAACCCTTTTATAGGCATCAATATAAGACATAAACCCATAAGTTTCATGTTTTGTACTTCTCCTAGTTATGCTTTTATGGCCTTGAAAATTAGAGTGCAATCTACAACTATAAACCAAAATTTTCAGCATGAAGAACACTATATTCATTATAAATATCAATTAACTTATTTTCCTTTTTAATTCTTCAATTAACTTGTTTCCCTTGCTAATTTTTTCTAATTACCATACTCAACATATCAAGAAGAAGAATTATATAAGAAAATAAGATGAATTTACTGACCTTTGCCAAATTAGAAAACCCACCCCTAAAATTTTCCCCTTTTTCTTCCTTCTTCCTTTCTCTTTTTCTTTTTTTTTCTTCTCCTTATTTTTCTTCTTTTGTTTTTGTTCTCATGTTCCAGCCCCTTTTCCTTACATTTATCTACTTATTATATATACATATATACATATAATCTTAAGAGACATATAGGAGGTGGAGTTTTCTAAATTTTTTTTCTACCTCCCATACATATCTACTACTTAATATATTATTATTATTATTATTATTATTATTATTTAATAAAATATCAAGTAAAAATTCAAATCAATCCTCCTATGGAAAAACTTAATCTACTACCTAAAGTTGCTTACGTAAATAAATACACTAAATTCAATTCTTTACGTATTTATTTGTTTACTAGCTTTCAATTTTATAATACCCCAAAATACATTATATATTATACATATTCAAGAATACCATTATAATACACTAAAACCAATGAGAGGATGTGACATTCACATAGTTAAATGGAATGATTTTAGATGCATATGTTCAAGTGAATTATATGTAATGCATGCAAATTTAAATGAAATGTTTATGGTTGGGTCAAGGATGTTACACTTTTAATTCTTGTTCATTCCTTAAATTTGTTTTTAATTTTCTAAAATCATTCATTAGCCTTATTCATCCCTTTCTAAGGCTTTTTCACGTTCTACATTACAGATGGTGGACCCACCTGGTGCAATGAAAGATTTTCTGCTTTAATTCTTTTTTTGATTTCGATCCCTGTAGCTGAAGCATTAGACAATATTGTTTAATTTTCTCTTAGATATCAAGCAAGTTATTACAAGTCCATAACTTAGTAAGCCAGCTATTCTTTTTTATCTAATGTCTTCCTCCCTAAACTAGCTATTCTCAAATCTAAACTGGGTTCTAAACTTCATCGACTTGTTTATTAGGTCCAGAAAAATTAACATGTGATCATAAAAGGATATTTCAAGGTTAAATTCTTAGCATCGGGAAATATTTATCACCATTCAAAAGATGCAATTGCTTTGTCTATTCATTCTCGAATCCAGTTTCTAGACCATTTCGCCTTTTCCCATGTGTATTCACTCCCTTCTATACCGACATCTTGGAGCTTAAAATCTACAATAAAACCATTTAAAAGCTAGCCCAAGATTTTGTTACATCCATACTTCCTTGCATAGGATGTCATATCGTTGAAGTTGCCAGTACAATACCATAGAAGAGGGTGGATTGTGTATCTAGCTTGCAAAGTAATTCCCATGACTTACTATGAAATTGCTTGGAAGCTAGACCACAAAAACATGTAGTCTTTAAGATTTCATATTTTGAATATTAACTCTCAAATCTATATGGTTTCAAGAAAAGCCGATTAAGTTAGCCTCATCTCTATTTTCCAAAGTAAAGTCGGGCCCCTACTATGCCCTTGGTCCTCCATAATAAAAATGATATCATATTTTAATCAAGCTTTATTCTTTCAATTTTATTTTTGTTACAAAGTTTCAATTAAAAGATGACCTATTAGAGGAAACAATTTCCTTTAATAACTAAATTATTCGAGGTTGCCATGGCTCTCAGCAAGCCTGGAAACTAGAGCTCGGCCCATTTCTATTTTTTGAGCCCACAGCCCATTATACTCTTCCATTTGATATTGAATCATTAAAGGGTTTCCATCTCTATTCTTGAATTTTTTTTCCTTTATCTTTTATGTTCTACTATAACCAAACACTTAGTAGTTGAATTTTGATCGTAGATTGACTTTCTATTCTTGTGATTAGTAGAATAATGAGGAATATAAGAGTCTTTGGCTCACGCTTGGTGCTCCAGTGAGTTGCCATATATGCTGCTAGTGATTGATTTGCAAATCCCATATTACATATTTCCTGCATCACTTTAGCCAGTTTCCATGCATCTTCCAAATCCATCATCATCACCTCCCTCTCGTTCTTATTGGTGCTAGGTTGATTCATGGTGGAATTAAGCAACCATCTCTCATCAATGATTTTATTTTGCCTTCTCAGTTAAGCGTGTAGCCAAGCACCATAAACTCTGTTTGCCTTTCCATTAGGCCTTCAAATAACTTTTCACAAAAATGCTTATAGTGCCTTGATTTTCCACACATGTAACAAAATGTTGGCAATGTCTCATATTAACATTGGATCCAAAACCAGTTACCCCCCCTGCTTTTTTCATTTTCGCCATTTGTTTCAAAGATAATCTGACATCCACCTTGACCATAATATGCATATAGTTCTTTCATCACTAGAGAAATTGTTAATATCAAACTCTATAAAATTGTCAAAATACTTAAGTTACAAAAATTAAAAAACATCACATTTATGAAAAATGTCATATTAATGAATGATTTAAAGTGACGAATTTATTCAATTTGTAATGGTTATTTTGTCATTAATACTAACTCAAATTCGTCATTAAAAGTCACATTTAAATTGACGAATGTATTATATGTTATTGATACTTCACGTATTAATTATGAAAATAAAAATCGTCACTTTAACAAAATACCACGCACTTGTTATGACAATCGCTGTTACAATGGTAATTTGTCATGTTTAAATTGATTAGTGATGAAATTATTGGTTTACAATGACAATTTATTATGTCACTGAAGTATGATTTTCTTGTAGTGAATGTAGTTTCCCATACTAATATCAAATTTTTCAGACATAAAACCAACTGGAAAATCATGAATTTGTTCCTCAAACTTCATTTAGAACAGTTTAACTTGTCGTGGTTGATCATTCTCCTCCAATTTTTTCATGAACTGCAAATGGCTATCGAAAGTACAAGGCCCCCCTCCATAACCATTTTAATGTCAACCTCATAAAAAAAATTAAATAGAAACATCTCCGGGGATTGTTCTCTAATGTAGACACCTCCTAAGTTGCTATAGAGAGGTTAAGGTGTTTGGCAAAACTGGAAAGTTTATTGTTCTATGAATCAGAAAATGTCCCATGTAGCAGCACTTAAAATCTCTAGGGATTGTTCTTTAATGCAGAGTTGCTATAAAGAGGCTAAGGTGTTTGGCAAAGCTGGAAAGTTTATTGTTCTATGAGTCAGATAATGTCCTATGTGGCAGCACTTAAAATCTCCGGGGATTATTCTCTAATGCAGAGTTACTATAGAGAGGCTAAGGTGTTTGGCAAAGTTGGAAAGTTTATTGTTCTAAGAGTCAGAAAATGCCCCATGAGGCAGCACTTAAAATCTCCTTCAAAAGGTTGGAGACCGTCTTCATCAACAACTAGACCCTCCTCTTCCTCCTCGTTTAGTGATGTATATACACACTTCTCCTCTAAACTTTGACTCTAAAAACTCCTTAGCTTCTTTATTTTGGAGGACCCTGCAATTATTATTTCTCATTCCTTTTAAATTATTTAATTATATTATCAATTATATTTTAGAAATAAAAATATTTATAAAAGGATTCAAAGTATTAAAAACTTAAAAAGTATCAAAATTGAACGTTCGTTTGAGTAACATGTCGAAATAAAAAGTTAGGTATATAATTGATAAACCAATAAAAATTTAAATATATAAATATACGTCTAGCATCATTGTTGCAGAGACAATCCGATACATGGCAGTCTGTACCCCGCTTTTATAGACAAAAACTCTAACTGTTTTACACTCACCTTTTTTCTGTCTTTCCTCAAAAACTTTGTTTTTATTTTTATTTTTTTAATCATGGTTGATCATCTCTTAAATGGACGATGGTTCTTTATTATTATTTTTATTTACTTTATTTTATTTTTATTTAATAAATATAGATTTTTATTTATTTTATTCTGTTTGTTAATATTTGTGAAATTTTTAAATTTTTCTTTATGTAATTTTTACCTTTTATATAATATTATATATTTACAGAGTTTAGATTTCTCTTCGTTATGAAAATTATGTTTACATTTTTGCAATCGAATTCATTTAAATATTAGATAATCAATTTTCAACTAATTAAAGTTTTTAAGTGAAGTGTACGGATTATTGAATTGTAAATTAAAAAAATTCTATTAACGTGATTGAAGAATGGTAACAAAAATTTCATGATAGTAAAATTTAATTTTAAAACTTTTTTATTATATTTTTATTTATATTATCTATTTATCAAGATTTATTTTTAATTTTCTATAAATGATTATTATTTTTTCTGAAAAAGAAAACACATGGCAGTGTGTAAATTGTAGATGAAAGTGATAAAAAAGGTGTGACATTTCTAATTTATAATATTTTATAAACATAATACATTTTATCATTTTTTTATCATCTTAATATATTTTAACATCTTTTAAACTTGACATATTATTAATTTATTTTTTATAAATTTATAAAATAATCATTAAACGTCATAGTTAACTGAAAATAAATAATAAATATTTTAATATTATTTAAGAAGTTCAATTAATTTTTTTATAAATTAAGACTATATTTAAATATTTAAAAAATATTTACAAGTTATTTTTAATAAAATCAAATATTTAAATAGTTATTTTATAAATCAAAATATAAAATAAAATATTTAAATTAAAAATACAGATTAATAAAGATATATCAAATTTTTTTATTTTTTTATCTTTTCACATACAGTCCAAAAGCTAAAAGTTTTATAAAAAAACGCATTGACCCATTAAACATTTTAATATTGACATTTTCAAACTTTTTTTCTTTAAAAAATTTATCATTTTTCTTATCTTTTAAGTGGTATTTTTTTTCAGCATTTTTTTACTGTCATTTTCTTCAGAACATTTTTTTATTGTCTTTTTTTATCAATATTTTTTTATTTTCTTTTTCAACATTTTTCTTTTTTTTTTCTCAATGTTTTTTTCATGATCTTCATTTTTTTTCAACATTTTATTTGTCTTCAAATGTCTTTTTTCTCTCTCACTCTTTCTCAATTTAATTCAATTGCACTATTTTTTTTAATCTTTGAAAGTAGCACTTTCAATTAAAATGTATATCTTTTTTTACTCTTCTTTTTTTCAACTGAGTCATTATGAATTAAACATTTTCAACTATTGTAAAAACAAGTAAAAAACAAAAATTTCTCCTTTTATATTCTTAAAGAATAAAGATTCTTTTTTTATTAATTTGCTTTATTTATCAACATGTCTAACAAGTTTTTTGTTGGATGTTGTTGTTTTTATTTGTTATTTTTTGTTCTTTTATTAAGCCATAAATAAAATTTTTACTTTTATTAGTATTAATAATAAATATAATAAATTTTTGATATATTTCATATTTGTTTTACTGTTTTTTTATGTTATTTTATTTTATTTTGAAAGAAAAATAACAAAAATCAATAAATGGAAACAATTAAAAAAAAAACTAAAAACAATAACTGAAACAACAAAAATCATCAAAATTTTACAGTTATTGATTTTTATTATTTTTTGAATTTTTTTTTCATTATTAACAATAAAATTAAGGCCATAAATAAAATTTTTACTTTTATTAGTATTAATGATAAAAATAATAATTATTTTATATATTTCATAATTTTTTTTGTTGTTATTTTTTATTTTTAACAAAAATCAACAAAAACAAACAAATGGAAACAACAAAAACAAGTGAAAATAACAACTAAAACAACAAAAAGCAACAGAAAATTGCAGTTATTGATGTTTGTTGTTTTTTCAGTTTTTCAATAATAATAATAAAAATTAAGGCCATAAATAGAATTTTTATTTTTATCAATATCAATGATAAAAATAATAGTTTATTTGATATATTTCATTTTTTGTTATTTTTATTGAAAAAAATAATTATTGAATACTATAGGTAATTTTTAGTTTCCTTAACTTAATTTTTGTATTCTAAATAATAGTAGAATATAAAATTAAAATTATTTAAAATATATAAATTAAATAAATACATACAATTAATTTCAATTAAAGATGACTTTAAAAAAATAAATATATAAAAAAAAGTTATAGAATTTTTTTTTTAAAAAAAGGAAAACATCAAAATTCAAAACTTAAAAGAAGGAAGGACAAAAGTGAAAGATAAAAAGGAGGAAATTTTTTTTTTGAAAATAAAGAGTCAAACTAAGTCTATCCATGATAGTTTGTCTATCCATGATATTAACTCTCTTTTTTTTTCTTTGTAATGTATAAACAAAGCTTGATCCATTTTCTCTATTTTGGTTGAAGGATTAAGCCCAATTAAACTCTCCTCTAATTTGAAATTTGGGTAAACCCCAAACAGTTAAGAAAGGAATTTCTTAACTGCTGAAATAATTAATTTTTCACTATAAGAAAGGAAGGAAATTTTACTTTATATTTACATTTTTTATAACTTAAACTATATAGTACATTGAAGAAAGTGTTCATAACTCAATTTTGGTATTAAGCCCCCAACCCAATGACATAACTTAGTCCAATGCTGATTACTAGGCTAATATAAGGAATGGATCTAAATCCTAATTCTGGGTAATGAAAATTTTTTAGCTCTAAAAAGTGTATATATATATATATGTTCAGGAAATAAATATTTTTATTGTATATATTAGAAAGTAAATATTTGTATACAATTAGAAATAAAGTTTTATTCTATTTAGGATGTTATTATATTCCTAATTAGGTTATAATTAGGATTACTGTGTGTATATATAAAGAGGTGTAACATTTCTTTGAATAGTATGGAAAAATATTTTCCCTTAAATTTTCTCTCTTTTTCTCTGAATTTTATTCTTCATGGTATCATAACATATCCATTGAAATCGAATTTTTTTTTATTGAATTCTTGAAATCGTATTTTTTCTTCCTTTGAATTCTTTGAATCTTCAAAATCATGACCACCAAAAACACATCCATCGTATTCCATGGAACACCCAATTTTATTCAAACCCTTCAAGATAATTCTCCCTTTCCCACAGGAATTATTCTTGATGATATGAACTATACTCTATAGTCATAAATCATGGAGATGCGAATTGAAGCTAGAAATAAATCTGGCTTTCTTAATGGCATTACGCCAAAGCCACCAGCAGGAGATAAAGCATTGGAAACTTGGCTCCTTGATAATAATCGAGTCAAAAGTTAGTTGATTGACTTCATGAGTCAGACATTGATGCAGAGATTCATCCGTCTTCTAACAGTAAAGGAGATATGGGATACTGTCTCAAAAACCTTCTATGATGGATCTGACGAAACTCAATTATTTGAATTGAATCGAAAATTATTCACTACACGCCAGAATGGTAAGGCATTAACTGCATACTATAATGAACTGATTGGAATATTTCAGGAAATCGATGCCCGGACGTGTGCATAAGGGGAGGATGTTAATGGAGTCGTATAACTCCATAAGCATATTACCCGGCTTAAAACACATATTTTCCTAATCGGGCTTGATTTGGAATTTAATAATGCTCAGAGTGAAATACTCCAGAAGGATCCACCTCTTGATCTCGAGTCTAGTTATGCATATTGTAATATCCCGTGTTTTTTTTAAAAATATTTTTACATTGTACCGGGATATACAGTGTCAATAATTTTTATGCATTATACGATATTTTTATGAGTTGATATGTATTTTAAACCTATTTTAATTACTGTCTATTATTTTCAGTATTTTACGTAAAATTTTCCCGGGACTTTCATTTTCGGGGAAATTTCCACGTAAACAATGTATTATTAATTATTTTAAATGTATTTACGGGTTTGCATGAACTCATACATATTTTTAAATTATTAAATAAAGCCGGTGTGTGTATATTTATTTAATTAGGGTTTATTATTACCCTAATATTTTATTATTTATTTATTATTATTTGATTATTTTATTTATTATTAAATTATTAAAATTTATTATTTTATTATTAATTATTTATTAATATTTAATTATTTTAATTTATTTTTTTTTTCTTCTTTTTCTTTTCCTTTTTCTTTCTTTTTCTTTTTCTTTTTCTTTCCTTTTCTTTCTTTTTCTTTTTCTTCTTCTTCTTCCTTTCTCTCCCGCGCCCGACGCCGACCACCATTTCCTCACCGCCGTTTCTCCCTCCTCCGGCCACCGTTTTCGACACCGCCGGTCTCTTTCTTCTCCTTGAGCTCCGGTGAGTGTTATTCTAGCTTTGGTTTGAGCTAAAATGGTCTAGAATTGCTTAGGTTTCGATTTGAAAATTTCGGCCTCTTTGGGTTTTCGATTTTTTTGAGCTTCGATTTGGATGATTCATGGAAAATTCCTTCACAAATGTTGTTCCTGGTAGCTTAATCTTCATGTATGAATTTTTACAGAATTTTTGGAGATTGTTTGGATTTTTGGGTATTTTTGAATATTTTAATATTATTTTCTAATTTTCGGAAATTAATTATTTAAATTATGAAATTGGAGTTTATGGTTGAATTAGGTGTTGAAATGAATTATAGAAATTTATTTGGAATTTTTATGAATTTCTAAGTATTTATTTTTAATTATTGAAGTTTATGTGATTTTGTAAAATTAAGTTAATTGTGTTTTAAATTGAATTTAATTGGTTAATTGAGTTTAATTATTGATATTATTGATAAATATGTTGAGAAAATTAATTTTGGATAATTGTATGATTTTTGGTGAATTTTTGAAGTAATTTAAGTATATTTATATATATAGGGGTATTTTGGTAATTTTATCCTAAATTGTCTAAAAATGTAATTTAATTGGTTTTAATATTTATTTAAGGTATAAAAATGATTTCTACAAAATATTTAGTATTTTTAACTAATTAAAACTATTTTCCGGGAATTATTTTCAATTATATATATAATATACGGTTTTTCTAATAAAATGAGTTTTAATCGATTTTTACAGTGTTTCAAGATTTATTATGTAATTTCTACGTATGAAATGTATTTTTATGATTTAAGGATATTTTTGGTATATTTGAATATATATTCTGTGTTTGTGGACCCCGGTCGACAGATTGTAGTCTGGAGTCCGACCGAGGGGTTGTGATTGATTATGGTGTTTATTTTTGAAGTGTATTTTCTTTGCAGGGTCGGCTCTACTCTTTTGAGTAGAGAGATGTCCGTTTTACAGGGGAGGTTCTGCCGGATTTCCGGTAGAATTCTCGTAAAACGTGATATCCAGTCGAACCCTAATTCTGTTTCCGTATTTTAATACTCTAGATTTAATTCTAGGATTTCTGTTAGGGTTACTCTGATATCGGTTATTTATTTCTTGTTTAGTTGCGTCGAGACCGAGGGCTAGTGGACCAGGCCCGTCGGATCTGTCTCGTGGAGCGCATTAGGTGAGTTACTATATTATATATATATGCTTAGGACGCATGATTTAGAAAATGCATGTTTTATTTTGACTGAATATGCATAAATAACATGATTTATATTCAAGTATATTTTTGGTATATTTTTGGTATATAATAAATTATATACATGTTTTATTAATAAAATATATTTAAAATGTTTTTGAATATATTTTTAGTTTAATTCATGATTTGATTGGATTTATTTGACATATATATACTCAAAATATACCTGGTTTATGTTTGGTATATTTTCGGTATATATATGGTTTATATTGCTATTTCATTTATATCCATGCATCATTTATTTTTGTGAATGAATGTTTTATATTTAAGAATGAAGGATATCAATAGAACGTGCTACCTAGTGGGCAGCACTAGGACCGAGTACGTACCGGTACGCCTATAGTATTTAGGCTTTATTACTGACTATTTGTGGATATTGATTTGATTATGATTATTGATATGTGAGATGTGGTTTGGGTGTGATTGCTGGAGCTCGGTTGACCAAGTGTCTCGGGGCCAATCACACTGGCAGTCAGACTGCTGGAGCTCGGTTGACTTAGTGTCTCGGGGCCAGTCTACTGTCCATATGGATTAAGTGGATATATTTGGAATCAGTGAGCCTGTATGGCTAGAGTGTTGTTTAACACTATTTTCTGAGGTTGCGATATTCTAGGGTTCTATGTGATCCTTCATAAAAGTTGATTTTCAGACAAAATATATAAAATGATTTTTCTGCATCTGTATGAACTTGCCTGTATATATACATATTACTCATATACTGTTGACTGTATGCATTATCACTTAGAGTGTATGTATATATACTATAGTAATTCACTCAGTGAGGTCTGACTCCCCTCCGTTGACTATTTTTCAGGAGAGTCAACTTCCTCAGACCTCAGTAGCAGGTCGATACGCCGGATTTCTTCCGCCCCGGCTTCTTTATGTAAATTGTATACTTGAGTCTTATTTATTTTATCTAGACACTGCAGTAGTTGTGATTTTCAGTAGTTGTAAATTAAAGTATTTGTTTTAAAGAGATGTATTATAGTAAAACTGGATTTGTATAAAGATTATACATTTATGAGATTATATATGCGATGTGATGAGTTTTGAAGTAAATCCAGTTGGTATGGATGATATTATGATTGTTATTTTCCGCTGCATTTATTATATTTTTACTGTTATTGTGGCATGATTTATTTTATTTTTAGGCTTGCTACGGGTTCCGGATTCGAAAGAATTCCCGTTCCCTAGCGCCGGTCATGGCCCCTGTTTTGGGTCGTGACAAAGTTGGTATCAGAGCGAAGTTCGTATCAGAATGGAGTTTTGTGTCAGGGCTTAGTTTTGTGAGTTGTGGCCCTAGTTTTAAAGTTGTGTTTTCTGTTGGACTACTGCAGTGTATTAGGTTCGAGTATGTCTTGATGAGTATTCCTTGCTGTAGTTTTTAGCGTTATTCCTCCGTTGTCTATTTTGTCTGAATCTTTCCGTTTGTCTTTTCAGAATGAGGAGGCGAGCGCGTGTCGCTCCACCGGTCGTTGAGGCCGAGGATGATGAGTCTTTTCAGGATGAGGTTTTACCTCCTGAGCAGCCAGTTAGACGTAGAGGTCGTGGCAGAGGTAGACCTCGAGGAGCGGCAGGTCGCCGTAGGCAGAGAGAGTTACAGGACGAGGAGCCTGTTGAGCCTAAGTTTGATGTTCCTGTTCCTCCAGTTGTTCAGCCTGTTCAGCCTGCCTATCAGCAGGGTATGTCTGACCCTGAGGCAGCTTTGTTCTATGCCAGAGTTGGCAGGATTGCTTTTGATGGGACTTCTGATCCTTTAGATTTTCTGCATGCGATTGAGACTAGGACTCGGACTGCTCATACCGAGTACCAGAGGATCATGATCGTTGAGTTGTCTGTCGAGGGACCAACCTTGGATTGGTTTATTCAGATGATCCAGCCTTATATGATGACGATGACATGGGCTCAGTTTCGAGAGCGATTCATGAGGAGATTTTGTCCAGAGCCTCTTCGTTTGAGTTATCGTCTTCGATTGACCAGTATTTCTCGTGGAGATCGATCAGTAGAGGAGTATACCCGAGAGTTCCTTCGTCTGGGTAGATATGCTGAGGATCTGATACGAGATCAGTATTTCGCTGTTACTACCTATGTTACTGGTTTGGGTTCAGCTTTTGCTGGTATGCCGACAGCAGGTTTTACTCTCGAGTCGGTGATTGAGCTAGCTAAAGAGATCGAGCTGAGGTTAGTTAGGCAGGGAGCGATGCCTGATTATTACCAGTTGGGAGTTCAGTCGAGTGGATTGCAGGCTACTCCGTATTCGAGTTTTCATGTTGGTTCGAGTAGTCAGCAGCGAGGTTCGACTCAGCAGAGTCAGAGACAGCAGCAGCGAGTGCATCGGAGCAGTAGACATGGCCGTGGAGGTCAGCGTAGATCGTTCAGATTTGGATCAGGTGCTTCGAGCAGTAGCAGTGGTCATAGTTCTGGATCAGCGGCCAGTGTTTGTCAGACTTGTGGTAGAGTCCATCAGGGACAGTGTTATCTGACACCACTGACATGCTTCAGATGCGGGCAGACAGGACATTTTGCCAGATCATGTCCTTATTCTGGTTATCAGCAGCAGCAGATTCCGCGATTCCCACAGCAGTCGATTGCTAGTGCAGCACCCGTGCCATTTCAGTTACCACTAGCTCAGCATCAGAGTTCTACTCAGTTTGTTCCACAGCAGAGTCGTGGTAGAGGTACTAGAGGAGGTGCCAGAGGTGTTGGCCAGGCTTCTACCAGTCAGCAGGGAGGTCGAGGCCAGGCCAGAGTTTTTCATCTGACTCAGTAGGATGCTCAGGCATCTAATGCAGTCGTGGCAGGTATTCTTTCTGTTTGTTACCTGGATGCTTTGGTTTTGTTTGATCCGGGTGCCACGCATTCGTTTGTTTCTCCCATTTTTGCTTCTAAATCTTGTTGGCAAGCTTCGAGGATGGCTTTTCCTTTGTCTGTTGCCACTCCTCTGAGTGATTCCTTGGACGCCGATATTGTTCTTTCTGGTTGTCCAGTTCTCGTGGGAGATAGAGAATTACCCGTTGATTTGATTTTGTTGGATGTGATGGAGTTCGATGTTATTTTGGGAATGGATTGGTTGTCTCAGCACTTTGCCGTGGTTGATTGCAGGAATAAGGAGGTGACTTTTAGAATTCCTGGTAAAGAAGATTTTAAGTTTGTTGGTAATAGGAGTTCAGCACCTCAGAATCTTATTTCTGCTATATCAGCTAGGAAGTTGTTGAGGAAAGGTTGTCAGGGGTTTTTGGCATTGGTCAGGGATACGTCAGTGGAGAAGTTGTCACTCACAGATGTTCCTGTTGCTTGTGAGTTTCCTGATGTTTTTCCCGAGGAGTTACCAGGTTTACCACCTCATAGAGAGATTGAGTTCTATATAGATGTGGTTCCAGGTATTACTCCTATATCTATGCCACCCTATCATATGGCTCCTGCAGAGTTGAGAGAGTTGAAGGAGCAGTTGCAAGAGTTGTTGGAGAAGGGTTTTATCAGACCTAGTGTTTCTCCTTGGGGTGCACCAGTCTTGTTTGTGAAGAAGAAGGATGGTACCCTGAGACTGTGCATTGACTACAGAGAGCTTAATAAGGTGACAGTGAAGAACAAGTATCCTCTCCCGAGGATAGATGATTTATTTGATCAGCTCCAGGGTGCACAGTTCTTTTCTAAGGTCGACTTGAGGTCGGGTTATCATCAGCTGCGGATTAATGAAGCTGATATTCCTAAGACAGCTTTCCGCACTCGATATGGTCATTATGAGTTTCTGGTGATGTCTTTTGGTTTGACTAATGCACCAGCAGCTTTTATGGACCTGATGAACAAAGTATTCCGACCGTATGTGGATCAGTTTGTGGTAGTCTTCATTGATGATATACTGGTATATTCGAGGAGTATGGAAGAGCACGTATATCACTTGAGGATTGTACTACAGACACTGAGAGATCATCAGCTTTATGCTAAATTCTCGAAGTGTGATTTCTGGATGGAGAGTGTTTCTTTTCTTGGACACGTAGTGTCTAAAGAAGGTATTCAGGTTGATCCACAGAAGGTTGAAGCAGTATCTGAGTGGCCTAGACCTTCTTCAGTTACTGAGATTCGGAGTTTTCTGGGTTTAGCCGGGTATTATAGGCGGTTTGTGCAGGATTTTTCCAGGATTGCAGCCCCTATGACTCGCTTGACTCAGAAGAATGTTAGATTCGAGTGGTCAGAAGCTTGTGAGAATAGTTTTCAGTTGTTGAAGGAGAAGTTGACCACAGCGCCAGTATTAGCTTTGCCTAATAGTGTGGATAAGTTCACAGTTTACTGTGATGCCTCTAGAATTGGTTTTGGTTGTGTGTTGATGCAGAATGGAAGAGTGATAGCCTATGCTTCGAGGCAGTTGAAGAAGCATGAGCAGAATTATCCTACACATGATCTTGAGATGGCTGCTGTGATCTTTGCTTTGAAGATTTGGAGACATTATTTGTACGGGGTGACTTGTGAGATATTTACTGATCACAAGAGCCTTAAGTACATTTTCCAGCAGCGAGATTTGAATTTGAGGCAAAGACGATGGTTGGAACTGTTGAAGGATTATGATTGCGAGATTCTTTACCATCCGGGTAAGGCTAATGTGGTAGCAGATGCCTTAAGTAGGAAGTCCTCAGGTAGTCTTGCTCACATCGGTGTGGAGAGGAGACCATTGATCCAGGAATTGCATCTGATGGTGGATCAAGGTCTGATGATGAAGATCAGTAGATCAGGTGGACTGTTAGCTCAGTTTAAAGTACGATCTGTGCTAAGGGATAGGATTAAAGCAGCTCAGAGCCGAGATCCTATTCTGGAAGAGCCTGCAGAGAATGTCAGAGCAGGGAAGTTCACTGATTTCACACTCGATGATGATGGTGTGTTGTGGATCAGTGGTAGATTGTGTGTTCCTGATGTGGATGATTTGAGAGAAGAGATCCTAGAGGAAGCGCATTCTACAGCCTACAGCGTTCATCCTGGTGTTACTAAGATGTACCAAAGTATCAAAGATTTATACTGGTGGGATGGATTGAAGAAGGATGTTGCTGATTATGTTGCTAAGTGCTTGACATGTCAGCAAGTGAAAGCCGAACATCAGAAGCCTTCTGGGAAGCTTCAGCCTCTTCCTATTCCCGAGTGGAGATGGGAAAGGATAGCTATGGATTTTGTGGTCGGTTTACCTCGTTCGAAGGATGGATACGATTCCATCTGGGTGATTGTAGACAGATTGACGAAGTCTGCACATTTCTTGCCTGTGAAAGCCACATATTCAGTTGCTAGATTGGCGAAGTTGTACGTGAAGCATATTGTATGCCTTCATGGAGTACCTGTGTCCATTGTGTCAGATAGAGGTTTGGTGTTTACTTCTCATTTTTGGCAGAAGTTGCAAGAAGCGATGGGCACTAGGTTGGATTTCAGTACTGCTTTTCATCCTCAGACAGATGGTCAGTCTGAGAGGACGATCTAGACACTGGAAGATATGTTGAGGATGTGTGTCTTGGATTTGAGAGGTAGCTGGGATGATCATTTGTCGCTTGTTGAGTTTGCATATAATAACAGCTACCATAGCAGTATTGGTATGGCACCATATGAGGCGTTGTATGGAAGGAAGTGTAGATCCCCGTTGAGTTGGGATGAGATCAGTGAGAGAGTTTTGACTGGACCAGAGATGGTTCAAGATGCTGCAGAGAAAGTCGCCGTGATCAAGCGCAGGTTAGAGACCGCAGTTAGCAGACAGAAGAGTTATGCGGATCCTAGGCGCAGAGATGTGGAGTTTCAGGTTGGAGATTTCGTTTTTCTGAAGGTATCTCCTCTGAAGGGTGTGATGAGATTTGGCAGGAAGGGTAAGTTAGCACCGAGATACATTGGACCGTTTGAGATTCTGGAGAGAGTTGGCACTGTTGCATATCGGTTGGATTTGCCTCCGAGTATGTCACAAGTGCATCCAGTATTTCATATCTCGATGTTGAGGAAGTATATCTCAGACCCTTCACACGTGTTGCAACCTGACAGTGTGGAAGTGACTGAAGATTTGACGTTTGTGGAAGAACCTGTGGCGATCGTTGATTTTCAAGTTCGACAGTTGCGATCGAAGCAGATTCCGATGGTCAAGGTTTTGTGGCGTAGCGACAGAGTTGAAGAGCATACGTGGGAGACTGAAGCTGAGATGCGAGCTTCTTACCCGTATCTCTTTCCTTCCTGATTCTGTAATCTTCTTTTTGGAATTCGGGGACGAATTCTTGTAAGGGGGGAAGACTGTAATATCCCGTGTTTTTTTTAAAAAAATTTTTACACTGTACCGGGATATACAGTGTCAATAATTTTTATGCATTATACGATATTTTTATGAGTTGATATGTATTTTAAACCTATTTTAATTACTGTCTATTATTTTCAGTATTTTACGTAAAATTTTCTCGGGACTTTCATTTTCGGGGAAATTTCCACGTAAACAATGTATTATTAATTATTTTAAATGTATTTACGGGTTTGCATGAACTCATACATATTTTTAAATTATTAAATAAAGCCGGTGTGTGTATATTTATTTAATTAGGGTTTATTATTACCCTAATATTTTATTATTTATTTATTATTATTTGATTATTTTATTTATTATTAAATTATTAAAATTTATTATTTTACTATTAATTATTTATTAATATTTAATTATTTTAATTTATTTTTTTTTTCTTCTTTTTCTTTTCCTTTTTCTTTCTTTTTCTTTTTCTTTTTCTTTCCTTTTCTTTCTTTTTCTTTTTCTTCTTCTTCTTCCTTTCTCTCCCGCGCCCGACGCCGACCACCATTTCCTCACCGCCGTTTCTCCCTCCTCCGGCCACCGTTTTCGACACCGCCGGTCTCTTTCTTCTCCTTGAGCTCCGGTGAGTGTTATTCTAGCTTTGGTTTGAGCTAAAATGGTCTAGAATTGCTTAGGTTTCGATTTGAAAATTTCGGCCTCTTTGGGTTTTCGATTTTTTTGAGCTTCGATTTGGATGATTCATGGAAAATTCCTTCACAAATGTTGTTCCTGGTAGCTTAATCTTCATGTATGAATTTTTACAGAATTTTTGGAGATTGTTTGGATTTTTGGGTATTTTTGAATATTTTAATATTATTTTCTAATTTTCGGAAATTAATTATTTAAATTATGAAATTGGAGTTTATGGTTGAATTAGGTGTTGAAATGAATTATAGAAATTTATTTGGAATTTTTATGAATTTCTAAGTATTTATTTTTAATTATTGAAGTTTATGTGATTTTGTAAAATTAAGTTAATTGTGTTTTAAATTGAATTTAATTGGTTAATTGAGTTTAATTATTGATATTATTGATAAATATGTTGAGAAAATTAATTTTGGATAATTGTATGATTTTTGGTGAATTTTTGAAGTAATTTAAGTATATTTATATATATAGGGGTATTGTGGTAATTTTACCCTAAATTGTCTAAAAATGTAATTTAATTGGTTTTAATATTTATTTAAGGTATAAAAATGATTTCTACAAAATATTTAGTATTTTTAACTAATTAAAACTATTTTCCGGGAATTATTTTCAATTATATATATAATATACGGTTTTTCTAATAAAATGAGTTTTAATCGATTTTTACAGTGTTTCAAGATTTATTATGTAATTTCTATGTATGAAATGTATTTTTATGATTTAAGGATATTTTTGGTATATTTGAATATATATTCTGTGTTTGTGGACCCCGGTTGACAGATTGTAGTCTGGAGTCCGACCGAGGGGTTGTGATTGATTATGGTGTTTATTTTTGAAGTGTATTTTCTTTGCAGGGTCGGCTCTACTCTTTTGAGTAGAGAGATGTCCGTTTTACAGGGGAGGTTCTGCCGGATTTCCGGTAGAATTCTCGTAAAACGTGATATCCAGTCGAACCCTAATTCTGTTTCCGTATTTTAATACTCTAGATTTAATTCTAGGATTTCTGTTAGGGTTACTCTGATATCGGTTATTTATTTCTTGTTTAGTTGCGCCGAGACCGAGGGCTAGTGGACCAGGCCCGTCGGATCTGTCTCGTGGAGCGCATTAGGTGAGTTACTATATTATATATATATGCTTAGGACGCATGATTTAGAAAATGCATGTTTTATTTTGACTGAATATGCATAAATAACATGATTTATATTCAAGTATATTTTTGGTATATTTTTGGTATATAATAAATTATATACATGTTTTATTAATAAAATATATTTAAAATGTTTTTGAATATATTTTTAGTTTAATTCATGATTTGATTGGATTTATTTGACATATATATACTCAAAATATACCTGGTTTATGTTTGATATATTTTCGGTATATATATGGTTTATATTGCTATTTCATTTATATCCATGCATCATTTATTTTTGTGAATGAATGTTTTATATTTAAGAATGAAGGATATCAATAGAACGTGCTACCTAGTGGGCAGCACTAGGACCGAGTACGTACCGGTACGCCTATAGTATTTAGGCTTTATTACTGACTATTTGTGGATATTGATTTGATTATGATTATTGATATGTGAGATGTGGTTTGGGTGTGATTGCTGGAGCTCGGTTGACCAAGTGTCTCGGGGCCAATCACACTGGCAGTCAGACTGCTGGAGCTCGGTTGACTTAGTGTCTCGGGGCCAGTCTACTGTCCATATGGATTAAGTGGATATATTTGGAATCAGTGAGCCTGTATGGCTAGAGTGTTGTTTAACACTATTTTCTGAGGTTGCGATATTCTAGGGTTCTATGTGATCCTTCATAAAAGTTGATTTTCAGACAAAATATATAAAATGATTTTTCTGCATCTGTATGAACTTGCCTGTATATATACATATTACTCATATACTGTTGACTGTATGCATTATCACTTAGAGTGTATGTATATATACTATAGTAATTCACTCAGTGAGGTCTGACTCCCCTCCGTTGACTATTTTTCAGGAGAGTCAACTTCCTCAGACCTCAGTAGCAGGTCGATACGCCGGATTTCTTCCGCCCCGGCTTCTTTATGTAAATTGTATACTTGAGTCTTATTTATTTTATCTAGACACTGCAGTAGTTGTGATTTTCAGTAGTTGTAAATTAAAGTATTTGTTTTAAAGAGATGTATTATAGTAAAACTGGATTTGTATAAAGATTATACATTTATGAGATTATATATGCGATGTGATGAGTTTTGAAGTAAATCCAGTTGGTATGGATGATATTATGATTGTTATTTTCCGCTGCATTTATTATATTTTTACTGTTATTGTGGCATGCTTTATTTTATTTTTAGGCTTGCTATGGGTTTCGGATTCGAAAGAATTCCCGTTCCCTAGCGCCGGTCATGGCCCCTGTTTTGGGTCGTGACACATATGTCCGGTGGGATCACAACCAGTGATATACGATGGAAGAGCCAAAGATACTGTCGGACCACTCTATACTTATAGCAGCTCAGACTCGTCCCCAGTTCAAAGAAAAAATTATGAGCAAGCCCATCACATACACCTGTACTCATTATGGCGAAGTTGGACACTCCAAAGAATGGTGCTATGAAATTATACGAATGGTGGGATTTCAATAGAAAGCCTCGTAATAAGCTCGGTAAGGTTACAATTGCTACTTCTACTAAACCAAGTGGTGATCGTGATACCACTCTAGGTATGACAAATCTTACTCGAAATAATACATGGATTATTGATACAGGTGCTACTGATCATATGACAAATTCCACTCTCCATCTTAACTCTATCCGTCCATCAACCTAATAAAATATTCTAACTGCTAATGGAGGCATAGCACCAGTCACTCATAAGGGATCAGTATCTAACTCCGACTCTCTTAATTTAGATACTGTTCTTATTGTTCCATCTCTTTCTTGTAGTCTACTATCTATTAGCCAAATCACTGAAACCTTGAATTGCACTGTCAAATTTTGGCCTAATTATTTTATATTTCAGGACATTGTAACACGCCGAATTCTTGGCTCTGGTGTTAAACGTGAAAAGTTATACTATCTTAAGTTGCATGATGATTCAAGTCATAAATCAAGTCAAGTTAATAGGGTTGGTAGAAGTTGTTCAAGTAAAGACCAAGTAATCTTATGGCATCATCGTCTTGGTCATCTCTCTTTTCATTATCTTAGACAAATAAAACCGAATATATTTTTGCATACCACAGACTCGGAATTCAAGTGTGATGTTTGTGAATTGGCAAAAGGCCACCAAATTTCTTATGTACTGAGTTATAATAAAAATTCAATTCCATTTATGACCATTCATTCTGATGTATGGAGACCTGCTCGGATTCCTACTCTATCTGGTGCTCGATATTTTATAACGTTTATTGATGAATGTACCCAGATGACCTAGGTATCTCTACTTTCCAATAAAGGAGATGTGTACTCCAAGTTTCAAGACCTGTACAACATGGTGGCTACACAATACCAGAGTAAAATTTGAGTCTTGCAGTCTGAAAATGGTAGGGAGTATGTTAACTCAATTCTCAATGATTTCTACCTCAAAAAGGGCATTCGCCACCAAACATCTTGTGCTGGCACTCCCTAACAGAATGGTATAGTCGAACGAAAGAACCGACAGTTATTGGAAGTTGTCTGAGCATCCCTATTTGACATGCATGTTCCTCGAGAATACTAGGGAGAAGCTGTTCGATCTGTTGCGTACCTCATAAACCGGACACCATCACGAGTACTTGGTTTTAAGACTCCTCTTTAGAAACTTTAGGAACTTATCATATCTCCACCCTTCAATAATCTTGAACCCCGAGTTTTTAGATGCTTGACATATGTTTATCAGACACTCAAAAAATTAGACCCTCGAGCTATCCGGTGTATCTTTGCTAGCTATGTGAATTTATAAAAGGGATATCAGTGTTATGATCTGAATACAAAGAAGATGTATGTCACTCGGGATGTTCTGTTTCATAAAAATTCTCCTTTCTTCTCCCACTCTGAGTGCTCTCTTCAGGGGGAGAAAAATCCAAACCTCTTTGAGCTTGAAGATAGCATTTTGAGTGTTTCGAATTTGAATCTCCAAAATGTTATTCTGAGCATCTCACCTGGACAGCCGAGCATCTTACTCGGACAGACATCTGATGTTCCAAGTACAAGCATCTCACTTAGACAACCGAGCATCTTACCCGGACAGACATCTGATGTTCTGAGTACGAGCATCTCACCCGGACAGATCATCAAAGAAAATTTGAGTAATCAAGATAGTACATCTTCCCAACCCACACCAGAAGCTGAAGAAACTCCGGATGCAGTGCATAATAAGGTAAACTTGTCTCCTTTAAATACTGAACCTCATTATCCTTCTAGAATCAATAGAGGGGTTCCAAAAAGACAATATGATCCGGACTTTCATACTAAAGTTAAATACCCTATCAATAACTTCATATCAACCAACCGTTTGTCTAACTCATATGCACTTACTGTAAATCAATTATCTACTGTATCTATTCTGAGTAATGTGCAAGAAGCCTTAGATGATCTGGGTTGGAAGAAAGCTATGAATGATGAAATGGAGGCATTACAAAAGAACCAAATGTGGGATCTCATTCCACTTCCAGAATGAAAGAAAATGGTGGGGGTACAGGTGGATATTCATTGTTAAACTCAATACAGATGGAAGCATAAATCGATATAAAGCTTGGTTGGTAGCAAAGGGGTACACTCAGAAGTATGAAATCGACTATGAAAATACATTTGCCTCGATAGCAAAAATGAACACCATTCGAGTCCTTATTTCCTTAGCTGCCAACCTGAACTGGCTGCTTCGACAATTTGATATAAAGAATGCATTTTTGAATGGAACCATAGATGAAGAAGTATATATGGATCCACCACTCGGAACTAAATGTATTGATCGAGTATGCAAATTAAAGAGAGCATTGTATAGACTCAAGCAATCGCCTTGAGCATGGTTTGGATGACTCTCAACCTTCATGAGGAAGCTTGGACATAAGCAAAGTGATGCTGATCACACACTATTCATCAAACAAAAGTTAGGTAAAGTCACCGCGCTGATTGTATATGTTGATGATATGGTGGTCACTGGAAATGATCCGAGTGAGACAACAAAATTGCAAAGATAGTTAGCATCCGAGATTGAACTTAAGGATTTGGGTAACTTGAAGTATTTTTTAGGAATTGAAGTTGCAAGATCAGCTTAAGGAATTTCTCTTTGCCAACGAAAGTATGTAATGGATCTACTGACAGAGACAGGGATACTTGATTGTAAGCCAGTCGAGACTCCCATTGAAGTCAATCATGGACTTTCAATCCTGGAAGATCAAGTTCCAACTGATAGAGATCAGTATCAAAGGTTGGTGGGAAGGCTGATTTACCTATCTCATACTCGGTTAGACATTGCTTATGCAATAAGTGTTGTAAGTCAGTTCATGCATTCTCTGAGTAACAAACATATGAATGCAGTATACCGAATATTAAGATATCTAAAGTCTTCTCCAGGTAAAGGATTATTCTTTGGGAGGAATAAGGATTATGAAATTACCGGCTATACTGATGCTGATTGGGCTGGAGATCGGACTGATAAAAAATCAACGTCCGGGTAATTCACATTTATTGGAAATAATTTAGTCACTTGGAGAAGCAAGAAACAGAAAATTATAGCAAGGTCAAGTGCTGAAGCTGAGTTTAGAGGAATGACTCATGGAGTATGTGAGTTGCTCTGGGTAAGGCGAATTGTTCAGGATCTGGGATTAAAACATCAAAAACCTATGTTGTTACATTGTGATAACAAGGCAGCCATAACAATTGCAAATAATTCGGTTCAACATGATCGAACTAAGCATGTAGAGGTTGACAGACATTTCATAAAAGATCATTTGAACCAAGGGACAATTGATCTTCCATATGTTTCATCTCAGACTCAACTAACTGACATTCTCACAAAGGCTGTATCAGGAAAAGCGTTCTACAACTCACTTGGCAAGTTGGAAATGAATGACATACATTCACCAACTTGAGGGGAGTGTTGAGAAAGTAAATATTTTTATTGTATGTATTAGGAAGTAAACATTTATATACAATTAGGAATAAAGTTCTATTCTATTTAGGATATTATTCTATTTCTAATTAGGTTGTAATTAGGATTCCCGTGTGTATATATAAAGGGATGTAACCCTTCTTTAAATAGTATGGAAAAATATTTTCTCTTAAATTTTCTCTCTTTTTCTCTGAATTTTATTCTACAATCTCCAGGGTCAGGGAATTGAAATCCAAATTTTTGAATGGTGCCATAAACTTAGTCACTAAGTCAAGTATCAATAGTTTTCTCATTTTTTACTAATTAAACATAAAACATTTATATTATACTATCACAAATCCAACTATTGGATAGTAAATAAGAATTTATGTGTAATGGGAACTTTGGTAGATTCTTCTATTTATTTTATTTTTCCAAACCAAAATCATTTTCTTCATTTTTTTCAAATTTTTTACCCATGGTTTTGGTGTTATTACTTCAATATATGTCAAAAACAACAAAACTTTTAGAAAAAAGTTATCCACTAAATTTTTAGAACGTATTGTTTGCCAGTTAATAAATAATTAAAAATTACATATAACAAATTAGTTTTGAGACAAAAATATAAATAATATGTTTAAATTATAAAACTTGCATTACACTTTTTTAATAAATAGTTAAATTTTATAAAAACTATATATGAAAAGATGATAATTATTTTACTCATGAACAACCTCATGTAAGGGCTATTGGAGAATTTCAAATTAAAAAAATATACTTAAATGAAGTAATTTTAAAAGCGATATAAATTGAGTTTTAACACAAATCAATTGAGCTCAGTCTTATTTATAAGTTCATATGTGTATACATAAGTCAATACTCTTAAGGTTCGTGAACTTATTTAACAAGGTCAAGTAAAAATTGATAAATTGAAAAATTTTGATTCCATTTGATTTGTAATTTTTCAAAATTAAAATATTAGTTAAAAAATTAAATTAAATAAAAATTTTAATATATATAAAATATTTAAATATTTTACAAAAATACATGTATGTTGGTGAATAGCTCATCCATTTTGGTTCATGAGATTTTAAGTTTGAAAGTCTAAATTTTCTTTTTAATTTCTTCAAATTGCAGTTAACTAAAAACCAAACCGAACCACTTTATTCGGTTCAATTTTCAATTAAATTTCTAAAAGTTTAAAAAATTTAGTCAATTTAATTACCGAACTAACCGAATGCACAAACTTGATCTCATGTGTTTCATGTTTGGCTTGTGCTAGAGTTGCATTAATTACTGTATTCAAAAAACAATTTGTTAGGGAAAATCATGAGAATTCGTATAATGTTTTTTGATTTACACGTTGATCCTCAAAAACTGCTAACAATGGCTTTTTTTTTTCCACCATTAATTGTAGCTTAGATGTGGGGTAGTCTCTTATTATTACTTTTATTGATTTATTCTATTGTAAAACAGTTGTACAGCTAGTTAAATATTAATTAATTAGATTGGTTGATGATATTAAATAATTATTTTGTTTAGTTAAAAGTTGATTCAAATTTCAAAAATCGTGTCCCATCCATGAGAAAAATGAGCCTGGATAATCTTATAATAATAATAATTATTTTAAACAATTCATATTAAAACTTACAAAATTGTAATTAGTTTAATTTAACTCAATAATACTATAAAAATAATAAAATTTTTTAACTAATTAATATAATACAATTATATCTACTACAAATTAAATTTGAAACATTATTCAAGCGAGAATGACCTGTGCGAGGTGAGGTGATCTCAAAGTTATTGATTATAATTATCTTTTTAATCAACTATCTTCATTAACTTTGGACAGCTAAATGTTAATTAGATTAGTTGATGATATTAATTAATTATTTTTACAAGATTCTGTGAAGATTTTCGATGGCTGCGGCATTGCACAAGAAACGACCAAGTTTTTTTTTTTTTTTTTAATAAAAATTGAAATTGTGGACTATGTAGAAGGTCAGAAACATCTCCTAAGTTACTGATTTATTTATTTTTTTCCTCCAATTTTCAAGGAGGGCTAGAAATTAATCAAACAGAAGAAAACCAAAATTGATAATGACACAAAATTTTTTTTTTTCTCTTTGTATAAAACGAATATTATGAATATCATAAATCATATAATTTAGATTTCTTTTAATTGCATTATAACATGAAAATTCAACATAAGACAGCATAAGATGCTAATATATATCCACTAAGGAAAATATTACACAAATATAAAATATTTGAGGTAATTTTTTAAAGATTTCTGATATTAAATTGTCATTAAGGAAAATACAAAACTTAATTTACTAATAATAATAATAATACACAAATTATTATTTTTTTAATAATATAACTGCCGTGTCGAATAGATAATGTGTTTTAAGGGGTTAGCTGGTAAAATGAGTTCTAAAGATCATATAGATTTGATTTCTCTAAACATGAATAAATATTATTTAAAGTGAAACTTATAATCTTGTAAGAATTATTTTTATTTAAATGACGTTCTAAATTTAAATTATAGTGTGTGAAATTGTATTAAATTAATTATTTAAAAATAAATAATAAAATAAAATTCATCATCCTACTTCTAAAAATTCCAACTCTTTAACTTTAAATTTCTCAATTTCATTTTGTATATCCATATTTTCTTTTTATCCTTGTTAATCCATAACTTTTCTCCATTTCAACTGTATTAAATTTATTAACAAATGAATAAATTACAATTTAATACATTATTTGTGAAATTTAAAATAATTTTATTGAATAAAACATTAGGATCTCTATCTCAAACTTAAGAAAAATTAAATAAATCATCTCCATTAATAATCAAATACAGAGATTGACTCACAAACATTTACATATAAGGGATTTTAAATTCAATACAAACATTGACTCACATACATTTACATATAAGGGATTTTAAATTCAATACAAACATCATTGATAATTAGCTTATTTAACCAAATTTCATTTCATCAATTATGTAGCACAAAAAAGAAAATGAAAAAATGTTGAAATTGAAATAACGAAACAACATTTTACGAAATATACGAAATGGAAACATGAAAAAAATTAAGGATATATAGATTAATATTAAAAATATATATAAATTTAAATTTTATATAAATATTTAAAATTTTATTTATTACTATGGATTAATAATGTAATTATAAATTAAATTTTTTTCAAGTTTTTTTTTTTTTTTTGAGGAAAATAACTTGTATTCAGAAACTTCAGCCACAATCAGAAATTACGAGGTTTTGGATAGAGGTTGGCACATCATATGATCAACTTTGTTTAGTCTGAGATAACGAAAAGGAGAATTGGGCAAGACAATGTGCTACTAAGTTTATTTCTCTTGGCGAATTCTGAAAAGCACAAAAAGAAAATAGAGAACATAAATTCCTAATGTCTAGAACTATTGCTTCAATATCGGATAAATTCTGTTGATTGTTTTTAAGCTTCAGGATTAATGGAAAACAGTCATTCTTCACTATAACCTTTGAAATCTCTAAGGATAAAGCCAGCTGCACTCCAAATCAACACGCCATAGCTTCTGCCACTTCAATGTCAAAGCAATTTGGCATTTGGGAGGCCATTAATTCTCGTACATTACCATGGGCATCTCTTATTACTATCCCAAACTCAGTGCCTACCTTTAACTTGGAGGCTGCGTCAGAGTTAATCTTGAACATGGACTCTGGTGGGGGTGGCCATTTCAAGCAGTCCATAGCTTGAGGATATTTTTCTCGCTGCTGAGCTATAATATGATCATTTAGAATTTTAACTGCTCCTCTGATACAATGTTGTAATTCCATATGCTTATTCTTAAAAACAAGACAATTTTGAGAGTACCATAAATATTAGATGTTGTGAAATAACAAAGAAAACAAAAAGAGTAACAGAGAATAGAGAAAAACAGAAGGAACATAGAGATTTAATAAAGTTCGACAATATGTCTATATTTTCAGGAGCTAGCGGTTGGAGCGTTTTATTATTCAGAAATTACTTACTGCTAGGGTTACATATAGGGCTGTGCATTGGTCGAGTTCAAGTTCGGTTGGGTTTTATTTTTTAAAAAACTTGAAACCGACCCAAAATTTGAAGATTATAGTCAGTTCAATCGGAAATCTGAAAACCGACAAAGTAACAACAATAATAAAATTAACAAACTTCAAGTGGCGTAACGATCTTGGGATGCGTCTTTCCACCATGGCCACTGCCACCTTGGTTTAAATCAACCGAATCCCTAGCTTGGTGTTTTATAAAGAATTTTAATTGATTTTCTTTTCCTAAATGCAAAAAAAGTCACTACAGGATGTGGGATTCAAACCTACAACCTAATATATATATATATATATATATATATATATATATATATATTGAAGTTTGAGTTTTCGGTCGTATTAGGTTCCAACCGAAAACTTGCAAATTTATAAAAATGGAAACCATCGGTTCAATTTCAGTTCGGGTAATATAGTTGGTTGGGTTTTGCACACCCATAGTTACATATACAACATATATTTAATGAAATAGGTATGGTACATATTACAAAATCACCCCTTGTACCATACCGCAGGGCATTACCCCTGCACCTTCAACCCATCTAATCATAACCCCATAATTAAACCAATAAACCACCCCTTAAAAGGATAGAAGTTGTTGCTCCACTTTGCTCCTTACTCTGTCCACTTACTACCATATATGAGCCATGCATAACAATCTCCACCTTGGCGAATATCAAGCCCCTTAAGAGATAAATCTTGAAGTTTCTCACATACCTGATAGGTTGGGGTAAACTTACTGCTTTAATAACTAGCAACATTCAACAAGTCTAAGCAATGCTTGAACTTGTCACTAGTAACTGACTTGGTCAATATATCAGTTGCATTGTTAGAAGTGTGGACCTTTTGTAGCACTATCTGACTAGATGAAATTAACTCCCTGATCTTATGAAACCTCACATCAGTATGTTTAATCCTAGCATGTTATACCTGATTCTTTGCTAAATAAATGACACTCTGACTATCACAATGCAACTGAACTCCACCTTACTCAATACCCAGTTCTTTCACTAGCCCTCTAAGCCATAGAGCTTCCTTAGCAGTTTCAGCTACTGCCATATACTTTGCTTCAGTTGTAAATAGTGCCACTATAGACTGAACTGTGGATTTCCAATAAATAGGCCCTCTTACAAGAGTAAACACATACCCTGTTGTAGACCTCTTATCATCCATATCACCAGTATAATCTGAATCCAAATATCCCATAACTGAAGATCGCCTTGTTGATTACCAAACATGATGCCATGACCTGTTGTGCCCCTCAGACACTTGAATATCCACTTGACTGCTTCCCAATGTCGCTTACCTAGTTTTGACATAAACTTGTTGACTTGACTAATAATATGAGCCTAATCAGGTCTAGTACAAATCATTGCATGCATCAAACAACCAACTGCACTGGCATATAGTACCGTTGCGATGTTTTCAATTTCTCTATATGACTTTGGGCACTGAGTTGAGGAAAACTTAAAATGATTTTCCAATGGAGTATTCATTGATTTTGCACAGCTCATCCTAAATTTGTCTAACACCTTCTCAACATAACTCTACTGAGATAACCACAATTGTCTAGAGCCTTTATCCCTGCGAATCTTTATCCTAAGGATTTTCTTTGCAACACCTAAATCCTTTATGTCAAATTTTTTCCTTAACAAAGCTTTCAACTCAATAACATCATGTAAACTCTTAGTAGCAATAAGCATATCATCAACATACAATAGCAGAAAAGTAAAAGAACCATCATCAAGGCTCTTAACGTAAATACAACAATCATACTCACAACACTTGTAGCCAATTTAAGTCATGTAAGAATCAAATCTCTTTTACCATTGCCTTGGAGACTACTTTAACCCATACATGGATTTTTTAATTTACACTCCAAATTTTCTTACTTAAGTTGGGTGAACCCTTCTGGCTGGTCCATATAAATTTGCTCCTCTAGGTTACTATGAAGAAAAATTATCTTCATATCCATCTGCTCCAACTGCATATCCCAACTGGTTACCAATGCTAATATTGCCTTGATAGAAGTATGTCTAACCACAGGACCATAGGAGAGAAAATATCATCATAGTCAATCCCTTTCTACTGTGAGTACCCTTTTGCCATTAACCGAGCCTTAAACTTTTCCCTTTCTTTTTCTGATAGTACGAGTTTCTTTTTGTAGACCTATTTGCACCCTATAGCCTTATTTCCCTTAAGTAGTTGAGTAAGCTCCTATGTCTAATTTTTATGCAAAGATTCCATCTCCTCAACTATAGCACCCATCCATTTATCTTTCTCCTTACTAAGCATAGCTTCTTGGGAAGTTGATGGATCTCCACTGCTAATAAAAAGAGTAAAGGAAGCCAAATCTTTATACCCAAATATGCTTGAAGGCTTTATGGTGTGTCTCTCTTTATCTTTGACTAGATTGGAGTGTTGTTCTTTACCTGAAGTCGAGCTTGAAGGTCTTAAAATAGAACTTTCATCCCTTTTATTATTTAGGACTTGAGGTCCTAAGTTTACTTGCACTACCTTTGAACTAGAACTATTTTCATCACTTGCTGGTACATCACTTTTATCCTTCTGCTACAATATAAACTGCTCATCAAATACTACATCTGTAATATCCCGAGTTTTTAAATAATTTTAAATTGCATCGGGATATGCAATGTTAATAATTTTTATACATATTTATGATATATTTATGAGTTTGTTATTTATTAAATCCAATTTTAATTATTTTATATTATTTTAAGTTCTTACGTAAAATTTTTCCGGGAATGTTATTTTCGGGGAAATTAAAACGTAAATAATTTAATATTAATTATTTTAACTAGTTTTACGAATTTGCATGAACTCATACATAATTTTAAAGTGCTAAATAAAATACATATATGTACATTTATTTAAATTAAGTTAGGGTTTAATTAATTAAATTAATTTTTATTATTTAGTTTTATATTAATTAATTAATTATATAAGTGTATAAATTATTAAAATATATGTGTGGTGAGTATTATTTGTGTGTGGGATTATATATTATTATAATATATAGTATAGATATATATATACATATATACCTAATTATTTATCAAAAATCAGAAGTTTGCAAAATTACGATAATGCCATCGTCACCTTCTCCTTCCCTCCCGATCGCCCCATCTCCATTTCCGGCCGCTGCAAGTTGATTTTCTTGCCGTCGGTGTGCCTCTCAGCCTTCCTCCTCCACCTCCAGCCATTTTCGCCGCCCCTAGCCACCATTTCCGGCGTGTTTTGGCTAAAAAATCAAGAAGAGGCCGAAACTTGATCCATCACCGATCAACATGATTTCGGCCACCATTTTTAACACCGCCAGTCTCTATCTTCTCAAGGAGAGGAAAGAGACCGGTGGTGTCAAAAACGGTGGCCGGAATCGCGAGGGAAGAAGAAAATGCAAACTCTCGGCTTCCAGCCAAAAATCGATCTCCAGATGTCGGAAATGGCTGCTACAGGCGGCGAAAGAGGCTGAGGAAGGTGGTGGCACACCGGACGGCACACCAACGGCAAGGGATCGGGACGGCAGCGACCGGATTTGCATGGGGAAGTGATCGGGGAAGAAGAGAGGAATTGGGGGCAAAAACGTAATTTTCCAAAATTTTTTTGGTTTTTAACTTATAATATGTATATATATATATACTTTATCTATATATTAAAATAATATTAAATTATACACATTAAATATACACCACACACATATAATTTAATATTTTAATAATTTATACTAAATAAAAATAATTAAATAACAATAAAATAAATAATTAATTAATAAAATATTAGGGTAATATATTAAACCCTAATTAAATAAATATATACACACATAGGCTTTATTTATTAATTTAGAAATACGTATGAGTTCATGCAAGTTCGTAAATCTATTTAAAATAATTAATAATAAATTATTTACGTGAAAATTTTCCCGAAAATGCAAGTTCCAGAAAAATTTTACGTAAAAATACACAATAATTAAAATAGGTTTTAAATACATATCAACTCGTAAAAATATCATAATATATACAAAAATTATTAACGCTGCATATCCTGATGCAGTATTAAAATATTTAAAAACACGGGATATTACAAGAAATTTATTTTTAATTTTTGTGAATTTTATATATTTATTTTGAATTTATTTAAGTTTATGTAATTTTGGAAAATTAGGTTAATTATGTGTTTAATTGAAATTAATTGGTTAATTGAGTGTATTTATTGGTATTATTGAATTATATGTTGAGAAAATTAATTTTGAGTAATTATACTATTTTTGGTGAATTTTTTTATTAATTTTAGTGAATTTATATATATAGGGGTATTTTGGTAATTTGACACTAAATTGGCTAAAAATGTAATTAAATTGGTTTTACTAGTTATTTAAGGTATAAAAATGATTTCTTCAAATTATTTAGTATTTTTAACTAATTAAAACTATTTTTCGTAAATTATTTTCAAATTATATATAATATACGATTTTTCTAAATAAATGAGTTTTTATCAGTTTTTAACATGTTTTAAGGTTAATTATGTAATTTGGATTGATAAAATGTATTTTTATTATAAAGGGCATTTTCAGTTTTTTTTTGTAATTATTTTGTGAATTGTGGACCTCGATCGGTGAATTGTAGTTTGGAGTCCGACTGGGGGATTGTGGTTGTATTCTGTGTTTATTTCAAAGTGTATTTTCTTTGCAGGACTGGCTCTACTCTTTGAGTAGAGAGATGTCCGTTTTACAGGGGAGGTTCTGCCGGATTTTCAGTAGAATTCTCATAAAATGTGATGTCCGGTCGAACTCTAATTCTAATTCTGCGTCTAGTATTCTATATTGAATTTCTAGGAATTTCCGTTAGATTTATTCTGATTTCCTATTATTGTTTGTTTGTTTAGTTGTGTCGAGACCGAGGTCTAATGGACTAGGCCCGTCGGACCCATCTCGTGGAGTGCAATAACAATGAGTTGTTATTATATATATATATATATGTTTTAGGGTGCATGTTTTAGAAATGTATGGTTTATTTTGATAAAATATGCATAAATTATTTAATTAGTACTTAGGTTTATTTTTAGTTTGTTTTTGGTATATTTTAAATTATATGCATGTTTTGATTAAACATTTATACTTAAAATGTTTTTAAATATATTTCTAGTTTATTTTGCAATTATATTGGATTTGTTTGACGTATATATACTCGAAATATACCTGGTTTAATTTTGGTATATTTCTAGTATATATATGGTTTATGTTGCTATTTTATTGAAATTCATGCATCATTTATTTATGAATGAATGTTTTATATTATAAATGAAGAATATCAATAGAACGTGCTATCTAGTGGGCAGCACTAGGACCGAGTACGTATCGGTACGCTGATAGCATTTAGGCTATATACTAACCTATTTGTGGATATTGATCGGATTGATTTGATTTGATGCGAGATGTGATTTGGGAGTGTGATTGCTAGAGCTCGGTTGACCAAGTGTCTCAGGGCCAATCACACTGACAGTCAGACTACTGGAGCTCAGTTGGCTTAGTGTCTCAGGGCTAGTCTACTGTCTAAATGGAACAAGTGATTATATTTGGAATAAGTGAGCCTGTATGGCTAGAGTGTTGTCTAACACTGTTTGAGGTTGCGATTTTCTAAGGTTCTATTTGATCCTTCATAAACAGTGATTTTCAATAAAAATATATAAAATTATTTTGCTGCATCTGTGTGTAATTGCTTGTATATATATCTATTATATATACTGTTGACTGTGTGCATTGTCATTTAGTATGCATGTATATATATTATAACAATTCACTCAGTGAGGTCTGACTCCTCTCCGTTGACTATTTTTCAGGAGAGTCCTCATCTTCAGACCTCAGTAGCAGACCTATACGCCGAATTTCTTCCGCCCCGACTTCACTTTGTAAACTGCTTATCTGAGTTTTATTTTATAATCTAGACACTGCAGTAGTTGTAATCAAATGTGGGGTTTGTGAATTTAGTTGTGTGAGTTATGTATTTTAATGATTTGAACTGGATTTGTATTAAAAGTTTATTTATATATGAAATGAGATATTCGATTTAATTTCTTTTAGGTGGATTATTATTTCAATATTTATGATTTTATTTCCGCTGCTGAATATTTTATTTATGTTATTACTATTATTGCATGTTTTATTTTATTTTAAAGCTTGCTACGGGTTTCGGATTCGAGAGAATTCCCATTCCCTAACGCCGGTCATGGCCCCTATTTTAGGTCGTGACATTTATCCTTCTGCTACAATATAGACTGCTCATTAAATACTACATCCTTATTGATTACCATCTTTTTTGACACTGGATCCTTTTACACCTTTGACAAAGCCTTAGAAAATGCACTTCTTGGACTTTGGATCAAGTTTAGATCTCTCATCACTAGATATATGCACATAAATAGAATAATAAAAAAATCCTTCAACTATCCACACCTCTTTTGCAACCTTTCCACCCAATGATGCCTATGGAAATCTGTTTATGAGGTAGCACACCATACTCACAGCTCTTGCCCAAAAAATTTTAGGAAGCTCTACATTCAGTCTGAAGCACCTTGCCCTTTCAGTAATGAATCTATTCATTCTCTTTACCACACCATTTCACTATAGTGTCTTATTTATGAAATTATTGATTTTTAATATATTTATTATATTAAATGTATTTTTGGTGGATTTGTGAACCTCGGTTGGGAAATTGTGCAGTTCGGGGTCCCAACCGAAGGTGTTGAGTGTTTTGTGTTAGAAGTGTATTTTTCTTGCAGGATCAGCTCTATTTTTTAGTAGAGAGATGTCCGTTTTACAGAAGAGGTTCTGCCGAATTTTCGATAGAATTTTCATAAAACGTGACGTCGGGTCGATTCTGAGTTTTCGTATTTTGTCTGAGTTTCGTATTCCTACATCAAGTCTCTTTAGAAGTATAAGTTAAATTTATTCTGATTTATATTATTATTTTATTTTCTAGTTGTGTCGAGACTGAGGCCTATTGGATTGGGCCAGTCGAGCCAGTCCCATAGAGCGCAGCATTGTGAGTTATTATCTTATATATAAATCGCATATAGGATGCATGATTTTAAATATTCATGTTTTTAATATGTATTTATACATGAATTGTTTTATTGAATATTTTAGTATATGTTAGGTATATTTTTAGTATATTTTTTATATATTTCAAAATAAATGCATGTTATATTTTCAATATATACTTAGAATGTTTTTAGTATATTATTGGTATACTTAGAATGTTTTTAGTATATTATTGGTTTTTATTTGGTATATTTATGATTGATTTTGAATTTATTTAGCATATATATATATATACTTGAAATATACTTAGTATATTTTAGGTATATTTATGGTATATATATGGTTTATTCCATTGCTATGAATGTTATTTATGTTTAAATATGCATTATTTATTTGCCGTATGTCTATTTAATTTTAATTGAAGGATATCAATAGAATGTGCTACCTAGTGGGCAGCACTAGAACCGTGTACGTACTGGTACGATAAATTTAGGGTTAAGTTGTGAATCACTTGAGGTAATATATGAATGATTGATTCTTTTGAGATTGATGTGATTTAATATGTTGGAGCTCGATTGACCTAGTGTCTCGAGGCCAATCACATTGATAGTGAGACTGCTGGAGCTCGGTTGACTTAGTGTCTCAGGACCAGTCTACTGTCCAAAATGGAATAAGTGAATTAATTTGGAATTAAGTGAGTCTATAAGGCTAAAGGTATTATTGATTGAGGTTGCGATTTAAATAGGGTTTTATTTGATCATTCACTAAAATAAATGTTTTCCAGCATTTATAATATATGAATTGATTTCAACATCTGTGTGAAATGCCTGTATATATTTATTATATATATACTGATGTTTGATTGTATATGACATTAGGAGGTGTATGTATATATAATATAATAATTCACTCAGTGAGGTTTGACTCCCCTCAGTTGTTATTTTTACAGGAGATGCTTTTTCCTCATACCTTAGTAGTAGGCCCATCCGCCGAACTTCTTCAACCCCGGCTAGTTTATGTAAATTACTTATCTAATTTCTATTGTATTCTAGAAAACTACAGTAGTAGTTATACTTTGTATCTGTAGAATGTTGTTTTTAATTTCAGAGACCTTTCTCTAAATATTGTATGAAATATTTTTATTATTGATATGACATAAGTACTTATTTTATATTGATTTAAGATTTTAATTATGGTGCATTTTATTTATTTATTGCATGTTTTTAATCTTTTAAGGCTTGCTACAGGTTTCGAATTCAAAAGAATTCTCGTTCCCTAGCGTCAATCATGATTCCTAATTTAGGTCGTGACATATTAATTAAGGTATTAAATTAATAATATATATTATTTCTAATTGGACTTAGATTAATGGCCCTAAGTTGTTTGGGCCTAGGCCCAAAAGGGTTTTATATCAAAGATTAATCCAAGATGTTGAGAAAGTCCATGGACTTAATCCAAGCCCATTTGTTATATAGATTGGGCTTGGGCCAAGTTTTGGCCCAATTACCAAGCCCAAATCCATGTGAACATGACTTGGTCAAAATTTTTCATGTTAGGCATGTCTTATCCTCTGTGTATAATGTTGACTATGGGCATGATAATTATTAAGCTTGGCTTATTAGGCTTGTCATATTAGTCACACCTTATCACTTAAGTGTAAAATGTTGACCATGGAAAATTTATCATGTTAGGCACACATTATCTCTTGTGTGTATAAATTTGACTAAGCCAAAGATAAGGATTTGTTTACATGATTAAGTGTAGATAATGTATGTAAACATATCATGAGATATATTAATTCTCTATATAATTCTTAGTGCACTAGATAAGTATACAAGTTGTATATTTATCATGATAAGTTATACACTCATCATATGATAAACTTTTGCTTTCTCTATTTATATATACATAGCCTAAGATATGTTTCTTGGGTTAGAGAAATTTTTGTGTAGAGACACCAAAATGGAGAGAAACAACATAAATACCAAAAATAAAGCCAAAGTATTCTTGTAAAAGGATTAAGCTAGTACAAGTTTCTAAGGGTTAATAGAGAGGGCACTTGCTACTAAGCTCTATCTAAGTAAGAAGGTGATTGGTGAAGCTTTCGTGTTTCAAGCTAGAGGCCTAACACTTAGGAGGCTAAGCATTTGATTCAAAAGTTGAACTAAAGAATCTAAAGCTTGTAGAACACTTGTGGTCTACATCAAACTTAGGAGACTGAACACTTGGGAGGCTAAGCATTTGATTCAAGAGTTGAACTAAAGAATCCAAATCTTGTAAAACACTTATGATTTACATTAAACTTAGGAGATTATAAGTATTCTTAAACTTAGATTTCCTAGTTTATTGTTTTACATATATTGATGTGTAGTTTAGCTATATGTAAAATGCAAAATGGATCTATAGGAATGGAAATCTTCATGTGATGAAAGGTTATGTAAGTGAAATTTTTAAAATTTCACCCTATCTAAGGCATGTGCTCAGCACACTTGATTATTGCATAACCGTTTCCTGCAAGTGGTAATTAAAGGAAATGGTTATGCAATAATCAAGTGTGGTGAGCACATGCTTTAAATAGGATGAAATATTAAAAATTTCACTTACATAACCCTTCATCACATGAAAATTTCCATTCCCATAAATCCATTTTGAATTTTATATATAGCTAAACTACACAACAATATATGTAAAATAACAAACTAGGAAATCTTAGTTTAATAATACTTACAATCTCCTAAGTTTGATGTAGACTATAAGTATTCTACAAGCTTTGGATTCTTTGGTTCAACTCTTGAATCAAATGCTTAGCCTCCTAACTGTTAGGCCTTTAGTTTGAAATACCAAGGCTTCACCAATCACCTTCTTGCTTATTTAGAGCTTAGTAGCAAGTACCCTCTCTATTGACCCTTAGAAACTTGCACTAGCTTAATCCTTTTACAAGAATACTTTGGCTTTATTTTTGGTATTTATGTTGTTTCTCTCCATTTTGGTGTCTCTACACAAAACTTTCTCTAACCCAAGAAACATATCTTAAGTTACGTATATATAAATAAAGAAAGCAAAAGCTTATCACATGATAAGTGTACAGGTTACTAAGTTTAATTAACACAAGTAAGTGATAGATAAGACTTTGGTGTTTCAAACTAGAGGCCTTACACTTGGATGGCTAAGCATTTAATTCAAGGAATTAAACAAATGGAAGGCTAAGTTCTACAACAAGTAAGTTTACAAACTTATAATTATTTAATCATTTATTTGTATATTGCTTAATTTATTTAGTTGTGTATTTCAATGTAATTTGAATCCTGGGAAAATTAAATTCTTCATTTTATAAAGGGTTATAATGAGTAAATTTTTGAAATTTACTCTATTTAGACTTGTGCTTACTACACATGTATTTATGTCTAAATACCATAATTTATTTCTAACAATTACAACCTTATAACTTAAGTTTTCAAGTCTCATTCAAAAACCAAATTCTAAGTACTTAAATGGACAACATTTAAACCAATTACTTTTCGAATAGAATCTCACTTTTCATTTTCTTAATTCAGAAAATAAAAGAATAAGAATGTTTATTTTAACACCCACCGACTCTCATAAGAGTTACATAAGTACAAAAATTATTTAAGAGAGAATTTGACAGCTTAATTGAATACTTAAGAGAGAATGAATGATAAACAAGTTTCTTAAAACTTTAATTGAACTCTATGGAGTGTTTATATAGGTAAAAATTAAAAAATATAGTTGTTGGATGTATCAAACATGTCTCTAATGTCTATAATTGATTTTGAATCATCTTGAACTTATTTTTGTCAGAACACCGCTTATGATTGTGAGGAGCAAGTTCTAGCTTATAAGGAGCAAAATAATAGTTGTTGCATTCAAAAATGACCATTTAGAGCTATTAAAATGGTCCTCATGAGCTGATTTCTTCCCCTTATAATCGTAAGGGCAGCTCATGAGGAGCATTGACCATTTTAGCTCAAAATGAGCACTAACATGGGACAACTCATGACTGGCTCATAAACGGGATTGAAGTCGATCGAATCTGCCTAAAGTTTCTTCATAAAAGTTGTATATAATTGTTATATCTTTCCATATTACTTTGAATCACCTCAATTAAACCTCTGTAGCTCAAGATATTACTAAAATACTATGAGTTGAACAATTTAAAATAAAAGCCGCATATGCTAACTTCGACTGAAGATTTGTATACCCAAACGAGCTCAGAAAAGTAAGCTCAATTCAGAAAGCTTAAGATGTCTACTTAGTGAAGAAGATCATTTTATCATTATAGAGCTCTAAAGATGTTAAAAAACTTCATTGAATCTTAGAGATTGAATTAGCCCAAAAGCATACTTATCAATCTAAGTCATGAGGCAGCTTATGAGAAGACCACTATTTATCTAAAAATGTATATTTTTGGTATATCATTATTTCTCAAAGATTGTGGACTTACATAAATTAAGATACTTCATCGAAGTGCATATTTATACTCTTATAAATATTTATACTCTTTCAAGGAGTATTTCATTGTCTCCAATCATTTAATAATTAAACGTCATGTTAAATCAACTTTCTACACACTTAATTGAAATCATTAGAATCAAAATTATTTATCAAAGTCTAAAATTAGGAGTTTGATCGTGCAAATGGTCAACAAAGTATATATTTATACAAAAATGTATAAACATACACAAACATTTACAATTTATTTATTGGTAATAAATATAAATTCAATCAATAATTTAAATTTTATGTATAATATAAACTCTCGAATTCCTTTGAACTGTACTAAATCGATTCTTTCTGAAAGAACCAAATTTCCAAATCGAACCATCCTAAAATATGAGATTAATGCTGAGCACGGGACGGAGAAAATGCCAAACCGAACTGAAATTTCAAACTGAAAGACATTAAAATTTTATCGAACTGAATAATTTTAATCCCAAACTAAACTAAACCAAACTAAATTTTATAACTAATTTTGTACGGTACATGATATTTACAAAAATTCCGAACCGAGAACCATACGAAAACCATACCGAACATAGTACCAAATATTAATTTAATAAGTAATAGATAGATAGTAATAAACATGAGTAACTTAATTATATGTTTTTAATTATATTGTCAAGTATTATATGTATGTATAATAATATATGATAAAATTTTATATGTTTTGTGATTAAAATATAATAAATAAATTGTTAACAAAATATTTTTATTAATTTTATTGTTAATATTATTATTATCATTGCTACTACTAGTACTACTCTTCAATTAACAAATAAAAATATAAATTGTCTATCATATTGCAATTTGAACTTAAAATATAAAAATAAAAAATTTACATTGCATAATTTCAAATAATTCAATTGACAAATAAGAATACGGAAAGTCCATTACAATACACTTTAAACTTAAAATATGAGACATAAACAAATTATTATTATTATTATCAACAACAACTAAAAATGTGGAATGCCCATTATCTTTCAATTTACACTAAGAATATGCAAAAAAGAAAATTAACATTGTATAATTTTCAATTTTATAATTTCTAATTAAAATATGTTATTATTATCATATTTGATAACTTATTAATTATTATTTTTATTAAGTAATCTAATCTTATTGATGTTATATAAAATTAATGAGCTAAATAATATTATTATATTTAATAACTTAATAATTACTATTGTTATTAAGTAATATAATCTTATTGACATTATTTAAAATTAATGAGATAAATAGTAATATTATAATTATTATTTTGAAACATAATAATATATAGACATATATTATAGATAACCAAAACAATGTAATTTTGCCCAAAACTACGCTGTTTTAATTAAAGTAGATAGTGATCTTACAAACAAAAAGAAGAGAATATATGTTATTTTTATTAATGAAATTATATTGCTATTATTGTAGTTAATAACTTATTAATTATTATTGTTTTTAACTAATTTAATATTGTTGATATTATTTAAGAGTAATGAGGGAAATAATGTTATTAGAATTATTATTATTGATAACTGGTTTCAGGGACTCCTGGGCTGAACGTCCTGCAAAGCACTGAACAGAGGGCAATGTGAGAGGTAGGGGGAATCCCCACAAACACTTTGATGCTTAAGTTAGAGAATAGAAAGCGGGTGAATGATAGATAGCTTGAGTATGTGCCAATGAGATGTCCTCTAATGAGGGGTATATGGTGTTATATATAGTAATACTCAAACCTGGGAGGAATAGGAATCCTTGTGGGAGAGTGTTCCTACTTCAATTAGGATTCCTCTTTGAGGTAGTTCCTTGGACGAGTCTGTCTTCTCCTTTGTCCATGTGTTCCTATTTGGGGAGGTAGAGGATCCTTAATCAGGTGGGAATATTCTAGATGGTATCAATTATTATTATTATTATTATTATGTGTGTGTGTATATATATAGACACACACATATAATAACCAAAATAACATATTTTAGCCAAACTATGTTATTTTGATTTGTGGATAATAAATATAATTTTAATTAATAATATAAATCTATCTATGCATTATTTCTAAAGTATATGTTTAGTATATTTTGTGTTTATTTTTGGTTTATGATCTTATCATAACCAAAATTACTTAGTGATTTTTCTTAACTCTTTAAGCAAAAAATCACTTAAGCATTATTTTGCTTCTTACTACTCTTACCAAGTCACTAGACTTCCTTTAGATATGTGAAATGATATATATGTAGTAATTTTCCACTAAGGAAAAATATGCATTAATTAATTAAGTGATTATTAAGTGTTCTACCTTAGGTATACACCTAACCATCCAAATGATTAAAATGACACCTTAGACATACTTTAGAAATATCCACTTAATTAATATACAACCTTGCCTAATTCAATAATCAAGCTTGCCACCTACACATATTAATGTATAAATTTGTATGTAAAGTATACATCAAATGTATTATTTTACATATTAAATTATACATATACATAGATTTGGACTTTAATTAATCTTTGGTTCAAAATAAATTTTTGGCCTATGTCTAAATCAATTTGGACCATTAATATAAGTCCATAAATAAATAACAACATATATATATTTATTACTTTAATATATATTAATTAATATCCAATATTAATTAATAAATAATACTCTTATTTGAATTAAATTTCATGATATACTAGAATCATTATTCAAAACATAAATCTAATTCTATTAATCTTGATTAATTGATTAAACTCTTTTAATAAATAATTAGATTAATATTTGAGTGAATAAATAAAACTCTATTAGGTGTGACTTACTAGGTTCATGTCTAAATGGCAATGAGAAAATATAATATTAATATTTAATATTATTTGAAACTCTTTTCAATTCTAAATGTAAAAGTCCCAATTATTCACATTTAGTTCTCATAAGCTATAAGTGACCCCTAGTATCGATATCACAGCTACCCAATTAGAAATTAATACATATTATCATAATTACTGTGCACTAAATTCCTTTCATTAAAGATCCTGAGAAAGCCTAGAGTCAAAGTATTATCAAACTCTAATAGCTTTATTATATGACCTCATTTTAAGTTTTAATTCTTAATAAAATACAATAAATACTAGAACTCTTTCTAGTGCTGAAACTCTTTTTCAGACTGTGTTGTATTTATCCTGGCCAGAAATTTATTCATCAAGAATAAACTTAGATAGCATAGGATCTATCCCGGTTCACACCAGGTAATGAATCCCATCTTGGTTAAACATTCATCCCTACATTTAACTAATTAGAGCCACCACACGCCATATACCCATGTGATGATTAACATAAGTATGTAAGCGATAACAAACTCTAACGACCTAAATGTGGATGACTATGTCACCTTAAGTCTAAGGATTATATGCACCATTATAATCTAGATTGTGATTGTTGATTATATGTGAATATCCTTCCAATCACAATTCTAACGTCACTATTCGATTAACCCATCCAATAAGTATCTACATGTCTATTCTGATCACTTATATCAAGTAGCATGAAATTCACTACCTCCCACTATTAGTTTCTCACACTAATCAAGGAAAATAGACAAAGGTGATAGTCTAATTAATATTATCTAAATATTAATTAATCGACTACGACCAATTTATTGTAAATATACTGAAAAAATTTGTAACTCAAATTATCAACTCTTTGATAATAAATTTATTCAACATAATACTAAAGGAAAAATACTAAAACAAATAACATATTTATTTAAAAGAATATTTTATTGTAACATGAATTATTTACAATATCTAAATAATTACAAGAATGCCACTAGGTCATACCTTATACTAATAATCTCCCACTTGCACTAGTGCCAGTTACTACAATATTTAAGACTCATCTTTTTAAGATGATAGTCTAACTGTAGTTATGTGAGTGTTTTAGTCAGTGGATTAGCAACATTGTTGGCTGAAGCTACCTTTTGGATGACCACATTGCCCCTGCAAACAAGTTCTTGAATAATATGAAAGTGCCTTTCTATGTGTTTGGATTTCTGGTGAGACCTTGGTTCCTTTGCCAATGCTATAGCTCCATTGTTGTCATAATATAGAGAAATTGGAAACTCAATGGAAGGAACAACTTGTAGTTCTATTACGAACTTCCTAGTCCAAACAGCTTCTTTAGTAGTATCTGATGCAGCTATATACTCAGCTTCTGTAGTGGAATCAGCAATGATACTTTGTTTAGAACTTTTCCAGCTCACTGCACCTCTATCACAGATGAAAATAAACCCATGTCTGATTGAAAATTAGAATCTGTAAAGTCATTAATCTGTAAATCACCTTCTCCATAAATTAAGATCAAATCTTTAGTTCTTTTACCTTGTTGCTGTGCCACAAAACCTTGACCATCGGAATCTGCTTTGAATGCAACTGTCAAACTTAATAGTCAACGATCACCACAGGTTCTTCTACGAACGTCAGATCTTTACTCACTTCCATATTTTTGGGCTGCAACATGTGTGAAGGGTCTGAGACATAGTTCCTCAACATCGAGTTATGAAACACTGGATGCACTTGAGACATACTCAGAGGCAAAGCCAACTGATATGCAATAGTGCCAACTCTCTCCAGAATCTCGAATGGTCCTATATATCTCGGTGCTAGCTTACCCTATCTTCCAAATCTCATTATACCCTTCATCGGAGACACCTTCAAAAAAATAAAGTCTCCAATTTGGAACTCCACATCTCTACGCCTAGGATCCGCATAGCTCTTCTGCCTGCTAGCTACGGTTTCTAATATACTCTTAATCATAATAACCTTCTCTGTAGCATCCTGAACCATCTCAGGCCCAGTCAAAGCTCTCTCTCCAATCTCATCCCAACTCAGAGGGGATTTGCACTTCCTTCCATACAAAGCCTCGTATAGTGCCAGTCCAATACTGCTATGGTAGCTGTTATTATATGCAAACTCTACAAGTGGCAAATGATCATCCCAGCTACCTCCCAAATCCAAAACACACATTCTTAACATATCTTCCAGTGTTTGTCCTCTCAGACTAACCATCTATCTGAGGATGAAAAGCAGTACTGAAGTCTAACCTAGTGCCCATCGCTTCCTGCAACTTCTGCCAAAAATGAGAGGTAAATACTGAACCTCTGTCTGACACAATGGACACAAGTACTCTATGAAGGCACACAATATACTTCACATACAGCTTCGCCAATCTAGCTACAGAGTAAGTGGCTTTCATGAGCAAGAAATATGTAGACTTGGTCAACCTGTCCACAATCACCCAAATGGAATTGTATCCATCCTTAGAACAAGGTAAACCAACCACAAAATCCATAGCTATCCTTTCCTACTTTCACTCAGGAATAGGAAGAGGCTAAAGCTTCCTCGAAGGCTTTTGATGCTCAGCTTTTACTTGCTAACACGTTAAGCACTTAGCAACATAATCAATGACATCCTTCTTCAATTCGTCTCACTAGTACAAGTCTCTGATACTATAGTCCATCTTAGTGACACTCGAATGTACGCTATATGCTGTGGAATGTGCTTCCTTTAGGATCTCTTCTCTCAAATTATCCATATCAGGAACACATAATCTACTACTGATCCATAAAATATCGTCATCATCGAGTGTGAAATTAGTGAACCTCCCTGCTCGAACATTCTCTACAAGCTCTTCTAGAATAAGAACTCAGCTCTGAGCTGCCTTAATCCTATCTCTCAGTATAGATCGCACCTTAAATTGAGCTAGCAGTCCACTGGATCTACTAATCTTCATCATCAAACCTTCATCCACTAACAAATGCAACTCTTGGATCAACGGTCTCCTCTTTACACTAATATGAGCAAGACTGCTTGAGGACTTCCTACTCAAGGCATCTTCTACCACATTAGCCTTACCCAGATGATATAAAATCTCACAGTTATAGTCTTTCAATAGTTCTGACCATCTCTTCTACCTTAGATTCAGATCTCTCTACTGGAAAATGTACTTAAGGCTCTTGTGATTAGTAAAAATCTCATAAGTCACCCCATACAGATAATGTCTCCAGATCTTGAAACCAAAGATCATTGCAGCCATCTCAAGGTCATGTGCAGGATAGTTATGCTCATGCTTCTTCAACTGTCTCGAAGCATAGGCTATCACCCTACCATTTTACATAAACACACAACCTAGGCCAACTCTAGAGACATCACAATACACTATGAATTTATCCATACCATTAGGCAAAGCTAACACTGGGGCTGTGGTCAACTTCTCCTTCAACAATTAAAAACTATTCTCACAAGCTTCAGACCACTTAAATCTTACATTCTTCTGAGTCAAGTAAGTCATAGGGGCTGTAATTCTGGAAAAATCCTATACAAACCTCCTATAGTACCCGGCCAAACCCAGAAAACTCTGACTATCAATAACTGAAGTTAGTCTAGGCCACTCAGACACTGCCTGAATCTTCTGTGGATCCACCTGGATACCTTCTTTTGACACTACGTGTCTAAGAAAAGCAACACTCTCCATCCAAAAATCACACTTCGAGAATTTAGCATAAAGCTGATATTCTCTCAGTGTTTGCAATACAGTCCTCAAGTGATATATATGCTCCTCCATACTTCTCGAATACACCAGTATATCATTGATGAAGAATACCACAAACTGATCCATATATGGTCTGAATACCCTGTTCATCAGGTCTATAAAAGCTGCTAGTGCGTTAGTCAAGCTGAAAGACATCACCAAAAACTTGTAATGGCCATATCGAGTGCAAAATGCCATTTTAGGAACATCGGCTTCACTGATCCGCAACTGATGATAACCCAACCTCATATCAATTTTAGAAAAGAATTGTGCACCTTGTAGCTGATCAAACAAGTCATCTATCCTTGGGAGAGGATAATTGTTCTTCACTGTCACCTTGTTCAGCTCTCTATAGTCAATGCACAATCTCAGGGTACCATCCTTCTTCTTCACAAACAGGACTGATGCACCCCAAGGAGAAACACTAGGTCTAATGAAACCCTTATCCAATAATTCTTACAACTGCTCCTTCAACTCTGCAGGAGCCATTCTATAGGGTGGCATAGATATAGGGGTAGTGCCTGGAACCACATCTATACAGAACTCAATCTCTTTATAAGGTGGTAAACCTGGCAACTCCTCAAGAAAAACATTAGGAAACTCATAGGTAACAGGAACATCTATGAGTGACAACTTCTCCATTGAAGTATCCCTAACCAATGCCAAATATCCCTGACAACCCTTCCTCAGCAACTTCCTAGCCGTAATAGCAAAAATGAGATTCTGAGGTGCTGAACTCCTATCACCCACAAACTTAAATTCTTCTTCACCAGGAATTATGAAAGTCAGCTCTTTACTTTGATAATCCACTATAGCATAGTGCTGAGATAACCAATCCATACCAAGAATAACATCGAATTCCATTACATTCAACAGAATCAAATCAATAGATACTTCTCTACCTCCAACAAGAATTGGACAACCAGAAAGAACAACATTGGTGTACAAAAAATCACTTAGAGGAGTGGTGACAGACAAAGGAAAAGCCATCCTCAAAGCTTGCCAATAAGACTTTGAAGCAAAAACAGGAGACACGAACGAATGCATGGCACCCGGATCAAACAGATCCCTTGCATCTAAGTAACAGATAGAAACAATACCTACCACGACTGCATTGGATGCCTGAGCATCCTAATGAGTGAGATGAAATACTCTGGCCTATCCTCGACCTCCCTGTTGGCTGGTAGAAGTCTGGCCAACACCTTTGGCACCTCCTCTAGTACCTCTACCACGACCCTACTAGGGAACAAGTTGAGTAGAACTCTGATGCTAGCTGGAGGCAACTAAAAAGGAACGGGTGCAGCACTAGCAATCGACTGCTGAGGAATCATAAAATCTGCAGCTATTGATACCCAGAATAGGGACACAATCTAGCAAAATGTCCCGTCTGCCTGCTTCTGAAACACGTCAGCGGTGTCATGTAACACGGTCCCTAATGGACTCTGCCGTAGGTCTGACATACACTGGCAACTGACCCAGAACTATGTCCACTACTGCTGCTCAAAGCACCTGACCTAAGTCTGAATGGTCTACGCTGACCTCCACAACCATGTCTACTACTTTGATGTACCCGTTGTTGCTGTCTCTGAGTCTAAGTCTGCTGGGCTGGACCTCTCTGCCGACTACTCGAACCAATCTAAAAACTCGAGTACGGAGTAGTCTGGAATCCACCTGACTGAACACCCAGCTGGTAATAATCAGGCATAGCTCCTTGCCTGACTAGCCTCAGCTCAATCTCTTTGGCCAACTCTATCACTGACTCCAGAGTAAGGCTTACTGTAGGCATACCAACAAATGCAGAACCCAATCTAGTGACATAAGTGGTGATTATGAAGTACTAGTCTTGCATCAGATCCTTTGCATATCTGCCAAGCTGGAGGAACTCTCAAGTATACTCCTCAACAGATCTGTCACCGTAGGAAATACTGGTCAATCGGAGTCTATAACTCATGCAAAGCGACTCTGGGAAAAATCTCCTCATGAATTGCTCTCTGAACAGAGCCCAGGTCATCATCATCATATACGGTTGGATCATCTGAATAAACCAGTCTAGGGTTGGTCCCTCAACAGAAAGCTCTACTATCATAATTCGTTGGTACTCGGTGTGAGCAGTCCGAGTCCTCGTCTCGATTGCATGCAAAAAGTCTAAAGGGTCAGAAGTCCCATCAAAAGCGATCCTGCCAACTTTGGCATAGAACATAGCTACCTCAGGGTCAGACATACCCTACTGATAAGCAGGCTGAATAGGTTGAACTACTAGAGGTACAGGAACATCCTCATACTCAGGCTCTACAAGCTCCTCATCCTGTATCTCTCTCTGCCTATGGCGACTTGTCGCTCCTCGAGGTCTACCTCTGCCACGACCTCTACGCCTAACTGGTGGCTCAGGAGGTAAAACCTCATCTTGGAAGGACTCATCATCCTCGGGCTCAACGACCGGTGGAGCGACACGCATTCGCCTCCTCATTTTAAAAAGGCAAATAAAAGGATTTAGACAAAATAGACAACGGAGGATAACGCAGAAAACTAAATCAAGGAATACTTATCAAGACATACTCAAACCTAATTCACTGCAGTAGTTTCAAAAGAAAAACACAACACTGAAAACTATAGCCACAACTCACACAACTAAGGCCTTGACACAGAACTCCGCTCTGATACCAACTTTGTCATGACCTAAAATAGGGGCCATGACCGACGCTAAGGAATGAGAATTCTTTCGAATCTAGAACCCGTAGCAAGCCTTTAAAATATAAAAGCATGCAATATATATTAAATTAAGTAAAATATTATGCAGCGGAATTAAATCTCAAAAGTGAAATAATAATTCATCAACTCATTTGATAACATAAATCCTTCTCATATATATAAAATCTTTCAATACAAATTTTTGGTTCAAACTTTTAAAATTTAAATCTTATACATATATAATAAATACAGCTCACTGAAATAACTACTGCAGTATATAGAATACAAAATAAAACTCAGGTAAACAGTTTACACAATAAGGCCGAGGCGAAAGAAATCCAGCGTAAAGGCCTGCTACTAAGGTCTGAGGACGAAGACTCTCCTGAAAAATATCAACAGAGGGGAGTCAGACCTCACTGAGTGAATTGTTATAATATATATACATGCATAACTAAATGACAAATGCAAACACTTAATAGTATATATAATAAATATATATACAGGCAAATACACACAGATGCAGTAAAAGTCATTTTATATATTTAACATTGAAAAATATCCATTTATGAAAGATCAAATAGAACCCTAAATGATCGCAACCTCAAATAATGTTAGACAAAACTCTAGCCATACAGGCTCACTTATTCCAAATAATTTTGCTTATTCCATTTGGACAGTAGACTGGCCCCCAGACACTAAGTCAACTGAGCTCCAGTAGTCTGACTATCAGTGCGATTGGCCCCGAGACACTTGGTCAACCGAGCTCCAGCAATCACACTCTTAAATCACATCTCACATCAAATCAATCCAGTCATAATCCATAATTAGGTTAGTAATTCAACCTACAATCTATCGTCGTACCGGTACGTACTCGGTCCTAGTGCTGCCCACTAGGTTGCACGTTCTATTGATATCCTTCATTTAAAATAAACTCATACATTCATAAAATAAATAATGCATGACATTAATTTAAATGGTAATATAATCCATATATATACTAGAAATATACCAAGTATATTTTGAGTATATATATGTCAGATAAATTCAGTCCATTTATAAATAAACTAAAAATAAACCATATATATACTTAAAAACATTTTAGGTATAAATCAAGAATAAAACATGCATTTAATTTAAAATATACCAAAAATATACTAAAATATACCTAAAATATACTTAAGAATTTATTAAATTATTTATGCACATTTCATATAATTAAAACATACATTTCTAAAACATGCATCCCAATACACGTATATATAAAATAACAACTCACAGTTGTGCGCTCCATATGACGGATCTGACGAGTCTGGTCCACTAGGCCTCGGTCTCGACACAACTAACAAATAAAATATTAACACGAAATTAGAATAAATCTAACTTAATTTCTAGAGACTCGATCTAGAATTCTAGACACAGACAAGGAATAAGAGTTTGACCAAATATCACATTTTACGAGAATTCTACCAAAACTTCGACAAAACCTCCCCTGTAAAATGGACATCTCTCTACTCAGAAAGTAGAGCTGATCTTGCAAAAAAACACACTTTGAATATAAATATCCACATCACTCCTTGGTCGGATTTCCAAACTACAATTCTACAGACCGAGGTTCACAAATTGCAAGATATACACAAAATACATAAAAATTTCAAAAATACCAAAAATACCCTTTATATACCAAAATATAGCAATTTAAATATTAAAATACTAAAAATAATTATTTCACCGATAATAATTACCTAAAACCCTAATATTAATATAATATTACTAAAACATCAATAATTCTCGATAAATTCACAAATATTAACAGAAATTCATTTAACAAATCCAAATTACTTAATTAGCCCAAAAACATATTAAAAATCACTAAAAACTCATTTATTTACAAAAATAGTATATTATATGTAATTTGAAAATAAATTTCAAAAAATAGTTTTAATTAGTTAAAAATAGTAATTAATTTGTAAAAATAATTTTTATACCTCAGATAATTATTAAAACCAATTAAACTTAATATTCAACTAAAATCACTATCAAATTACCAAAATACCCCTAATATATAAAAATTCACATAATATACAATAATTACTCAAAAATTCACTAAAAATTATATAATTGCTCTAAAATTATTTTCTCAACACATAATTCAATAAAATCAATAATTATACTTAATTAACCAATTAATCTGAACAAATACACATTTAACCTAAATTTCCAAAATTCACCTAAACTAAATAAAATTATATTAATTACACAAAAATTATAAATTAAATTCTAAAATTAATTTCAACCTCTATAAACACCAAAAATCACAATTTCACAATTTATTTAATTAATTTACGAAAATTAGAAAATATTAATAAAATAATTAAAAATTCACAAAAATCAAAATAAATTTCAAAAATTCCACAAAAATTCCAAAGTGTAGAATGACCTAAAATAAGCAACTTTTGTGAAGGAATTTAGCTTGAATCTCTAAGATAGAAGTTCAAAAAAACCAAGAAACTCAAATGGTCGAAAATGAAATCAAGCTCAAATCCTTACCAAATTGAGTTTTCAAGCTAAAGGAAGCTTGGAATCAACTTCTATGGAGTTCTAGGAGCTCAACGGCACTGGAATCATCAAAAATGGTGACCGAAAAGGGGTTGAACGGAGGTAACTTGATTTTCGGCTTCTTCGGGTTCTATAACAACCATCGGCGCCGGACAGGGTGGAAGAGGGTGGCGGAGCAGCTGGGGAAGCCGGTGGCACTCTGAGAGGCACTCTGAATGGAGGGGAACGGAATTGCAGAGTGAAGGGAGGGGGTGAGGGTGTCGAGAACGTGAGGTAGGGGATGAGGGCACGAAATGTAATTTCTCTTAGTTTGTATATATATATATATATATATATATATATATATATGCATCATTCAAATTTTTAATTATGCATGAAACCATGCAATTTAATAACATGAACTAACGTAAATAAATAAATTATTATTTAGGTATTATTTTTCCAAAAATATAGGTTTCGGGAAAATTTTACGTAGAAAACTTAGAATAATTTAAAAATAACTTTAATTATTAATAAAATAATTAGATAGTTAAATATATATATTAAAATTATTAATACTGCATATCCCGATAAAATATAAAGATATTTAAAAACACGGGTTATTACAATAAGTCATGAGCTGTTAGTTTTATATCTTGTTATATTTCTCTTCAGTTTACAATTGGTATTTTAATATCATTATAACTCTATCCTTTTCATTAATGCTTTTTTATTTTATTTTATAATTTCCTTTTGTATTTTGACAAAGGGAGAGAAATAATTAAGTTTGCATGTGTATTTAGTTAATTTCTTTTAAAGGAGAAAATTCTTTTTACCAAAAATGTGTTTATGTTAGTAACATTACTATATGAAAGTGTGTCATTGATATCAATTTTTTTAATCTAAATCTTATTCTATTTTATTATTTTTCAGTAGGGGGAGAAAATTATTTAAATTTTTTTTCCATAATTTTATTTACGCATGCATAGTAAAAATGTAAGTGTGACTAGTTTTGTTCTTGTGATAAAAAGCCTTATTTTGCTTACTTTGTTTATGCATGACATGAATTTTATAAATATTTGGTGTATCTTTATTTTCATCGTTTTGATTCGTGATATTTTATTCCCTCTAGAATTTTTTGTTCCTTTAGGTTCATTTCCCTTTATATCTCTCTCTTTTCTTTTTGTCTTTGCCAAAGGAGGAGAAGTAGCTATGTAGTGTTTGTGATATGCTAAGTGTCATATGATCATATATGTTAGCTAGTTACGCTCTATATGATTATGTGATAGTTAAGTTTCAATTAAGTGCTATGTATACTATTTTTGTGATGCATTCTAGTAGCACTACATGTATATATGTTTGAAATCATTTTTTTCAAATTGCCTAACAATTTATTTTAATGATCATGTTATCATGTTTTTAATATATTTGTTATGTTAGGTCATGTTATTATTAAAATTTTATGTTATTTTTATCTTTGACAAAAAGGATTAAAATATTAAATGTATATTTCTTATTATGTCTATAAAAAAGGAGAAATAAAGAAATATATTTTCATACAAAGGAGAAAATTTTTATGACTATCTTTCAAATTGGTATCATTTCTTAAAACTATTTCCTTTATAATTATTTTTTTTTTTTAAAAAAAAGGTTCAATTTCTTTAAATCCTTATATATGCTTTGTTAATTCTTCCATGTTATTGCACATGATATTGAATTTATGCATATATTAAGGGGGAGCTATACTAATCTAACATGCTTATACATGGTATTTATTTTTGACACACACATTATTTATTATCTTTTTAAATTAGTTATCAAAGCCAAAAAAGGGAGATTGTTGACCATTTGTATGATCAAACTCCTAATTTTGGACTTTGACAAACAATTTTGATTCTAATGATTTCAACTAAATGTGTAAGAAGTTGATCTATCATGAAGTTTAATTGTTAAATGATTGGAGACAATGAAATACTCCTTGAAAGAGTATAAATATGCATTTCTATGAAGTATCTCAATTTATGCAAGTTCACAATCTTTGAGTAACAACTATATACCAAAAATATACATTTTTTTATACACATTGGTTTACTCACAAGCTACCTCACGACCTGGATTGATAAGTATGCTTTTGGGCTAATTCAATCTTTAAGATTCAAGGAGGCTTTTTGACATCTTTAGAGCTCTATAATGAGAAAATGATCTTATTCACTTTTGAATTAGACATCTTAAGCTTTCTGAATTAAGCTTAATTATCAAAATCCAAGTTTTTTGGGTATGCAAATCTTGAGTCGAAGTCAGCATATGTAGCTTTCATTTTAGGTTATGCAGCTCTTAGTATTTTTGTAATATCTTGAACTACAGAGGTTCAATTGAGGTGATTCAAAACTTTCATCTTCAGTCCTGCTCATGATCATCTCATGAGTCGATCACAAGCTGTCCCCTATTAGTGCTCATTTTGAGCCAAAATGGACAGTGCTCCTCATTAGTTGTCCTCACGATCATAAGGGGCAGAGATCAATTCGTGAGGGCAGTCTTGACAGCTCCAAATGGTTATTTTTAAATGCAATAGCTATTATTTCGCTCCTCAAGAGCCAAAACTTGCTCCTAACAATCATTAACGTCATTTTGATAGAAATAAGTCCAAGATGATTCAAAAATCAATTATAGACATTGGAATATGTTTGATACATCCAACAACCATATTTTTTAGTGTTTATATAGATAAACACTCCATAGAGTTCAATTAAAGTTTTAAGAAACTTGTTTATTTTTAATTCTCTCTTAAGCATTCAATTAAGTTTTCAAATTCTCTGTTAAACAATTTTTATATTTGTGTAACTCTTATGAGAGTTTGTGAGTGTTAGAATAAACATTCTTATTTTTCTATTTTCTGGGATTAAGAAAATGGGAAGTGAGATACTATTCTAAAACGAATTGGATTAAGTGTTATCCATTGAAACACTTGGGATTTGGTTTTTGAGTGAGCATTGCAATCTCAAATTGTAAGATTGTAAGAGTGAGCCATAAAACTCTTGTATAATCTCAATTTTGTGAATAAGTGTTATAACCTAATATTTTATAAATTATTATATTAATTTATGAGATATGCAGTGTTAATGAATATTTTATTAAATTGTTATATTATGATTGTTTTGCGAAATTAAATTTGAAGATTTAGTGTTGAATATTATTTTAATATTATTAATATTAATATTTTTATTATTGTGAATTATTGGTTTAGTTTATTTTAATATTGTGTGTGTATATATATATATATATATATATATATATATTGTGGGTGAAAATAATTGAGTTTTCATTATTACTTTAGTTAATTATTTATCAAATTAAATTGTGAGGTTTATTAGTGTTGATTATTATTTAATTATTTTATGATATTATTATTTGTGTAGATGTATTTGTTGGGGAATATTTTATTCAAAATATATTATTATATATGTACTATTTGTACTTTAAAAAAGGTTAAAATATTATTTTATCTTTTTCTCCTTTAATAAAAACATTACTTTAACATACTATTTTGTCTTTTCTCACTTAAAAAAAAAATTAAAAACCAACGTGCACTACCACCCCTTCCCCTTTTCTTCTCTTTTTCTTTTATTTCTTTCTTTCTTTCTTTTCTTTTTTTTTCCTTCCTTTCTTTGTAACCCAACAACCTTCGCCAACCACCGTCGTTAACCACCACCTCAAGGCACGAGGTTGGTCTCTTTTGGAAGCTCATTATTCGGACTTCTCAAATCTTTAAACCGTTTTGAGTTTCAATTCCGGTAACTAACTCATTTTTATATATTTCTATTTTTAGTATTTTGAATTTTTTATTATTTTAAGCCTTTATATGATTTTATTAGCTATTATTGCTTTGAAGAGGTTGTGAGGAAGCTAAAAGTGATTTTTATTTATTTTTCTAAAAATTTTGAATTTCTAAGCTCATGGTTACTGTTCATGTATTGTTTTGAGCTAAGAAAATTATATTTTTAATAAATTATACTAATTTTTTTAAAGCATATTTCATTAAGAAAGCTTATTGAAATTATATTCCAATTATTTATTATAAATTTTTGAATGTTTATGTGCAAATTACATTTTTTTAAAAATTAGTATAAATTAGTAAATTTTATATTTTAGTTGAAATTATTATTAATTATTATGTCCTGAGCAGTTTTTGAATAATAAAAATTATTAAACTAATTTTTGTGAATTATTTACTATTTTTAGCTCATTAATAATAATTTCTGAAAATATATTCAAATAATAGTTTTATTTATTATTTTTATGATTAAATGAAATTTTAGCTATTTTATAAAATATTTGAGCAATTTAAATAATTATTGATAATTAATAGGTTTTGGATAGTTTTTGAGTAATAATTGGCATTAAAATAATTTTTATAAATTAATTACTATTTTTGGCTAATTAATGGTAATGTTTGAAAATATATTTGAATAATAATTTTAATTATTATTTTTACGCTTGAATAAGTTTTTAGGTATTTTTATTATATAATTGGGTAATTTAAATAATTATCGAGAATTTATGCTATTTAATTTTGAATATTTGAAAAATAGATTTTTACTAATATTATTTAATTATATTGAGATTTTATTAATTATTTTGAAAATAAGTATCTTTAATTTTTTATTATTTAAATAAATTGAATTGTGGTATTTTATTGATTTCTATGAATTTTAGTGAATTATGAATATTTATTATTTTAGTATTTATTTTGAGTATATCGGTTCTCGGTTGGACAATTTATGTAGTTCGAGGGCCCAATCCAAGAAGTTGAGTATTTGTGAATATTTGAAGTGCGTTTTCGTGCAAGATTGACTCTATTTTTAGTAGAAAAATGTCCATTTTATAGAGATAACTCTGCCAAATTTTAAGTAGATTTCTTATAAAATGTAACAATCGGTCCAAGTCTAGTTTTGAAATTTTGCTCAAGTCGTGTCTAAATCGAGTCATTCTTAGAATTCGAGAATTATTAAATTAGGAATTTATTTCTAATAAGTATTATTATTATAATTATTTTTTTTAGTTGCACCAAGACTGAGGCCTTCAGGACCATGCCAGTCGGGTCACTCTCATGGAGCGCACTCAACCTGTGAGTTATCATTATATATATACATTGTGTGTAGAATAAATATTTGTGAGCATCCATATTTTAGTAATGTAAATATAAGTATGATTTATTTTATTAAATTTTTATATCTATGTTTTAGTATATAATTGGTATATATTTTATATATTGCCTTAAAAATGGATGTTACATGTTTAAATTATACATTTCATTATTTTTAATAATTATAAGTATGATTTGGAGGATAGTTGTAGAACGTGCCACCTAGTAGCTACGCTAGGACTGTTGCATGACAGTATGATAGATTTTAGGCTGAGAATATGATTATTTGATTATGAAATTGAATATTGAGATTAATGGTTATTGGAAAGGGTAGCTACGAATCCTCAGTTGACCTAATATACTCGAGGCCAATCATGCTTGTAGTGAGATTGTGGATCCTTAGTTAACCTAGTGTATTCAAGGCCAGTCTACTACATTGAGTTGGATAAATAAATATTTGGAGTTATGGATAAGCTGGTTCGCTATTGGTTATATGATCGAGGTTGCGAACTATTTAGGGTTCCACTTAGATCCTCCACCTAAAAATCTTCCTATATTTATTATTGCATTGAAAAAGTGGATTTTTGGCATTTGAATGAAATGCATGTGTATATATATATATATATATATATATATATTAATGCTTGTGTATCTATGTATTTAGGTTGCATACATATATATAATAGTAATTCACTCACTGAGGTCTGACTCCCCTCAATATTTTTTTCAGGACCTTCTACTTCATACCTCCCTATAGAAATATTCGCCGAACTATTTCCTCTCTGGCTAATTTATGTAAATACTGAACCGTCATTTTTCTTGTATTTTAGTAATTATTGTAGTAGTATTGTTTATTGTTGTAGCATTATGTTGTATTAGTTAGAAACTCTGTATTTGAATATTATATGAAGATATTTTATTGTTATGATATAAATATTTATTTTTATATTAATTAAATTTTTAATTCTGGTGTATTGTTATGTATATTTAAGGCTTGCTATGGGTTCCAAATTTGAAAAAATTTTCGTTCCCTAGAGCCAGTCATGACTCCCCGAGTTTGGTAGTGACAAAGTTAATATCAGATGGTTTAGTGTTATGGACCTAGGTTAGTAGAGTTGTGTTTTCTTTGAAACTACTATAGTAAATTAGGTTTGACTATATCTTTGAAAAGTCTTCATTGCTTTTTAAAATTCCATGTAATCATTAAGGTGTTTGTTTATTATTTGTTTATATCTAAATTGTATATTTTGCTTTTGTTCTTTTCTGATTATGGTGAGCATAAGTCACTTCATCGGTCAATGAGACCAATGATGGAGAGTCTTTTAAGGATAAGGTTCTACCCTATATGCTACCAACTAGGCATAGAGGTAGAGGTGAATCTAAAGGGCCCAGTGGTCACCGTAGACAGTATGAACAATAGAATGAGGAGCTTGTGTCTTATCGATGATGCTGCTCATGCACCTGGAGTTTTGTAAGGTGTAGTGCCGATACCTCCAATTGTACAACAGATGTAGCCTCTATTTCAGTAGAGAGCTCAGGATATGTCAATTATGCGTATATTCCATGTTTTGAATCTTGTTGATTTCCACGTATTTTTAAATGAGGTGAGCGTGAATTGCTTTTAACACAGAGACAATATGTATGGATAAGCAGTCCTTTTAAGTTAAAGTTGTGATTCTAGTTTTAGCCCATGCTACACCCATCTAGTATAGGGTTAGGTTAAAGGCAATTATAACTCAAAGGCCAAAGTAATTATTGTAAGAGGTACATACAAACTTTGAATTCAAATTTGCAATATTTATGGTTAGGATAGCCAGGGTTAATGAGGGCTTAATTGTATTTAATCAAGCATGATAATTATTTTGAATATACTTTGATGAAGGAATTAGAAGATGTTTAATATGGATGAAACACGTTTGTACTCTTAATGGTGAAGCTATCAGTTTTGATTGTAGTATAAGATTGGTGCATGCAAGCAAATTAGCTTAATGTGACTACTGTGACATGGTTGGAGTTTAAAGAATGATTTCTAAGATACTTCCATCCACCTTTAAGGAGAGATAATTACACATGGCAACTATTGCACAAAGTAAGAGAAGAGTGATCAATTGAGAAGAATACCCATAAACTCTTCAATCTATTACATTATTTTATAGACATGATATTATATAAGTGCAGTCTAGTAGAACTGTATGTTACAAAATTAAGTTCAGTATATTAGTATCTGAGCTGAAGACTGAAATTTAGAGAGTTATTCACGAATACATTCCTTATGGGTGTAATTAATTTTGATGTGATTTTGAGAATGGATTTTGTTATGATCCTTGGAATGGATGGGTCCAGAATTCTGTATGAAGAATAGTTTAATTTTATGGGTGACAAGAGTTCTGCACTTTAGAATCTTATCTCTACTATCATGGCTAGGAAGATATTGAGAAAAGGTTATCAGGGATACTTTAGTGGAGAAGACATCTATCTTAGATGTTCCAGTGGCATGTGAGTTTCCAGACATTTTTCCTAATGAGTTGCTAGGTTTACCACCTTATAAGGAGATTGAATTTTATATAGATGCGGTCCTAGACACAACTCTTATTTTGATATTATCTTATAGGATGGCTCTTGCAGAGTTGAAGGAGTTAAAGAAGTAGTTGTAAGAGTTATTGGACAAGGGTTTTATCAGACCCAACACTTTTCCATGGGGTGCACTAGTCTTGTTTATAAAGAAAAAGGACGATACACTCAGATTATACATCAATTATAAATGGTTGAATAAGGTGATGATTAAGAATAAGTATCCTCTTATGAGGATAGATGATTTATTTGACCAACTTCAGGGTGCACAGTCTTTTCCAAGGCTGACTTAAGGTTAAGTTATTATTAGTTATGGATCGGTGAAGCCGATGTTCCTAAAATGGCATTTTGCACTCGATTTGGTCACTACAAGTTTATGGTGATGTCATTTAAATTGACTAATGTCCCAACTGCTTTCATGGATATGATGAACAGGGTATTCAGGCCATAGATGAATCATTTTGTGGTAGTCTTCATTGATGATATACTGGTGTATTCAAAGAGTATGGAAGAACATGTATATCACTTGAAGACAGTATTATAGACACTGAGAGAACATCAACTTTATGCTAAATTCTCAAAGTGTGATTTCTAGATTGAGAGTGTAGCATTTCTTGGTCACATGGTGACTAAAGATAGTATTCATGTTGACCTACAGAAGATTAAAGTAGTGTTTAAATGGCTCAGACCGACACAATCACTAAGATTCAAAGTTTCTTAGGTTTGACTAGGTATTATAAGAGATGTATGCAAGATTTCATAAGAATTGTAACACCTATGACTCGCCTAACTCAAAAGAATGTGAAGTTTGAGTGGTTAGATGCTTGTGAGAATAGTTTTCAACTGTTAAAGAAGAAGTTGACCATAGCTCCAGTTCTAACTTTGCCAAATGGAGAGGACAAGTTTATTGTTTATTGTGATGCCTCCAGAGTTGGTCTAGGTTATGTGTTGATGCAGAATGGTAGGGTAGTTGCATATGCTTTTAAGCAGTTGAAGAAGAATGAACAAAATTATCCTACTCATGACCTAGAGATGGTAGCAGTGATCTTTGCTCTTAAGATCTAGAGACACTACTTGTATGAAGTAACTTGTGAGATCTTCACAGATCACAAAAGCCTGACGTACATTTTTAAGCAAAGGGATCTTAACTTAAGACAGAGGAGATGGTTGGAACTCCTGAAGAATTATGAATGCGATATTTTTTATCATCTAGGCAAGGCTAATGTGGTAGCAAATGCCTTAAGTAAAAAATCCTTAGGTAGTCTTGCTCATATTAGTATGGAGAGGAGACTTTTGATCCAAGAGTTGCACCAGTTAGTGGATTAGGGGTTGATGATGAAGATGAGCAGATCAAAAGTATTATTGGCATAGTGTAGAGTCAGATTAGAACTGAAGGATAGAATCAAGGCAACTCAAAGCCGAGATCCTATTTTGGTTGAACTTGAGGAGAATGTAAGAGTAGGAAAATTCACTTATTTTACATTAAATGATTAAATTGTTTTATGGATCAATGGAAGACTACGTGTGCTTGATATGGATAATCTAAGAGAGGAGATCCTAGAAGAAGCATATTTTACAGCTTATAGTGTACATCCAGGTGCTACAAAGATGTACCATAATATTAGAGATCTATACTAGTGAGATGGTATGAAGAAGGATGTAACTAATTTTATTACTGAGTGCTCGACTTGTCAGTAAGTAAAAGCTGAACATCATAAGCCTTTTAGGAAGCTTCAACCTCTTCCTTTTCCTGAGAGGAAATGGGAGAGAATTGTTATGAATTTTGTGATAGGGTTACCTCATTCAAAGGATGGATGTAATTCCATCTGAGTGATTATGGACAGGTTAACCAAATTAGCTCACTTCTTACTAATTAAAGCTACTTATTTTGTAGCTAAGTTGACTAAGTTGTATGTCAAACATATTGTGTGTCGTTATAGAGTGTATGTTTCCATTATATCTAATAGAGGTTCAGTATTTACCTCTCAATTTTTATAGAAGTTACAAGAAGCAATAGGCACCAGACTTGATTTCAATACTACTTTTCACTCTTAGACAAATAGTCAATCTGAGAGGATGATCCATACACTTGAGGATATGTTAAGAATGTGTGTGATGGATTTTGGAGATAGTTAAGATGATCATCTACTATTGGTAGAGTTTGCTTACATTAACAGCTACCACAACAGTATTGAAATAGCACCGTATGAGACTTTGTATAGGATGAAGTGTATATCCCCTTTAAGTTAGAATGAAGTAGGAGAGAGACAACTAACTGGACCTGAGATTGTCCAGGATGCAACTGAGAAAGTTGCTTTGATAAGGAGAAGATTAGAAATTGTAGCTAGCAAACAGAAGAGCTATGTGGATCCGAAGCGTAAGGATATTGAGTTTCATGTTAGGGATTACGTATTTATAAAGGTGTCATCGATAAAGAGTGTGATGAGTTTGGCAAAAAGGGGAAATTAGCACTGAGATACATTGGACCATTTGAGATTCTAGAGAGAGTGGGCATGGTTGCATATTGGTTGGCTTTGCCTCTGAATCTGTCTCAAGTGCATCTTGTGTTCCATGTCTCGATGTTGAGGAAGTACATTTTAGATCCTTCACACATGTTATAGCCACAGAGTGTGGAAGTAAATGAAGATCTGATGTACAAGGAGGAACCACTTATGATTGCTAATTATCAAGTTCGCCAGCTACGTTCGAAAGAAATCCCGATGGTGAAGGTGTTATGGAGGAACAACAACGCAGAAAAGTAAATGTGGGACACAAAAGTTGAGATGCAAACAGCGTACTCCTATCTTTTTCCTCGATAGATTTTTGTTTTCTGCTCTTTTATTTGAAATTTGAGGATGAATTTTTGTAAGGGGGAAAGATTGTTATAACTTGATATTTTATAAATTATTAAATTAAGTTTTGAGATATGCAATGTTAATAAATATTTTATTAAGTTGTTATATTATGATTATTTTGTGAAATTAAATTTGAAGATTTAGTGTTGAATATTATTTTAATATTATTAATATTAATATTTTTATTATTGTGAATTATTGGTGCAGTGTATTTTAATATTGTGTATATATATATTTTGTGGGTGAGAACAATTGAGTTTTAATTATTGCTTTAGTTAATTATTATTAAATTAAATTATGAGATTTATTAGTGTTGATTATTATTTAATTATTTTATGATATTATTATTTGTGTATATGTACTTGGTGGGGGATATTTTATTTAAAATATATTATTATATATGTACAATTTGTACTTAAAAAAAGATTAAAAAATTATTTTGCCCTTTTCTCCTTTAGTAAAAAAATTATTTTTATACACTATTTTGTTTTTTCTTACTTAAAAAAAAATTAAAACCTACGTGCACTTGCCACTTCCCTTCCCTTTTCTTCTCTTCTTCTTCTTTTCTTTTTTCTTTTTTTCTATCTTTTTCTTCTTCCTTTCTCTATAACCCGACAATCACTGTCAACCACCGCCTTAAGGCACAAGGTTGGTCTTTTTTGAAAGTTCATCCTTCGGACTCCTTAAATTTTCAAACTATTTTAAGTTTCGACTCCCATAACTAACTCATTCTTATATATTTCTATTTTTAATATTTTGAGTTTTTTATTAGTTTAAGCCTTTATTTGATTTTATTAGCTATTGTTGCTTTGAGATTAATTATTGTAGTGGTTGTGAGGAAGCTAAATGTGATTTTTATTTATTTTTCTAAAAATTTTGAATTTCCAGGCTTGTGGTTACTATTCATATACTATTTCAAGCTTGAAAAAAATTATATTTTTAATAAATTTTACTAATTTTTTAAGCTTATTTTGTTAAGAAAGCTTATTGAAATTATGTTCTGATTATTTATTATGAATTTTTGAATGTTTATGTGCAAATTGGATTTTTGGAAAAATTAGTACAAATCAGTAAATTTTTTATTTTAGTTGAAATTATTATTAATTATTATGTTATAGGCAGTTTTTGAATAATAAAATTATTAAATTAATTTTTGTGAATTATTTACTATTTTTAGCTAATTAATAATAATTTCTGAAAATATATTCAAATAATAGTTTTATTTATTATTTTTATGATTAAATGAAATTTTAGCTATTTTATTATATATTTGAGCAATTTAAATAATTATTGATAATTCATTGGTTTTGGATAGTTTTTGGGTGATAATTGGCATTAAAATAATTTTTATAAATTAATTACTATTTTTAGCTAATTAATGGTAATTTTTGAAAATATATTTGAATAATAATTTTAATTATTATTTTTAAGCTTAAATAAGATTTTAGGTATTTTTATTATATAATTGGGCAATTTGAATAATTATTGGTAATTTATACTATTTAATTTTGAATATTTGAAAAATAGATTTTTACTAATATTATTTAATTATATTGAGATTTTATTAATTATTTTGAAAATAAGTATCTTTAATGTTTTTATTATTTACATAAATTGAATTTTGGTATTTGAATTCTATGAATTTTAGTGAATTATGAATATTTATTATTTTATTATTTATTTTGAGTATATTGATTCTCATTTGGGCAATTTATGTAGTTTGGGGACCCAACATGAGAAGTTGAGTATTTGTGAATATTTGAAGTGCGTTTGCGTGTAGGATCAGCTCTACTTTTAGTAGAGAGATGTCCATTTTATAAAGGTGATTCTGCTGAATTTTTGGTGGTTTCTCATAAAACATAACAACCGGTCTGAATCTAGTTTTAAAATTTTGTCCAAGTCATGTCTAGATCGAATCATTGTTAGAATTCTAGAATTATTAAATTAGGAATTTATTTATAATAAGTATTATTATTATTATTATTTTCTTTAGCTGCACCAAGACCGAAGCTTTCAAGACTAGACCATTTAGGTGATTCTCGTGGAACGCACTCAACGTATGAGTTATCATTATATATATGCATTGCACGTAAAATAAATATTTGTGAGCATCCATAGTTTAATAATGTAAATATGAGTATGATTTATTTTATTAAATGTTTATATCTATGTTTTAGTATATAAATAGGATAAATTTTATATATTGCCTTAAAAATAGATGCTACCTGTAATATCCCGTATTTTTAAATAGTTTTACACTGTACCGGGATATGCAGTGTTAATAATTTTTGTATATATATTACGATATTTTCACGAGTTGATATGTATTTAAAACCTATTTTAATTATTGTGTATTATTTACAGTGCTTTACGTAAAATTTTCCCGGGATTTGCATTTTCGGGGAAATTTTCACATAAATAATTTATTATTAATTATTTTAAATATATTTTCGGACTTGCATGAACTCATACGTATTTTTAAAATACTAAATAAAGTCTATGTGTGTAAATATTTATTTAATTAGGGTTTAATTAATATTACCCTAATATTTTATTATTTATTTATTAATTTATTGTTATTTAATTATTTTTATTTATTATTAAATTATTAAAATATTAAATTATATGTGTGGGTGTGATTTTTTTAAATATTTTATTAAAATTATTTTTTTATTATTTTTCTTTTTCCTTTTTTTCTTTTTTCTTTTTTCTTTTTCTTTTCTTTTTCTTTTTCTTTTTCTTTTTCTTCCTTCTCCCGTGCGCCCGACCACCCCTCACCACCAACCGCCGTCTGCCATCCCATTCCCTTACCGTCGGTGTGCCTCCCGACTTGCCACCGCCGTTCCCAGCTGTCCCCCATCGCCAGCAGCCTTCTTCCCCGGCGCCGGCAGCCCCTTTTCCCATTTTGGCCGAAATTTCTTCTCCTCGCCGTCGATGACGATTCCAGACACCATTTTCGAGACCGCCGGTCTCTTTCTTCTCCTTGAGCTCCGGTGAGTGTGATTCTAGCTTTGGTTTGAGCTTAAATGGTCTAGATTTGCTTAGGTTTCAATTTTTTGAATTCGGCCACATTAGGGTTTTTGATTTTTTTGAGCTTCTAATTGATTGATTCATGAAAAATACCTTCAAAAATGTTGATCCTAGTAGCTTAATATACATGTATGAATTTTTGTGGAATTTTTAGAGATTTTTTGGATTTTTGGGTATTTTTGAATATTTTAATATTATTTTCTAATTTTCGGAAATTAATTATTTAAATTATGAAATTGCGTTTTATGGTTAAATTAGGTGTTGACATGAATTATAGGAATTTATTTGGAATTTTTATGAATTTCTAAGTATTTATTTTGAATTATTGAAGTTTATGTAATTTGGGAAATTAGGGTTAATTATGTTTTTAATTGAATTTAATTGGTTAATTGAGTTTAATTATTAATATTATTGATAAATATGTTGACAAAATTAATTTTGGATAATTTTATAATTTTTGGTGAATTTTTGAAGTAATTTTAGAATATTTATATATATAGGGGTATTTTGGTAATTTTACCCTAAATTGGCTAAAAATGTAATTTAAGTGGTTTTAATAGTTATTTAAAGTATAAAAATGATTTCTACAAATTATTTGATATTTTTAACTAATTAAAACTATTTTTCGTGAATTATTTTCAATTATAAATATAATATACGGTTTTTCTAATAAAATGAGTTTTTATCGGTTTTTAATGTGTTTAAAGGTTAATTATGTAATTTCTACTTATAAAATGTATTTTTAGGTTTTAAGGGTATTTTTGGTATTATCATAATTATTTTGTGTTTGTGGACTCCGATCGGTAGATTGTAGTCTGGAGTCCGACCGAGGGGTTGTGAATGAGATGTGGTGTTTGTTTTTCAAAGTTTATTTCTTTGCAGGATCGGCTCTACTCTTTTGAGTAGAGAGATGTCCGTTTTACAGGGGAGGTTCTGTCGAATTTTTGATAGAATTCTCGTAAAACGTGATATCCGGTCGAAACCTAATTCTATTTCTGTATTTAATACTCTAGATCGAATTCTAGGATTTCTGTTAGGTTTATTCTGATGTCTATTATTTATTGCTTGTTTAGTTGCGCCGAGACCGAGGGCTAGTGGATCAGGCCCGTCGAACCCGTCTCGTGGAGCGCACTAGGGTGAGTTACTATTTTATATATATGTGCTTTAGGATGTATGATTTTAGAAATACATGTTTCATTTTGACTAAATATGCATAAATAACGTGATTTGTATTTAAGTATATTTTTGGTATATATTAAATTATATGCATGTTTTATAAATAAATTATATTTAAAATATTTTTAAATATATTTCGAGCTTAATTTATGATTTAATTGGATTCATTCGACATATATATACTCGAAATATACCTGGTTTACTTTTGGTATATTTTCGGTATATATATGGTTTATATTGTTATTTCATTTAAATTCATGCATCATTTATTTATGAATGGATGTTTTATATTATTAATGAAGGATATCAATAGAATGTGCTACCTAGTAGGCAGCACTAGGACCGAGTACGTATCGGTACGCCTATAGTATTTAGGCTATATTACTAACCTATTTATGGATATTGATTGATTATGAATATTGATGTGTGAGATATGGTTTGGGTGTGATTGCTGGAGCTCGGTTGACCAAGTGTCTCGGGGTCAATCACACTGACAGTTAGACTGCTGGAGCTCAGTTGACTTAGTGTCTCGGGGCCAGTCTACTGTCTAAATGGATTAAGTGGATATATTTGGATCAAGTGAGCCTGTATGGCTAGAGTGTTGTCTAACACTGTTTTCGAGGTTGCGATATTCTAGGGTTCTATTTGATCCTTCATAAAAGATGATTTTCAATAAAATATATATAAAAATGATTTTATTGCATCTGTGTGTATTTGCCTGTATATATACATATTATATATATATTGTTGATTGTATGCATTATCATTTAGTGTGTATGTATATATATTATAGTAATTCACTCAGTGAGGTCTGACTCCCCTCCGTTGATAATTTTTCAGGAGAGTCAATATCTTCAGACCTCAGTAGCAGGCCTGTATGTCGGATTTCTTCTGCCCCGGCTTCTTTGTGTAAATTGCTTACTTGAGTCTTATTTTTATAATCTAGACACTACAGTAGTTGTAAATTAATTATGGGATTTTATGTATTTTATTTATGTGAGATATTGTATTATATTTGAAACTGGATTTGTATTCAAAGATTTATATATATAAGATGAGATTTGATTTAAATCCAATTGATGGAAATGTTATTATTATATTTATGATTTTTATTTCCGCTGCATTTGATATTGTAATTATTATTATTGTATGTTTATTTTATTTTTAGGCTTGCTACGGGTTCCGGATTCGAAAGAATTCCCGTTCCCTAGCGCCGGTCATGACCCCTGTTTTGGGTCGTGACAAAGTTGGTATCAGAGCGGAGTTCTGTGTCAGGGCTTAGTTATGTGAGTTGTGGCCCTAGTTTTAAAGTTGTGTTTTCTGTTGAACTACTGCAGTGTATTAGGTTCGAGTATGTCTTGATGAGTATTCCTTGCTGTAGTTTTCAGCATTATTCCTCTGTTGTCTGTTTTGTCTGAATCTTTCTGTTTGTCTTTTCAATATGAGGAGGCGAGCGCGTGTCGCTCCACCGGTCATTGAGGCCGAGGATGATGAGTCTTTTCAGGATGAGGTTTTACCTCCTGAGCAGCCAGTTAGACGTAGAGGTCGTGGCAGAGGTAGACCTCGAGGAGTGGCAGGTCACCGTAGCCAGAGAGAGTTACAGGACGAGGAGCCTGTAGAACCTGAGTCTGATGTTCCTGTTCCTCCAGTTGTTCAGCCTGTTCAACCTGCCTATATATATGAGATGAGATTTGATTTAAATTCAGTTGATGGAAATGTTATTATTATATTTATGATTTTTATTTCCACTGCATTTGATATTGTAATTATTATTATTGTATGTTTATTTTATTTTTAGGCTTGCTACGGGTTCCGGATTTGAAAGAATTCCCGTTCCCTAGCGCCGGTCATGGCCCCTGTTTTGGGTCATGACACTACCATATTTAAATTATGCATTTCATTATTTTTAATAATTATAAGTATGATTTGGACGATAGTTATAGAACGTGTCATCTAGTGGACTATGATAGGACTGTTGCGTGACAGTACGGTAGATTTTAGGCTGAGAATCTAATTATTTGATTATGAAATTGAATATTGAGATTAATGGTTATTGAAAAGGGTGGCTACAAATCCTCAGCTGACCTAGTGTACTCAGGGCCAGTCATACCGGTAGTAAGATTGTGGATCCTCGGTTAACCTAGTGTGCTCAGGGCCAATCTACTACCTTGAGTTGGATAAATAAATATTTGGAGTTACGAATAAATCGATTGGCTATTAGTTATGTGATCGAGGTTGCGGACTACTTAAGGTTCCACTTAGATCCTCCATCTAAAAAAATCTTCCTATATTTATTATTGCATTGAAAAAGTGGATTTTTAGCATTTGTATGAAATACATGTATATATAAATCAATATATATATTATTATACTGATGTTTGTGTATCTATGTATTTAGGTTGCATGCATATATATAATAATAATTCACTCAGTGAGGTTTGACTCCCCCTCGATATTTTTTTTCAAGACCTTCTACTCAAACCTCCCTAGTAGAACTATTCATCGAAATATTTCCTCTCCGGCTAATTTATGTAAATACTGAACTATCATTTTCTTATATTTTAGTAATCACTGCAGTAGTAGTGTTTATTATTGTAGCATTGCATTGTATTAGTTAGAAACCCTGTATTTGAATATTGTATGAAGATATTTTACTATTATTATATAAAGATTTATTTTTATATTAATTAAAGTTTTAATTATGGTGTATTTTTGTGTACATTTGTATGAGTTTTTATTTTTAAGGCTTGCTATGGGTTTAGGATTCGAAAAAATTCTCGTTTCCTAGCACCAGTCATAACTCCCCAGTTTGGGTTGTGATAATAAGATTGTGAATAATTGAAAATTCTAACTTGGGATAAGTTAGGTAGAGACGTAAGATTGTTGTTAAATCCGAACTTCTTAAATCATTGTGTTCTTCAGTCATCCTTCTCAACATTCATTTAATTATTGTTCAATTCCTAAAAATCATTTTTATTTTACTAAAACATTAAAGGCTCTTCCATATTTAATACATATAATTTTAGCAAAATTATTGTGTATATTTAACCTTATATTATATATATTTTTGGCAAGCATGTTTTTTGGCAACATACATACACGCTTGCCAAAAATACATACGTATGTACATACGCTTGTCAAAAATACATAAATGCATGTTTGCCAAAAATATATATAATATAGGGTGTATGCATTGTATAATATAGGGTGTATATATACATATAACCCTATATTACATATATTTTTTGGCAAGCGTATATGTATGTGTGTATATATATATACATATGCACATATATAAACATATATTATATAATACATACACCCTATATTATATATATTTTTGGCAATCGTGTATGTATATACATATATATTATATTATATTTTAATTAATAAAAATGACCTAACTTCTCTTGTTTTATTTGTAGGATGACTACTTATTTTAATCAAAATAACGCAGTGTTAAGCAAAACTATATTGTTTTGGTTATCTATAATATATATTTATTAGTATACAATAAAAATTAATAATTATAATAATAGTATTTATTTCATTAATTTTAAATAATATCAAAAAGATTTGACTACTTAATAACAATAATGATTAATAATTTATTAAATATAATAATAACAATATATTTTAATTAATAAAAATGACCACCCTTCTCTTATTTTTGTTTGTAATATCATTACTTACTTTAATTCAATCAATGTAGTTTTGAGCAAAACTATGTCATGTTGATTATTCATAATATATGTCTATATATTAAGATATTGTCACGACCTGAACCCAAAAGGGGCGTGTGACTGGCACTAGGGAATAGAAATATATAAAGTACCAGAAACTTATAATAAGCCTTAAAGAAAATTTCAATAAAATATAGACAAAAATAAAATGAAATATTTAAATAAAGATAAATAACAAAAATAAATTAATATCCAAAACAAACTTAGATAATATTTATATATAATAATAATTTTTAGTACAAGTTTTAATACATATGTCAATTCATAAAATATAATATAATATTTAACAATTTCTACTACTGCGATATTTTAAATTTAAAATACATACATAATAGTAATACATCTCAAATAAACCTATATAAAATAGTCGAATAAGAAGAAACTCGGCGTAAGGTAGGCTAACCGATAGGTGACTCCCGAGATCCTGAAAAATAATTGAGGAGAGTTAGACCTCATTGAATAAGTTAATAAAAGAAATGTATACAGTATAAAAATCTCCGTTTTAAAATATATTTATAAAAATAAGATATTTATAATTCAAACTATTTAATTTTTACTGAAATCCTCTTTTACCGAAATGAGGTAATTAAAACTCATTAAATACTATATAAAATATAATTTGCTTCTTTAAATCATTTTATAAGAAAACTAGGTAGAACCCTGGTCTACAAATCTAATAGTCTTTCGACTCTCTTATAATTTAAAAACTACCGGTTTCTGATAGCAAAACATCAACCGAGCTACATACATTCATCACTCACTCTCAATTGTACCAGTGCACACACAGTCATGACAACTCATCGGGTATTCTGTTCTACCATAGTTTATTTTAAAAAAATAAATAAATATAAATAAATAAGAAAGATTACAATAAAATTTACTAATCACGTGAAAAGTTAATATAAACAAGCTAATATAACTGTAGCAATAATAGGAGAATTTAATTTAAATAGATATTCTTATAATTATAAAAATTCTTTAATAAATTCTCATATATATATATATATATACACAGAGTTTAATTATTAACTTACAGGTAGAATGCGCTCCTCTGCGCAGTTACGCTCAACCTCGACCTATCGACTCAATTGGAAGCGCAGCTAAAAAAAATAAATAAGGGCAAATTAAAAACAGAATTTCCAAATATTCTAAATTTTTAAGAAAAAACTCAATTAAAATACGGCTCTATTAAAACAGGCCCGATGTCATATTTTACGAGAAATTTATCAAAAATTCAATAGAGTTTCCTCTGTAAAATGGACTTCTCTCTACAAATTTATAGTCAACCTTGCACAGAAAAACACTTCAAATAACTGCAATAACTCCAAATCTCAGGTTAGGCCCCCGAATTACACTTTATGCCCAACCGAGAACCAATTTCACAATTCATAATATAATTCAATAAAAATTCCATTAAAATATTAAAATTCCATTTAAATATTAAAATTAATTTTATTTACACAATAAAGCATAAAAGGCATTTATTTATAAAATAATTAATAAAATTCACAATAAAATCAATTTATGATATAAAGGTCCTTATTCAAATTTTTGAAATTAAGTAGCATTTAATTATTGAAAATTAATTAAATTATTCAATTATATAATTAAGCAACCAAAAACTCATTTAAATCATAAAAATCATAGATACTATTTTATTCAAATATTATTTCAATAATTACTCATAATTAACTAAAAATAGGAATAAATTCATAAAAATTATTTTAATATTATTTATTACTCAAAAATTACCCAAAACATCATAATTCACCATAATTTCAATTAAAACATAAAATTTACTAGTTTTTACTAATTTTCTCAAAAATTTATTTTTGACATAAATATTCAAAAAATTGTAATAAAATTTTGGCACATAATTTTATAAACTTCCTTAATGAAATTTGCTTAAAATAACTAGTAGAATTTATTAAAAATATAAATATTTTTATGCTCGGGAATAATGTCGTGGACAGTAACTCAAGACCCCTGAAATTCAAAAAATTCTTAAAAATTCACAAAAATAATTTTTGGAAACCTTACAATACATGCAATAATTAGTCCTAAATAATCAACATCAAATAAAATCAAATTAAGCTTCAATTTCATAATTTAATAAAAATTTTCAAATTTAAATTTTATGAAATTAGAGTTGTTACTGGTTAAATTTTTCAAAATTGATCAACGATTATCGAAACCCGATTAAGAGCTTCAATTCAAGCCCACGAACGGCCAGAAAAACTTGTCGGAAAGTCGTCGGTCTTCCTTTGACCAATCGGTTGCCGACAGAAGCAAGGGAGGAGGAGAAGAGGCAGTTCCTATGGCTGCTGCAGATACTGGCAGTGGCAAGGCATCCTCCGGTGGCAGAGCGATAGGTTGGATGATGACGAATGGCAATGGATGGCGACAGTGGCAATGCTGCTTGCTGCGCTCTAAGAGAAGAAGACAGAAAAAAAAATCTTTTATGTATTTTTTTAAATCATAAAGACATAATAATATAATTTATTAAACAAAAAAATTATTTTCAATTATTTTTAACCATAAAATATAATAAATCGTGCTCAAGTACTCAAATAAATTCTAAAATTAAATTATTAATATTAAAATAATATTTAACCCCAAGTGTTAAATTAAATTCCACTAAAATTAAATATCACAATTTAATATAATAATACTATAAATAAAAATAAAAATAATTATTAACACTATATATCTCAAAATTTAATTTCTTAATTTAATTCATGAAAATTTAGGTCTTTGCACATACAATAAAAATAACAATATTATTTAACTCATTAATTTTAAATAATATCAATAAAATTAGATTACTTACTGATAATAATAATTTGTTAGTAATTTATTTATTATATTTTAAACACAAAACATAATAATTTTTATCATATATTATTATACATATGCTACTTAATATATACAACTTAATAATGCAATGAAAAATATATAATTAAGTTCACTACTATTATTCATATTTATATATTATTTACTAAATTAGGAATAATGATTTTGTAAGTCCTAAAAGTTATACTAATTTGTAGACGGCAGGGTTTAGCCCGCGTTCAAGATTTTAGCAACCGCGACACTGTTTGAGCTCAGGGCTCTAGAGAACACACTAGCCACTATCACAAAGACATGGCGTGAAGATGAGAAGTCGTCACCCAGGGTAATAACTGGGACAAATAAAAAAGGTGGTACTTGATTCCCTAAAAGAAAGTTAGCACCACAACCAGGAAATTCTAGATACGAAATACTAACTTCTTTTAGTCTTGTGTTCATTTAGAATTACTTTATGAATTACTATATTATCCTCTATTTATATGCAATTTCATATAAACCCTTATTCTAGCAATTAACTCCAAGGAAAAATAGCTATGAAAATACAAGTAAATTACGCATTTAATCAAACATATAATCCCTAACTTAGTCTAATATACATAGATTTTAATTAAATGAGCTAAATCTACATGTTTTAATTAATGAGCCTAAAAAACTAATTCCTTTTAATTTTAATTAGATGAATCTAAGTCTATTTATTTTAATTCTAAAAAATGGACCTAAATCTACAAATTATGAAGGTATTTAAATTAATGGGCCTAATTCTACATGTTTTAATGCTAAAGTGATCTTAAATCTACAAATTATGAAAATGCTTAAATTAAGTAAGCTAAGTCTAATTAATTAAATTAAATTAGGTGGACCTATGTCTAATTAATTAGATGGGCCTAAGTTATGTCTAACCTAAAAATCTAATTAAATATGGGTCTAAAATGCATTTTAATTAATTAAACCTTAAAAAACCTGAATGTATTTAAGTGAATTAGAATTTAATATGGGCTTAAGGCCCAAAACACATAAGAATAAACAAACAAGTCCAAAAAAATAAAATTAACAAGCCCAAAAATAAATAAAATATATTAAAATAATTAAATTAAAGATCAAACAATTAATTAAATTAATTTCTTCTAAAACCCTAATTTTTATTAACATGCAATCTAAATCAATCTACTTCCTCAATTAATTTTAATTAATTACCCAATTAAAACCCTAATTTTACTAAGCAATTAATCAAAATAAACAAGCAATCACACACATAATTTCACTATTCCCACTATTAGGGTTATTACAATAATCTATTAAAAATAATAATAGAAATAATTAATACAACCCTAAAAATAAATAAATAAAATAAAGCAACACAATAAAATAATAATAAAAAACCCTAGAAACTATATCTCTACAAGATCTTATTCATGGCATTCCATGAACCTCTTATGAATTTGATTCTCCAAATATGATCATCATATGTTTTCCTCAATAATCACCACAAAAAAGAATAAAAATTATGATTAGTAGATAAATTATAACAATAATAAAACAAAATAAAAATCAATAAAATCAAATAAAATCAAATAAGAAGAAGATAATGCTTATGGATGATTTTAATGAACTGCTCCTCAGATTTTGTAGAATCACCGTTCTTGATAAATCTTTGAATATTGTTTTTCAAAAATTCTTCAAAGATCTTTCTTTAAGCAATTAAACAAGAGAATTTTTGAAGAGAATGCAATACTCTTTTTCTTTTTTCCTTTCTGATTTTTTTTTTCTTCTACATTTTTTCCTCTGCTATACCTCTCTTCCTTTTTCTTTTTTCCCCCTTCGATTTTTGCCTTTTTGCCCTTTTCTATTTTTTCTCTGTCTTTTTTTTTTCTTTTTTAGAGCCAATGCCCTCTTTATATAGGGATACATCTTGAAACCCTAGTTATAAATTGATTCCTACAAGACTTCTATTTCCTTAAAAACATTATCAAAATAATTTTAGGATAATTTCAAACCAATTAGGACTCAATTTATCTGAAAAATTTGAGAATTAGCAGAAGAAGTCTAATTCCGGCCAAAATTGTGTAATTTCGATTGGAATTACATAATTTCGATTGGAATTACATAATTCCGACCCACTTTTTAGGGATTTATATAATTAAATCCCTAAAAAGTATTGCAATTTAGTCCATGAAAACATTAAATTCTTCTTTTTTTGAAAAATGCAATTAAACCCTTGAAGTTTCAAAGTTTAAATATTAAAGACTTATCCATGCTATTTTCATCATTTGAGTCTTTTATCGCATTCATAACTCATCATCCTGAAATTGGGTGTCTACACAATTTTTCAATTAAGTCCTATAAGTTTTAATTATTTCAATTGAGTTTATTAACTTTATAAAAATTGTACTATTAGTTTTAAGTCATTAAAATTGATAAACTTTGCTGACTTGTCAGTTACTCCTCAATTCTCTTTGAAATTGATTGATGACATGTCAGTTATAATGAAAGAGATTGAAAACACTAAGTGTCACCTTTTAAAAATATAACATGTCATATTTTCATTATCACTTAGGGTTTCTTTTTGCAATTTAATATGAAATGAAGTGAAGATTTATAAGGAAAAGATGTTTCCTATAGAGAGGAAAAAATTTTCACCTCCTTCTAGAAATGTTTAATTATATAAAAAAAATAAATATTGAATAATCAGAGAAGAAAGAAGAGGAAAAAAAAGAAGAGTGAAACAACTCTAACTTTGCAAGGACCTGCTCTTTTTGTCTAAGAGTGAAAATATGAATTGCAATTATGGCAACACACCTCTTATTAGGACCTCCTAGACAAGTAGGAATCCGAGAAGGAGATTCATAACTTATGAGAAGTCAAAGGTTATAAAATTATAATTTTTTTCCAAATCTAAATATCATTTTCATTATATTCTTAAAATCTAATAATGTTTATTGATTTTGATGAACACTGAGTTCTAGGATGAATAGGATGTCAGTTTTTTTTAATGGATTTATCTACCAATGTGTGCAAGTTTAAAGCAAATAATCCCAAGATTATTGAGGAGGATCACCAATAGTGAGAATGAGAATATAAGGTTAAAGAGAATGAATAGAAAGCTTATTATATGCTTGGTCATTTCTTGGTTGATAATATTGATCATGTGGTGCAATTAAATGATTACTTGGTGGAAGGATGATGCAATGAAGTTGAGTCATGTCCCTTACATTTTCATAATCAGTCTCATCCCCTACATTTTCATGCATTGCCCCCTCAGCTGCATCTTGACCTGTCTCTTGACCTGCCTACTAAATTGACTCCACTATCTCCTCAACTCTTCTATCCCTCCTCAGCTGCATCTTATTAAGTATTTTATCATTGAATAACATTTTATCTAGGTTCTTTAAATTCTTTCTAGCTTCTTACAACTCAAAGTCATCTCCATCAGACATAAATTCTTCATTAACCTCTACATACTCTTATTCTTCTTCTTCTGAGTTTGTCTCCTTATTTATGTTAGCTTCACCTATTTTACCAACTTTATATACTTCATCTACATCTAGCTCATAAAGTGTATCTTTACATTGCCACCTATCCTTAACACTTGTACTTTTTATAGTTGTCATTCACAATATAAATATCACATTCCTTTTTCTCATTTAAAACAATCAACAACTAACAAGTTATTGCATCATCATAAACCTCCACTATATCATCATTACAACTATTCCATAAGTATAACTTCAAGGGCTTCTTTTGTTTCAGTTTTCCCTTAGCATGGTTAAGTAAGCACCGGTAACCTAATTTATCTTTATCTACAATTTAATTAAATTTATCCCCTCCTACATACATATTGATTTCTAGCTTTCCACCATAATGCCATACTAGGCATACATCAACCATTTTATAAATGCCTATAAATCAAATGAGAACAACAAATAAAAAAATGGATAAGCTAGGCATCAACACTAAATTAAACCATGCACAATAAAACCCTAATGTGTAAACAACTATACTTGGCATTGTAATGAATGATTAATCATACAAAAAGTAATCAGTTCATTAACCTCCATTAACACTAAATCCAATATAAACCCTTTTATTTTGGATTATCAATTTACCCTAAAATAAAAAATAATGAACAAAAAAATAATAGGGAAAACTCATGTAGTTAGCACTTAAATCTAAAAGTTGCTATATAAAATTGCATTAGAGTATTAGAATAAGGCTCAATTTTCACTTTCGCTTTCCATTATCAATTTTCCTAAAAAATATATATAGTTACATACCTATTTCTTACAACCCCAAAAAAAATCTTTACATCGATCAAATAAATTATTTTCTTAGACCACAAAGAGAACGATGTTAATTTTTTTGGAGAAAAATGTAGCTTTGTACAAAGACAATGAATTCCTTTGCACTGTTTATCTTTATTAGTGTTTAACATTAGAGGGTTTTAAATTGCATAAAGAATTGAAATGCCCCTAGGCTGGGGGGGGTTGATAGGGAAATTAAAAAATTAAGGATTAATTAAACACTAATTTAGGGCTAAAATAAAATATTGAAGAAGTGTTAAGGAGAAGATCAAGAACTAAATGATTTAAGGAGTTCGATTTAAGAATTAAATTTACATCTCCACCTAACTTATCCCCAAGTTAGGATTTTGAACAGCCACACCAATCTATTTCTTTGAGATTTTGTTTACAAAATTTTAAGGCTCACTCTTAAACCTTATACAAATAAGAGTTTTCTTGACAGACTCTTAAATCAATTCTTAAGTGTTTTAGTGGCTAACACTTAAACCAAATCCACCTAATACTAGTTTCTCACTTCCCTTTATTAAACCAAGAAATATAAGAAAAGAGAACCTAGTCTAGCTCACAAAACCACACTCAAATAGAGTAAATTACAAAGAATGAAAATTGGAATTTTAAGAGAATTAATTTTTTAGAGATAAATATGTTCACCAACTCATCCAACCCTTTTAAATAAGGTGTATTAATAGTGAATATATAACAATGTAGTTATTAGAGGCCATTGAAGTCATCCTAAGATTCTTTTACTTTCATTAAATGTTCTTTTGGCTTTTTGTAGAAATTTTACTAGTTACGATCGTGATTATGTAAATCGCAGTCATGATTCTTAAGAAATCAGTCGTTGAGACACTCATATGACTGTTGTGTAAGTGCCACCTAGCTCATCACAATTAGGTCACAATTGTGACTCGGATTGTGAGCACTTCTACCACCCTAATCCCCAATCTTCCTTGAATATCATGCTATGAGCTAGGGGTCGTGAGCTCAATCATGAGCATGATCATGGTTATGATCAAGCTCGTGAGGACTACTAGCTACTTGGCTCGTTAAAGAGACTTGAGTCATGATCATGATGGCCTTTTGTGGTGGTGGTCGTGGTCTAGTCATAGTCGTGACAAGGACCGTGAAGGCACTGGACCTTTTTATAAATTGAGGCACTATGGTCATGCTTGTTAAAGGTTTATGATTTAGCTTGTGATGCTTTGTTATAGTTTGGTCACGACCGTGACCCGAGCCATGAGGGCTACTGAACTCTATCTCGGCAAAGGGCCTTTAAGGCTCGACTCCATCATTATTGGGTCCCAGTCGTGACCATGAGTATGACCAAGTGTCACTTTATAAATTCTTGCATTTTTTAGCTCTCTTTAAGTCCAAACTAATATACAATTGCACAAACATCATTAATGCTTTAAAATTTTATTGTTAAAATCAAATAATGTTAAATTAAGCCTTAATCATGCAAATGGCTTACAAGAATCTCTAACTGATATTGAAAATCTGACATGGCATATTTTTCCAGTGTGTCATTATGTGTTTTAAGGTTTTTCTTGCATGACTAACACATCATCAATCAATTTAAAGGAGATTTAAGGACTTAACTGACACGTCAACTAAGTCTGTCAATTTTAACAGTTTAGGACTAACGATGCAATTTTAAAAAAGTTAATGAACTCAATTGAAATAATTAAAACTTATATGACTTAATTTTAAAAATGACATAACTTTTAGGATTTACAAAGTCATTATCCCATTAAATTAATATTCGATATTATATTCAGTTTTCATTTTAATACAGTTTTGGCATGGCTTGGTACAGTTCTTGGTTTGATTTTTTAAAAGTATCCAGTACCATAATAAATTAGTCATAAATTGTTGTTCGGTATAGGGTTAAAATTATAAGGTTTGGTACAATTTTATTGTCTTTTAGTTTGATATTTTGGTTCGATTTGGTATTTTATTCGTTCTATACTCAACCCTAATTCACGCTATACACTGCGTTATTAAAAGATTTAAGCATCATTAAAATACATAATAAAAAAATAGTTCTTCTTGAATTAAATCTTATATTTCAGAATATCTTTGTAAAAGGATTGTCATACCACTCTCTCTTTCTCTCAGCTTTTGATGGCATAAAAAAGCAACTATTACATCTCTATATTCAACTTTACACTCAAATAAGTATTGAGTGGTTAAATAAACACTATATTTGGGAATGGAGGAAAAGGAGAAAAAAAAAATAGAGAGAAAAGAAAATAAGAAGCAAAATATGAATAAAAATAATATTATCTTTTTTGTTTATTTTTCCTCTTTTGTTTGAATTGAGGAAATTAAGGAAAAATAAATAAAAAGAAAAGAAAATAGGTGACTTTTAAATTAATATTTTAATATTTTTACTCTAAAATTTGAATTATATTTAGTTATTCATTTTTTATTCTTTTTTCTTAAACTTTTTCTCCACTATCTTTCCGTTTTGGAGAGACAATTTTGGATGGGAAATAAATACATATTTTCTTTTATTTTCATTTTCTCTTCTTTCTCCAAACATAAAAAGGTAATTTTTCTCTCTGATTTTCCTCTCTTTTTTTCTTTTCCTCCTCATTTTTCTTCATTCTAAACATAACATAAAAAGGAAAAACAGTATTAGCTAAAACAGATGAATAACTTAAAGGATAATAATTCAGGTCGCAATTAGCAATGTGTATACAATGTGTTCATAAGCATTAAAAGATAAAAAAAAATTCACATATAACTTTTTTATTTTATCTCTATTTGTTATATCACATAGGATAAATTATACAACACTCGGAGTATCATAAACATAACTAGATAATTAATTAAAATAATAAAATTTAAAATTTTAGAAAAATAAATGAATCTATCATGTAAAATATAAAAAAATCTATCTTATAAAAAATTTAATTAATTATTATTTTAATAATTTTAAATTATCTCAAACATGTTTTTATAAATTTCACAATCAACATCGATACACTATTGATGTGGCTAGTCGCGGCATCAACTTTTTCCTAAGTTCAATGTATTATGGCTGCCTTGCACGCACGAACTATAATAAAAATAAGATGATTGTATCAATTTCAGTATCCTGGCGACACTGATAAAGACTTGTGATGATGGGGTCCTCCAAAATTTCATTATTTTAACTATCTATTTTATAGTTGGATACTGTTAAAGAGTTTGGGTCAAAAATTCAAAACAGAGGCCACATCATCACATGGGAAGATTAGAAGATTTATGCATAAGTCCAAAGGAGGCGGCTGGTCTGGTCTATCTTTTTCTGTTGTCACCTTGCTAGGTCTAAGCTGTTCTTCCATGGCTGGCTATTTAATCACTTCTTAAATGATACAATAATTTGCAACTGTATTTAATTCAAGAATAAATTTAGTTTGATAATTGAGTTTGGTTGTGAATATATATATATAATGTTTTTTAGAGCTAATAATTATAACAGTTTTAACTATTTTAAATTTTGAGTTAATTGAATTTATAAAAAAATAAAATTCTTCTAATACTTATATAAAACTCGAATCCCATATCTTATTTAAAAAAATTTAAATTTTTTATTACTTAAATTAACAAATGTTCATAACATAAAAATATATTTTTATCTAAACTATTAATATTTAGAATTTATTAAATTCTTATTAATGTAGTTCAATTCAAATTTGACTACAAGAACAACAAATGTCTCCTAATAATTAATTTAATGTAATTACATATATTACAATTTAAATTTAAAATATTTTTTAGAAAAGAATAGTAACAGCTAATACTAACAATTATATTAATGATTTTTAATTTATTTTAAAATATCGCATGCCAATATATAATGATATAACAGCATGTGAACGAAATCTAATCAAAAGGCAAGGTTCCAAATTTAATTTATGGCAACTCTAATTTTTTTTGAATAATTTTTATGGATGAAATTTATAATTTATGATATATGATTAATAAAAATACTATTAATACTAAAACATTATTACTAATCTTGAATTATAAGAACACAAACAAGCAACATGTACATTATATCTTGATTTATATAAGCGCAAATAAATAATATATACATATCACAAAATAAAATTTGAAAAATGGATGGTATAATAATTATTTTTTTTAAAAGATGTGAAATATATGATTTAAATTTTATAGTTGTTAATTTGTAAAATTAATTTTTATCTAATTTGGAAAAAAAAAATATCCATTTTATATAGTCTACAAATATCATATAATTTTTTTATTAATTAAATAATATTATTTAACAATAATAATAAATAAAAATAGCAAAATTTATAAATATATATCCAAATGGGTACGTAGTATTTATATCATAAATATTAATTTTGTTGTGGTTGCTATATAGATAGATAGAGTAATAATTTAATGCAAAAAGGAAAATGGTCAAAAGAGAAATTCAGCAATTAGACTAATTTCATAATTAATAATTGTAAAATTAATTGTAAAAACAAAAAAATTATTGTAAAATAGAGCTCTCAGATCCATCCGTCGGCTGACAGCAAACATACATTTACATAAATTATACAAATATAAATAAATATGTTTGAATTTGTAATAATAATTTTAGCTTCCAACAACTTCATTGTTCGGTCGTCGCCTTATTTTTGTCGTATTATCTCCACATTTATATTCTATATAAACTTGTAGACACTTGTCTTTGGATCATTTCTCATTGCTCAACCTTACTAATGGATACATACTCCACTACCTCTTCTTCTTCATCATCATCTTCTCCAATGCACTTATCAATGTACCCACAAGAAAGAAACAATCTAAAAGCGTCACAATCCTTCCATTCATCGCTTCATTCTGTTCGTAAGCCTCATCAGGTGAAGCCATGGAAGAAACCAATAGCACCATTGCCCCCAACGCCTCCAAGAGTTTATAAGGTTGACCCTATGAACTTCAGGGACCTTGTTCAAAAACTTACTGGTGCATCTTACTTGTCTTATGAATCTCAGAAGCAGGAACAGCAGCAGCAGTTGCAGCAGCGGCTACAACGTGTGGCCCCACCTCCACTTGATCTTGAGAAACAACCTGCATTGTTTAGCAGAGATTTTGCTGCAGCAGCACCACCACCATTGCAACTCCTTACTTCCCCCGTGAAAACCCCATTTTCTGCTTTGTATCAGGAGTTGATGTCTGATCCTTTACCTGAGATGAAACCAAGAGCTTCGAGTTCTCTTGAATTTAACCTTCTGTCTCCATCTACTTACGGTTGGTGTTCTTTTCCTATTCTCAGTCCGGGAACACTTTCCAGTTTGGAACAAAGCACAGTCCTTTAATTGTTCCATTACCTCCAACTTACCAACATTAATTATTGCATCTTTAACTACATATACATGTATGTTGAAGCAGCTACGTACACTTCCCATTTGCTTAGGCTTGAAAGAGATGAATATGGATCCATAACAGCCATAAACCAGTTTACTGCAACTTTATGTAATGTATCGAGTTATTGCTATTAGACTATAGCCATCTTTTCAGGTTTTTTTTTTCCTTCTTGTACTAGATGTCGAACATATGTATAATAAACCAGCAATGATTACATGGCGATCCAGCTGATCGATTGCACGAAAATACCGGTGAAAATGAATGTAAAGGAAATAAATATTCTCAAAACTGGATGCATGCATATGTGTGAATATGAAAATTTTCAATTTTTGGCTATTTTGGTTAATTACGATTCGAACCGGAAATTTTGCATATCTGAACACAATGCTAATTAATACCACCAAGTCAGAGTTTATCATAATCTTCTAGATGTGTTTTATAAGAGCACCTCTAATTTACTTTTTATTTAACTTAAACTTTTTATTATAAAAATTGATCATAAAAAATAGAATTTTAACTCACTCTCTAAACTTAAATTATAGATTAGATAGTAAATTTGTCTTTCTATATATAGAGCTCTCTATATACCAAACATTAATTAATACGTATCTATTTCTTACACATATTTTTATTTTCTATTGATTTCTTTTATTATCTAAAATTTTTTCTTTTTTCTTTCCACAATATTCAAAAAATAAATTAAATGCTCTTAGTATAAAGTAAAATGAAGAGTGAAATATAAAGAGTGTATTGAACTTAAATAAAATTATTTACTTTTTATATTGAAAAATTTCTTAAAATACTATTTATTACATAAAATATGCTCTTTATTTCTAAGAGCAAAATTGGAGATACTCTAAGCTAAACAATTGTTGGAAAATAGACTTACAGGTTTTTGCCTAGCTGCATTTACACAGTGTAAAACGGCCTATTGCAGAACTTTCAACAGCTGCTCCACATGGTGTCTGAACAATTCCGTTTTGACAAGCTTTAACATTCAGCTCCTGTAAAATTCTCTTTTGCTAAAGTAGGATTTTATGAATGATATATATACATATGGTGTGTAATAACTATAAGAGCTCTGACTAATTCAAATCGAGTTTGTTGGACATTTCTCTTTATATTATATCTTACATAAATGCAGCAGCCATATAGTGGTTTGACAAGAAACCATTGGTAAGTAATTCTGTAATTTTCTGTGTGCAAATAAGTTTATGGATAAGTAGGAACGCAGATTGGCCAAATTTTCAAAGTTCCAATATTGCACCTCTAAAGAAGCTGATTCAAAAACTGAAATGGGTATTCTCTACGGACGTAATATATGGAAATATAGAATTGCTTCCTTGATTCGCATTTGGTCGGCACGTAAGGTAATTAAAAGTCAGAACAGCCTCATCAATCACCATCATCGAATTCAGTTTTACATGGGGCAGCATTAATTCTTCAATTATGTCATCCTAACAACTGGTCACATATCTGCGATAAATGCACATTTCAATTTAGACAATGTCTTGGGTCGAATCCTCCATCCCGCTTTTATAAATGGAAAAAAAAATTCAAAGACTCACTAGATTCAAACTACACGCATGGAACAATGTCTAGTCAAGTTGCCAAGAAGAACAAGAGCCTAAGGTATTTTAAGTTCATTTTTTAAAAATTACGGATGTAAGCTTAAATAAAAAAAATGACAAGTCAAATGTCAATTAAGAAAAATTTAATCAGCTTAAACCATTTGAAGTAAACGTTTTTACTTAACCGTTTAACAAATGTATATTTTAACAATGCACCTTTTTTTTTTTTTTTTTGAATAATTATCCAGGGTGAGGTGGTGAGGCTACATAACAATGTACTTAAAAAATATTCAACTTTTTAAGTACATTGTTAAAATGCTCCACAAGATTACCAATTTTACTTTCAAGAACTGACGTCTCACCACTACCATCAGTGTCCAGAACTCATTGTGCTTCTTTCCCTGCAACAAATTTTTCCTCCATAATTTGCAGACATATAAAATGTGGTCTCTTTCTCTCTCCCACTTAGTGCTGTGTTCCCTTAGATCTCTTCGCATTTTGGTTGTTATTTCACTTTTAGCATTAGAACATAACAATTTGCGCCTAACTTTTTTTTTTAATAATAAAACACAAGTTACACAACCGGTATCATGTGTCCCACTAATCTGATTGTAATTAAAAAATTGAAATGAATTAAAATTAACGATGGGTGTAAATTATTCCTAAAAATAGTTAGGAAGTACTTCACAATGCTTGACCCCTGAGAATGACACCGACAGAAAATCTTACGTGGAGCAAGATAAGTCTAACAAAGGAAAAAGTCCTGGCGCCTGGAAGCATTCAATTCAATCCAGAAAATGGTCTAGGTCAAACTTCACGAGTGGGATGAGTAGGAAGTGGCACTACACAAGTAACAAATGCTTTGTACTCCTCTAGATAAGGGAAAATTATTGAACCTGACCAAAGAAATTATCACGGTTCACTGAACTTGAATCAAATACATTTGCCAGGAAACAACAATAGCTCCAAAAAATTGGCGAAAATAAATATGCAAGTTTGAATCCTTAATCCCGTGAAGAATATAAAATTTAACATATAAAATCATAGCTCCAAGAAGGAGGAATATTAAGTGTACCTTGAGACAAGGGTAAGATGTAATTCAACTTATATACATATGAATTAATGTTAAATTCATCATGGTGCAAGTTACTGATCCTAGAGACATTTCTAGCACAACTTCCTCTAGAAGAATCAACATGCAAATAAGGCAAGGCCAGGTGTTGAAAAGTTGAATATAATTTTTTCCAGATGAAGTACATTAAGCAGTAATTTTGATTCACATTTTATTGATCCCAGTAGTTCCTTAGCTGTGACATATGTAGGAGAAGCTCATCTCTGCCCAAGCCTGTGACACTACTAGTCATGATCCATGGGGGATGTTCCCGGTAGTTTAGTCTGATCAACTCTTGGAAATTCCTGATATTCTCATCAGGCCTTGTTCCCTTCCCTCCTTTCATTTTGTCACACTTCGTGAAAACAAATGTCAAAGGTATCTGAAATACATGATGTCCAAATTCACTGTGTTTAGCCTAGTGCAAGTAAATTGTTTATATAGGTTATGCAAAGGAAATTTTTAAGAGTGAAACCTACATTATTGCGTCCAAGCCAATTAGCACAATCTAGGTCGATCTTCTGAGGGGGAACACTTGCATCAATGAGAAGTAGAACAGCAACTAGAGTTTCTCTATTCAAAAAATAGCCTTTAGTGAATGAGGACCAATCTGTTTGAGCAGAAGTTGGGGCTTTTGCAAACCTGCAAACAGGGAGACTTATTAACTGTAAAAAAGACTGCATATATACTGTCAGCTTATATAATATACATACATGCAGCTGGAGAAAGCAGACATGACTTTAACAAAGTGATTCAACAATTTAAACAGTAGGTTGAAGAACATCAGTCTTCATGATGAATATAAAAGCAGATAGCATCGGTGTACACTCTGATTCTCTGCACTCCTAAAGAACAGTAATATCTGCCTCATAAGAAACAGAAACATTTCTACCAAATTAGTTTACCACTGTGGCCCATAATAAGCAAAGTACAAGCAATAAATTTTGCAAGAGATTTATTCTCGTCGATTTTAAATTTAATCAACAAAGTTATAAGTACTTGACAATCATGTTTAAATTATTACACTATGGAATGGGATTAAAACCACAGGCAGAAATGAGAATTTTTGTGGAAAACATGGAAGCTTTCTGTTGCAAGTCATATCACTTGCAAATGAGAAGTAAATAATTCACATCAAAAGAATTTCACATTTAATATCAAATGCAAACGCCAGAAACATAGAATTGTCAATTGAGATGGTTGCTAAAACAGAAAAACTCCAACTCCAATGAAGAACATAAGCAATATCATGGCAACTGGCAAGTAACAGCCCATAGGCTGTATAGCACATAACTATATTTGGGACTTCCTCGTACTAAGAATTAGACATTGTTTCATTCATTCTCAACCGTTAATAAAGCAGACTTAAGATAAAAAAAATAAAAATAAATAAAAGGTCACTAATTCATATGAAAAAATGGCCTTAGAAAAAAGTGCTGCCATCTTCTACAAAGCGAATAGGAAGGGGCGACAACAGTGAGTGTGGGGTCCTGGTAAGTGGGCAGATTGCATAGTTTGGGATATATGAAAGGCCTCCCACATTAGAGAAAACTTAATAATCAAACTCCAATAAATTCCTACACTGACAACTTAAATTAATCACTGATAAATACCAAAATCAAAATTCATTTTCTCAATCAAGAAGATACACAAGAAAGGGGCATACCCACTTAGAAAGCTGAAAAATTCTGTACCTAAGCGTTGACAAATAAAGCAAATTTAACCCTTCAGAAGCACCAAATAACAATGTGCAGCTAGCAAACATGAAGTATTAAAATAGTTGATGCTTGCTTACCCATAACCAGGCAAATCCACAATATACCAACTTTTATTCACCAAGAAATGATTTATTAACTGGGTCTTCCCTACATAGAAAACATACACCATTATCAATTTACCCACAAAAAGAAAATCAAAAATCAAAACTTCTTGCTCATTTTTTTTACTAAACCTGGTTTTTTAGAAGTAAGAGCAACTTCTTTCTTTCTAACAAGAGCATTAATAAGGGAAGACTTGCCAACATTAGACCGACCCAGAATTGCAAACTCGGGTCGGTCATCTCTTGGACAATCTCTAGCTCGACTGCTACTCTTAACGAACTCTACCTCCTTAATCTGTGAGTGACCCGCGTAAGGTCCAACAACGATATTCGACCCCGGTAATACCATATTCTCCGTTACCTCATCTGGGTCGACTCCGGGAGGAATGAAAAGCACGGTCCGGGAGAACCTGGCGGAATCGGCGGCTGACGGCTGGGTGGTTTTCGCGGCGGAGATTTTCGGGTAAGGAGAGTTTTGAGTAGAGAATTTGAAAGAAAAAGCGAAAGAGGGAGATTTTTTGAGAGGTAAGGGAAGAGATTTTGGTGATAAGAGAAGGATTAGGCGGTTTCGGAGCAGCATTTTCTGCTGTAGTTTTTCTCTGCTATGTAAGTCGCAGAGGCTCTATAGCTATTGGTGGCTATGCTAAACGACGTCGTTATTGCTACTCTTCAAATGATTTTTTAACATTTTTATACAATTTTTATTTTTAAACTACTATTAAAATAATGATCGAATCAGCTCTAAATTGATGATTTTAAATCTCTTTTTACTCATCCAGTTTAACGGGTGAGTTTAAACTCTTTTTTTTCGTAGGGACGTCGCCACTAATTTTTTTACACCTAGTATTTTTACACATTGAGTGCAACATTAAATCTTTAGAAAATGCTTAGTATTAAAATATATATTGTATATTTTATTTTTAATTTTTATAAAAATAGTTAAACTTTAATTTTTTTCTAATTAAACTATCATAATTGATACATATCTTTTTAAATAATAAATTTATTTTTATTTATACATTTTATTTCAGAAATAAATTGTTTTAATATATTTTAATTATTTGATGCATACATAGATTATTAGTTTAAAATGTAGTATAATATAAATTTTTACATTTTATTAGTAAATTATTAATATTAACACAATTATGATAGATAGTTAAAAAGAAATTCTTTCATATATAATGAGAAATTTTTTTTAATCCTTTTACTTTATTTCATAGAAATCACTAAATATCTATACTGTAAAAAAAATATTTCAATTACATATTGTTAATATTTCATTAAATAATTATAAAATATTTATAGTTTATAAATAATTCTCATGCTTCCATTCAATTGTATATGATTGTTATAGATTGATGGGGTTGACAATTAATTTCTTTAAGTAGTTTGGTTAAATTAACTATCAAGTAATTTTATGAAATTATGAAGTAATTTATCATAATTAATTTCATACATAGACAACATATAAAATCTAATTTAAGCATAAGTCCTTATAAATTTTTGGTGTTTATAGATTCAAAGGGTTCATAAACATGTTATCAAGTGTTATTTGATAAAAATGAATTATATATAAAAATATCATTTATATTTATATGTTTTTAAAATATTAAGAATAATAAAACAATTAAAGAGTATCTCAAGATTAATATTATTTTCTTCAAAAGAATCTTGGCTTGCATTCATCATATAAATTTTTTTTGGTCGTGATAATCATATAAATTAATCAATGTTGAAATTGCATTATAATCATAAAAAATATTCAAAAATAATAATTTATGTATTTACTAACTACATAAATAGTAATATCTATAAGAAATGAAATTTCTTTTATACTCTCTCGTTTCATTTGCATGCCCTCTTATATATGAAGTTATATATGTAATTTTAATAAAAAAAATTATATTTATAAATATTACTACTAATGACATTTATAATTATCCAATACATAAATACAATATGATGTTGATGAGGTTTAAACTAATTGGTTTAAACTGAAAATTTTTTTTAGATATCACCATAAAAACGATAAAACCTACTAATGTAATGTCCCACTTTAGAAAGATACTAAATAGTAGACCCTCTCTCCTTAACACTAACAAGTTGTGATTGATGGGCTCTTAGCAAAGCCACAATGTAAATATATATATATATATATGCCGATAGTTTGTTGCAACTTATAACAAAATTTAGCAAATGCCAAAATATTTTTGCAATCAAGTCCTTTTCTAAAGACTCAAGCCTCTTGTTTTGTTTTATTTCCAATAATATCATCTCAAGAGTGGACGCAGACACTGTATGAACAATCTTTTTATTTCTTTGCCTATCACCTTTTATATATAGACTATACAGGGTGTACTCTGTTGATTCCTTTTGCATTTGTTCACCTTCATATTGCTTGCTTGTTGAAAATGCTAATTCGCTCAGGTAGTCTCGTAAATACTTCTCTTTAATAGCATTATAAAATATCTTATAAAATTAATTTCACCTAATTTAAAAATGAAATATTATTTTTATATAATCTTTCGATATTTAAATCATTTATCATCTATTTTTATATGTATGAATTCAACAATTACATTTATAACATATATAATACATAAAAATCTCCTCTAATGAAATAAAAAAGATTATATGTCAGAAAGTAGCAACATTGCTACTTGGCATGTATTGCTGAAATGTCCTCTAGTAAAATGCTTACCTTATCAGGGGCCAAATACCTTTTATCATGCAGCGGAAATTGGCTTGAAAACAGGGTGAATTATGGTTTGAACAGTATATGCTTAGGAGGCAATTAACATGATGAGAATTGTTAAGCAGTTGTTGATAGAGTAGGCTTCCAAGTACCAAAATTAATTAATGATATCTTTAATGTAACAGAAAGGTAACTTGTCTAGTTACAAATCCTAACAAACCAACCTTTCGTCATCTACAATACCCACGTTCATATGCACATACAAGCGTGCAGCTATATCATCACTTGCCCCTTTAAAATTCCCTTTCTCTTCAACTTCTCCAAATCACGTCTCACCTTTCTTTATATTACTCTCCTTCTTCCCATCAAACATCTTGTTATGGGCAATATTTGCTTCCCCAGCTCTTCTTCTTCTTCATCTGCAATTAAGCATGGAGAACTTTTGAGGGTTGTGAAAACTGATGTCAAGACAAAGCCTGTTCTTGTTAAAGATCTCCTGATGAAAATTTCTCCCGGTTACCGTATTGGGTCATCAAGAAAACCACTGAAAGTTCTTCCTCAGGATTATAAGCTGAAGATTGGTTATGTTAGTTATCTCATTCCAGCTGCCTCTAGTACTATGACCACTGGTGATTCACCTGCAGCGACTACAAAGTCTTCTGTTACAGTGGGTGTTACGAGAATTAAACTTATCTTAACAAGACAAGAGCTTCAAAATTTGCTGTCAAACGAGATATCAGAAGGGGAGATAAGCATGTTGGATGTAATCAAGAAAGATAATGATGATGCATGGTGTGGGATCAACCCTTCTTCAAGGTGGAAACCGGTTCTTGAAACCATTCCTGAAGGAAGTGAGTAGCATTTCAATGTATGCTATGCTTATTTATTGAAGATGACATTATATATATAGTGTATGGAAATTGTTTGGTTCAACTTTGTTTTCTTTACACTAAACTAATTGAATTCTTTTATCTGAATTTATCACGAAAAAATTTATCACTAAAATTAGTGATATATTAAAAAATTTATCGCTAAAATCACGATTAGAATAATAATAATAATAAAATTTATCACTAGGTCTTGGCTAAATTGTTTAGCAATGAAAAATTTAGACAGTAGATTTCCTGCAGGGAGGATTCCATCAGCTCTATATATGCCACAGGGTAGACACTTAAGTCTCGTGTCTATTTCTTGTAGTGAGGGTTCCAACACAGACACTTAAGTCTCGTGTTCGCGGCATGACTGGTCGACTTTCAAAGGTCCTTCTTGACTTTGAGCATTGTTTAATTTGCAGCAATAATATCAATGGACAGACTCATGACTGCCTCGTTGAAAGGGGAGCAGTGACATCTTTAATATCCCTTCTCCATTCAAGAAGTTTCTGCATCTTTTATGCACTAATCACGCCATGATGTAAAAATTATTTCAACACAACCACGTATTGTGAAGGTCAAAATTTTTCTTTGTGAAATTTAATTTTTTTTTTCAATATATCAAAAGAATTATGAATTGATTTTTTTTATTATGTGACAACAAATTTTTACTACGGTAAAAAAATATTTTTTCTATAAATTACTGATATTTAAATTTTATTAAATTTTAATTAATTTAATTTAACACAGATACAACTATAAAAATAATAAAAAAATTTTAATAATTAATTTAACACAATATATATACTACAATTTAAATTTAAATAATATTTAAGAAAAAATAATTTGCTATGTGAAAAAAAATTAAAATTCATATAAAAATGAAATGAAATTAAGTCGATGTGGAGGGAAATGAGACCATTGCATAGGCCTTCCCAAAATTTTAGTGTCGTGGTCTCCCAGTTTCTTTTTTGTTACTTTTTCATCGAATTTTTTTTGGTCTCTGCTGTATTTGCACATTGCCATAACTAAGCTCCACTAAACAGAAAACAATAATAAGAGTATACACTATACATTCACTAGTGGGCAGCTAATTGCAGCATATCGCCTTTAATTACCACATTAATTAAAGCTCACTACCTTTGCCTTTATCCAAAGATTGCATCTTACAAAAAGCAGTTAGGAACCTTTGTTTTTCCCTTCTTTCTTTCAAGTTATTAACAGACACATTAGGTCTAGCTAGCTACTCTTTTTTCTTATCTTGAATGAGATAAATACTATTGAATTATGCATATGGTCATATTATTAGGACAATATTCATGATATGTATAAATGACAAATTAGTATGAAGGGTTCTTGAACGGGTCATAATCTATATTTTGTGATTAATATTACATTTTTATTTACTAAAAAATATCATTAAAAACAAAAGGAAAATTTTGTTTTTAGCTACTTTTTTAATCTAAACCATTAGTATTTAGAGTTCATTAAATTTTGATTAATCCAGTTTAATATAGTTAGAATTACAAATATTACAAAAATCTCTCAATAATTAATTTAATGTGACTGTATATACTAAAATTGAATAAAAAAATTTTATAACTAATTTTATCTTACTTTATTTTCATTATCAAAAAACAATAATTATTAAAAATATTTATTTTACTTTATAAAAGATAAAATACATGTAGAAAGCACCATAGCAACACTTTTTTAGTCTCTTATTTTCTTTATTATTTATCATCAAAATAGACCTCAACTCAGAGCTTGAAACCCATTTCTTAATTCATCTTGTAAATGTAATTTTAACCGGATTCCAGCATATCAATTTATGACTGCTCCTATAAATATGAATTGGAGTTTACATTTTGGTGATAAACACAAAATTATTGAGGCATTGTTTGATAAAATCTTTCACACATTGTAACCGGACATAAACCCTCTAAAGAAAAAGTACAAAAAGAGAATAACATATAGTTTGTTGGCCTTCTTTTTCTCCATTTGACCAGAGATATGAATATTGGGGATAGGGATCATAATAACAATGGAAATCTTTAACAAAATCTCTCTCATATTCTCCGGCTGTACGGGCCCTCTTAACTATATATAAAAAAAGGAAAGTGGGCACTTTGCTAGTGATGTGAACCTTAATGTCTATATCCTCATCATTACACAACACAATGAACATTTCTTCCTTTGTTTCCGTGTATGAATTGTTGGACTATAAACATCCACTCACATAATGCTACAATAGTAGCCAATGACGGTACTGCCATACCTTTCCTTTTGTTTCTTTTTCCACTTCCTGAATTGAAAAAAAAAAAAAAAAAAAACCCTAAAGAAGAATTCCACCGACGAATTCTTCCCTCCACAACTTCCCCTTTCTTTTACCCTCCAACAAGACAAGGGCCTGTTCTTGTTCATTCTTCTTGTTCTTGATTCTTGGTTCTTGTTGTTGTTTCTTGGTTCTTGGCCTACCAGCAGATAATGGGCAATTGTCTGTTTGGAGGGCTAGGAGAGGGCGGAGGAGGAGTAATTAAAGTGATAACGTCGAACGGTGGAATCATGGAATTTTCAGGGCCAATAACAGCAGGATGCATAGCAAATGAATTTCCAGGGCATGCAGTTTATCCAAGCCATGATCTTTTTTGGAGACCTCTATCACTTCATGAAGATCTTGTAGCAGGACGCTCTTACTACTTACTTCCACTCAACAGCAACACAAAATTTGGTGGCCAAGTAGTAAGACAAGGTCATGTTCGATCAAAAAGCATACCTCTTGTTACTCCTTACAGGATGTCTTTTGATTGTCAAGGCATGTTAAAGAGGTCTTATACTGAAGCTTTCTCTAGCTCCAGATATAGCAGCAGCAACAGTAGCAGCAGTAATGGGTTTTGGAAAGTGAAGCTGGTGATTAGTCCTGAGCAGCTCGTGGAGATACTTTCACAAGAAGCTCAAACTGAAGAACTGATTGAAAATATGCGAGCTGTTGCAAAATGTGGAAATGGGAGCTCATCATCTGGTGGGTTTTCTTCAGATCAGTGGAGTCTTTCTAGCAGTAGAAATGGTTCCTCTAAGAAAGATGGATCATTGGAAATTTAGTAAAAGCATTGATTAATTACAAAGCTTAATATATATCTGTTTTTTTTTTTTTCTTGTTCTTCTTAATTAGTTCTTTATTATATTTTACTACATTAATGAAAAAAGTTTTCATATAGCTTGCAAAGTGTGTGTTTCATTAATCATTAAGCTATCAAATTAATCAATTTGCTATTTTTTTGGACTCTCAGCCTAGAATTATATATAACTTTATTAGAAATTAAATTTTATTGCATGTTTTCTTAAAAAAAATAATTGCATTTATAGATATTTACTATTTTAATAGTTCTATTGGAATTAAATTATATTAGTTATAATTCAATAAATTTTATATATCAACAATTTAAATGATTTTTTTTTTATTACATTTATGTATATGTAGTTCCTTATTTCTCCTTATAATTACATTTTCAGAATAGATGATTTCATCATGACTAGAATTGAGATAATTTTCCCTCTATACTTTAGAGACTACATCTCGACTTTTACTGCTTTTCTTGTCTAGGCATCGTCATCAATTTTCTTATGGCTGCTACTTTTGTTTCTACCCCTTCTTTGTGTTAATTTGGTGTTACCGTAGCTAAAACGAATTTTTTTAGATATATGGTTTTCTTTATTTGTTTGTTAAGTGCATATTTGCATTGCATTACACAAATACAGAACGAATAATAGTTTTGTTGTGCTAGTTTAAGAGTGGTTAAACAATAATTTCTCTTAAAGGATATTTTAAAATGTAAAATTTGAATTTTACCATTATTGATATAAAAGAATAAAGCTGCTCTATATTATAGACTCTATCGATATTTAAATCATATAATTTCTATATTAATTAATTGTTGTGAGCTTTTTAACATTTTTATAGATTTTGTTTGGATAAAATTGGATTAATTAAAATCATGATAATTCACACCAAAAAAAATTATAATAACTTTCTTGTGCTCAAAGAATAGGTAGCTATAAAAATTTCAAATAATCTAAATCAAATTATACGAATTTTATAAGCGAGTAAATTAGTCTAATAGGTAGCTTTTTTTATGGTTCAAGTTCTTGATATTGAGGTTATAAGTAAAAATCTCTCTTAAAAGAAAATATAAGAAAGATATATATTTTTTAAATTATATTCAGAATTTATTAAATTTAATTAATATGGTTGAATCTAAATAGAACCATAAAATGGTAAAATTGTATACACCATAATATGTTAGGACCATATTTTTATCATCCAATATCAATATGACACTAGTGACTATTACTTGTAATAATTTTTTAGATTTTAATTATTTTTAAATTTAATATTAGTTTACAAAATTACATTTAAAATTTATTATTTTTTATTTGAAATCAATATTTTGAGTTCATCGGACTCTAAATAATTTGGTTCAATTTGAAAAAAAACCACATGAAGTGGCCAAAAATTTTCAATAATTAATTTTGTGCAATTGTATACATTGATAGCTATTAGCTGATAAATATGAAGTGTTTGGTAAAATTTTATTAATTGTTGTTATTTGTATGTCAAATGATATTAATGGTATAATTTATTTATAAATATAATTTCATATACTTTTTATAATATTTTTTAGTCATGAAAATTATATATATATATATAGTAATAAATAATAATTTATTATCTTTAATTTGCATATTATTAAAATCATTAATAAAAATTATTTAAAAAATAAATATTAAAATATAAATAATATTGTATAATTTTTTAAAAATAATTATAGGTATAAATATAATAATTATTTAATTATAATCTACAATAATATTTATTGAATTATGAACTATAAAAAATTAATTACATACATTTAATTTAAATTTAAGTAAAGTTATTTATTATTAGTTATTTTTTAATAATGGTAAAACAATCTAAATAAAAAATAAATACAAATTAACTATCAATTGATGGGAAAAATCTCCAAAATAGAGTTTATCATATTAATAGTTGGTTGTAGAACTTAACCAAACACTTAAATTATAGTTGATTAAAGAAAAATCTCTATCTGCTACTAGGGGTGTAAACGAGTTGAACGGCTCGCAATTCGTTCAGAACTCTACTTAGAAAAAGTTCGTTCGAGTTCGTTTGTTAAACTAAATGAGTGGAGCCCAAACTCCATTTTAAGGCTCATAAATTAAACGACGCAAGCTTGAGTTTCCTTCAATTTGGCTCGTATAAGTTCACAAACATACTCATAAGCCAACTTATGAATAGACTCATATACTAACTTGTTAATTTAAATATTAATATGAGGTGATATTATTAAATAAAAATTATATATTCATGACAGAATTATATATAATTTAAATTACTAAATATAATAGAAATTATAAAATCATATTAATAATTATATAGTTTTGATGTGAAGTAATATTAATACAAAATATAGCTGTAATATCCCGTGTTTTTAAAATATTTTTACACTGTACCGGGATATACAGTGTTAATAATTTTTGTGTATATATTACGATATTTTCATGAGTTGATATGTATTTAAAACCTATTTTAATTACTGTATATTATTTTCAGTGTTTTACGTAAAATTTTCCCGGGACTTGCATTTTCGGGGGAATTTTCACGTAAACAATGTAATATTAATTATTTTGAATATATTTTCGGACTTGCATGAACTCATGCGTATTTTTAAATTATTAAATAAAGTCTGTGTGTGTATATTTATTTAATTAGGGTTAATTATTACCCTAATATTTTATTAATTATTTATTTGTTTTATTGTTATTTAATTAATTTTATTTAGTATAAATTATTAAAATATTAAAATTTTTATGTGTGTGGTGTATATTTGGTGTGTGTAATTTAATATTATTTTATTATATAGTGTAAAGTATATATATATACATATATACATTAAAATTTGTCAAAAATCAAAAGTTTGGAAAATTACCATTTTGCCCTCGAGTCTTCTCCTTCCTCCCGACCGATTCCCTTCGCCGTTTCGGTCGCTGCCGTGCCGTTCTTCATCGTGGGTGTGCCACCGCCTTCCCCAACCTTTTTCGCCGCCTGAGGTAGCCGTTTTCGGCGCCTGGAAGTCGATTTTGGCCGGAGAAGCCGAAAATCGATCCACCGTCGATCACGCCGATTCCGGCCACCGTTCTCGACACCGCCGGTCTCTTTCTTCTCCTTGAGCTCTGGTGAGTGTGATTCTAGCTTTTTTTTTAGCTGAATTGGTCTAGATTTTCTTAGGTTTCGAATTTTCAATTTCGGCCTATTAGGGTTTTTGATTTTTTTGAGCTTCGAATTGGATGATTAATGAAAAATCCCTTCACAAATGTTGTTCCTAGTAGTTCAATATACATGTATGAATTTTTGTAGAATTTTTGGAGATTTTTTGGATTTTTGGGTATTTTTGAATATTTTAATATTATTTTCTAATTTTCGGAAATTAATTATTTAAATTATGAAATTGGAGTTTATGGTTGAATTAGGTGATGAAATAAATTATAGGAATTTATTTGGAATTTTTATGAATTTCTAAGTATTTATTTTGAATTATTGAAGTTTATGTGATTTTGAGAAATTAGGGTTAATTGTGTTTTAAATGGAAATTAATTGGTTAATTAAGTTTAATTATTGATATTATTGATAAATATGTTGAGAAAATTAATTTTGGATAATTGTATAACTTTTGGTGAATTTTTGAAGTAATTTAAGTATATTTATATATATATGGGTATTTTGGTAATTTTACCCTAAATTGTCTAAAAATGTAATTTAATTGGTTTAATAATTATTTAAGGTATAAAAATGATTTCTACAAAATATTTGGTATTTTTAACTAATTAAAACTATTTTTCGTGAATTATTTTCAATTATATATATAGTATATGGTTTTTCTAATAAAATGAGTTTTAATCGGTTTTTACAGTGTTTTAAGGTTAATTATGTAATTTCTACCTATGAGATGTATTTATAGGTTTTAAGGATATTTTTGGTATATCTGGAATTATTCTGTGTTTGTGGACCCCGGTCGGTGGACTGTAGTTTGGAGTCCGACCGTGGGATTTTGATTATGCCTTGTGTAGTTTTTCGAAGTGTATTTCTTTGCAGGGTCGGCTCTACTCTTTTGAGTAGAGAGATGTCCGTTTTACAGGGGAGGTTCTGTCGGATTTTTGATAGAATTCTCGTAAAACGTGATGTCCAGTCGAACCCTAATTCTGTTTTCGTATTTTAATACTCTAGATTGAATTCTAGGATTTTCGTTAGGGTTTATTCTGATGTCTATTATTTATTATTTGTTTAGTTGCGCCGAGACCGAGGGCTAGTGGACCAGGCCCGTCGGACCTGTCTCGTGGAGCGCATTAGGTGAGTTACTATACTATATATATATGCTTAGGATGCATGATTTAGAAATACATGTTTTATGTTGATTAAATATGCATAAATACTTTGATTATCTCTTAAGTTTATATTAAGTATATTTTTGGTTTATTTCTGGTATATAATAAATTATATACATGTTTTGTAAATAAAATATATTTAAAATGTTTTTAAATATATTTTTAGTTTAATTTATGATTTGACTGAATTTATTTGACGTATATATACACGAAATATACCTGGTTTACTTTTGGTATATTTCTGGTATATATATGGATTATATTGTTATTTCATTTATGTTCATGCATCATTTATTTTTTTGTGAATGAATGTTTTACATTATTAATGATGAAGGATATCAATAGAACGTGTTACCTAATGGGCAGCACTAGGACCGAGTACGTACCGGTACGCCTATAGTATTTAGGCTATAATACTAACTTATTTATGGATATTGATTGATTATGATTATTGATATGTGAGATGTGGTTTGGAGGTGTGATTGCTGGAGCTCGGTTGACCAAGTGTCTCGGGGCCAATCACACTGGCAGTCAGACTGCTGGAGCTCGGTTGACTTAGTGTCTCGGGGCCAGTCTACTATCTAAATGGATTAAGTGGATATATTTGGAATAAGTGAGCCTGTATGGCTAGAGTGTTGTTTAACACTATTTTCTGAGGTTGCGATATTCTAGGGTTCTATGTGATCCTTCATAAAAGATGTTTTCCAATACAAATATATAAAAATGATTTTTCTGCATCTGTGTGAAATTGTCTGTATATATATTAGATACACATATACTATTGACTGTATGCATTATCACTTAGTGTGTATGTATATATATTATAGTAATTCACTCAATGAGGTCTGACTCCCCTCCGTTGACTATTTTTTAGGAGAGTCAACTTCTTCAGACCTCAGTAGCAGGTCGATACGTCGGATTTCTTTCGCCCCGGCTTCTTTATGTAAATTGTCTACTTGAGTCTTATTTATTTTATCTAGACACTGCAGTAGTTGTGAATTAAAGTATTGGATTTCATGTATTTTATTTTAAACAGATGTATTATATTGAAACTGGATTTGTATTAAAGAGATTATGTATCTATGAGATGAGATTTTGATTTAAATCCAGTTGATGTGAATAATATTATGATATTATGATTTTTATTTCCGCTGCATATTATATTGTTATTGTTATTATTGCATGATTTATTTTATTTTTAGGCTTGCTACGGGTTTCGGATTCGAAAGAATTCCCGTTCCCTAGCGCCGGTCATGGCCCCTGTTTTGGGTCGTGACAAAGTTGGTATCAGAGCGGTGTTCTATGTCAGGACTTAGTTATGTGAGTTGTGGCCCTAGTTTTAAAGTTGTGTTTTCTGTTGGACTACTGCAGTGTATTAGGTTCGAGTATGTCTTGATGAGTATTCCTTGCTGTAGTTTTCAGCGTTATTCCTCCGTTGTCTGTTTTGTCTGAATTTTTCCGTTTGTCTTTTCAGAATGAGGAGGCGAGCGCGTGTCGCTCCACCGATCGTTGAGGCCGAGGATGATGAGTCTTTTTAGGATGAGGTTTTACCTCCTGAGCAGCCAGTTAGACGTAGAGGTCGTGGCAGAGGTAGACCTTGAGGAGCGACAGGTCGCCGTAGGCAGAGAGAGTTACAGGACGAGGAGCCTGTTGAGCCTGAGTTTGATGTTCCTGTTCCTCCAGTTGTTTAGCTTGCCTATCAGCAGGGTATGTCTGACCCTGAGGCAGCTTTGTTCTATGCCCGAGTTGGCAGGATTGCTTTTAATGGTACTTCTGATCCTTTAGATTTTCTGCATGCGATTGAGACTAGGACTCGGACTGCTCATACCGAGTACCAGCGGATCATGATCGTCGAGTTGTCTATCGAGGGACCAGCCTTAGATTGGTTCATTCAGATGATCCAGCCCTATATGATGACGATGACATGGGCTCAGTTTCGAGAGCGGTTTTTGAGGAGATTCTGTCCAGAGCCTCTTCGTTTGAGCTATCGTCTTCGTCTGACCAGTATTTCTCGTGGAGATCGATCTGTAGAGGAGTATACCCGAGAGTTTCTTCGTCTGGGTAGATATGCTGAGGATTTGATGCGAGATCAGTATTTTACGGTTACTACATATGTTACTGGTTTGGGTTCAGCTTTTGCTGGTATGCCTACAGCAGGCCTTACTCTGGAGTCTGTGATTGAGTTGGCTAAGGAGATTGAGCTGAGATTAGTTAGGCAGGGAGCGATGCCTGATTACTACCAGTTGGGACTTCAGTCGAGTGGATCGCAGGCTACTCCGTATTCGAGTTTTCATGTTGGTTCGAGTAGTCAGCAGCGAGGTCCGACTCAGCAGAGTCAGAGACAGCAGCAGCGAGTGCATCGGAGCAGTAGACATGACCGTGGAGGTCAGCGTAGATTGTTCAGATTTGGGTCAGGTGCTTCGAGCAGCAGTAGTGGTCATAGTTTTGGATCAGCGACCAGTGTTTGTCAGACTTGTGGTAGAGTCCATCAGGGACTGTGTTATCTGACACCGCTGACATGCTTCAGATGCGGGCAGACAGGACATTTTACCAGATCGTGTCCTTATTCTGGGTATCAGCAGCAACAGATTTCGTGATTCCCACAGCAGTCGATTGCTAGTGCAGCACCCGTGCCATTTCAGTTACCACCAGCCCAGCATCAGAGTTCCACTCAGTTTGTTCCACAGCAGAGTCGTGGTAGAGGTACTAGAGGAGGTGCCAGAGGTGTTGGCCAGGCTTCTACCAGTCAGCAAGGAGGTCGAGGTCAGCCAGAGTCTTCCATCTTACTCAGTAGGATGCTCAGGCATCTAATGTAGTCTTGGTAGGTATTGTTTCTGTTTGTTACCTGGATGCTTGGGTTTTGTTTGATCCGGGTGCCACGCATTCATTTGTTTCTTCTATTTTTGCTTCTAAATCTTGTTGGCAAGCTTCGAGGATGGCTTTTCCTTTGTCTGTTGCCACTCCTCTGAGTGATTCTTTGGACGCCGATATTGTTCTTTCTGGTTGTCCAGTTCTCGTGGGAGATAGAGAATTATCCGCTGATTTGATTTTGTTGGATGTGATGGAGTTTGATGTTATTTTGGGAATGGATTGGTTATCTCAGCACTTTGCCATGGTAGATTGTAGGAATAAGGAGGTGACTTTCAGAATTCCTGGTGAAGTAGAATTTAAGTTTGTTGGTGATAGGAGTTCAGCGCCTCAGAATCTTATTTCTGCTATTACAGCTAGGAAGTTGTTGAGGAAAGGTTGTCAGGGATATTTGGCATTGGTCAGAGATACGTCAGTGGAGAAGTTGTCACTCACAGATGTTCCGATTGCTTGTGAGTTTCCTGATGTTTTTCCCGAGGAGTTGCCAGGTTTACCACCTCACAGAGAGATTGAGTTCTGTATAGATGTGGTTCCAGGTACTACTCCTATATCTATGCCACCCTATCGTATGGCTCCTGCAGAGTTGAGAGAGTTGAAGGAGCAGTTGCAAGAGTTATTGGATAAGGGTTTTATCAGACCTAGTGTTTCTCCTTGGGGTGCACCAGCCCTGTTTATGAAGAAGAAGGATGGTACCCTGAGACTGTGCATTGACTACAGAGAGCTTAACAAGGTGACAGTGAAGAACAAGTATCCTCTCCCGAGGATAGATGATTTGTTTGATCAGCTACAGGGTGCACAGTTCTTTTCTAAGGTTGACTTGAGGTCGGGTTATCATTAGTTACGTATTAGTGAATCCAATATTCCTAAGACAGCGTTCCGCACTAGATATGGCCATTATGAGTTTCTGGTGATGTCTTTTGGTTTGACTAATGCACCAGCAGCTTTTATGGACTTGATGAATAGGGTATTCAGACCGTATGTGGATCAGTTTGTGGTAGTCTTCATTGATGATATACTGGTATATTCGAGGAGTATGGAAGAGCATGTATATCACTTGAGGATTATACTACAGACACTGAGAGATCATCAACTTTATGCTAAATTCTCAAAGTGTGATTTTTGGATGGAGAGTGTTTCTTTTCTTGGACACGTGGTGTCTAAAGAAGGTATTCAGGTTGATCCATAGAAGATTGAGGTAGTATCTGAATGGCCTAGACCTACTTCAGTTACTGAGATTTGAAGTTTTCTGGGTTTAGCCGGGTATTATAGGCGGTTTGTGCAAGATTTTTCCAAGATAGCAGCCCCTATGACTCGTTTGACTCAGAAGAATGTTAGATTCGAGTGGTCAGAAGCTTGTGAGAATAGTTTTCAGTTATTGAAGGAGAAGTTGACCACAACGCCACTATTAGCTTTGCCTAATAGTGTGGATAAGTTCACAGTTTACTGTGATGCCTCTAGAATTGGTCTTGGTTGTGTGTTGATGCAGAATGGAAGGGTGATAGCCTATGCTTCGAGGCAGTTGAAGAAGCATGAGCAGAACTATCCTACACATGATCTTGAGATGGCTGCAGTGATCTTTGCTTTGAAGATTTGGAGACATTATCTGTACGGGGTGACTTGTGAGATATTTACTGATCACAAGAGCCTTAAGTACATTTTCCAGCAGCGAGATTTGAATCTGAGGCAGAGAAGATGGTTGGAATTATTGAAGGATTATGATTGCGAGATTCTTTACCATCCGGGTAAAGCTAATGTGGTAGCAGATGCCTTGAGTAGGAAGTCCTCAGGTAGTCTTGCTTACATCGGTGTTGAGAGGAGACTATTGATCCAGGAGTTGCATTTGTTGGTGGATCAAGGTCGGATGATGAAGATCAGTAGATCAGGTGGACTGTTAGCTCAGTTTAAAGTGCGATCTGTACTGAGGGATAGGATTAAAGCAGCTCAGAGCCGAGATCCTATTCTGAAAGAGCTTGCAGAGAATGTTCGAGCAGGGAAGTTCACTGATTTCACACTCGATGATGATAGTGTGTTGTGGATCAGTGGTAGATTATGTGTTCCAGATGTGGATGACTTGAGAGAGGAAATTTTAGAGGAAGCACATTCTACAGCCTACAGCGTTCATCCAGGTGTCACCAAGATGTACCACAGTATCAGAGATCTATACTAGTGGGATGGATTGAAGAAAGATGTCGTTGATTATGTTGCTAAGTGTCTGACGTGTCAGCAAGTGAAAGCCGAACATCAGAAGCCTTTTGGGAAGCTTCAGCCTCTTCCTATTCTCGAGTGGAAGTGGGAAAGGATAGCTATGGATTTTGTGGTCGGTTTACCTCGTTCGAAGGATGGATACGATTCCATCTGGGTGATCGTAGACAGGTTGACGAAGTCTGCACATTTCTTGCCGGTGAAAGCCACATATTCAGTTGCTAGATTGGCGAAGTTGTATGTGAAGCATATTGTATGCCTTCATGGAGTACCTGTGTCCATTGTGTCAGATAGAGGTTCGGTGTTTACTTCTCATTTTTGGCAGAAGTTGCAGGAAGCGATGGGCACTAGGTTGGATTTCAGTACTGCTTTTCATCCTCAGACAGATGGTCAGTTTGAGAGGACGATCCAGACACTGGAAGATATGTTGAGGATGTGTGTCTTGGATTTAGGAGGTAGCTGGGATGATCATTTGTCGCTTGTTGAGTTTGCATATAATAATAGCTACCATAGCAGTATTGGTATGGCACCATATGAGGCGTTGTATGGAAGGAAGTGTAGATCCCCGTTGAGTTGGGATGAGATTGGTGAGAGAGCTTTGATTGGACCAGAGATGGTTCAGGATGCTGCAGAGAAAGTCGCCGTGATTAAGCGAAGATTAGAGACCGTAGTTAGCAGACAGAAGAGTTATGCGGATCCTAGGCGCAGAGATGTGGAGTTTCAGGTTGGAGATTTTATTTTTTTGAAAGTATCTCCGATGAAGGGTGTGATGAGATTTGGCAGGAAGGGTAAGTTAGCACCGAGATACATTGGACTGTTTGAGATTCTGGAGAGAGTTGGCACTGTTGCATATCGGTTGGATTTGCCTCCGAATATGTCACTGGTGCATCCAGTATTTCATATCTCGATGTTAAGGAAGTATATCTCAGACCCTTCACACGTGTTGCAACCTGGCAGTGTAGAAGTGAGTGGAGATTTGACGTTTGTGGAAGAACCTGTGGCGATCGTTGATTATCAAGTTCGACAGTTGCGATCGAAGCAGATTCCGATGGTCAAGGTTCTGTGGCGCAGCGACAGAGTTGAAGAGCATACGTGGGAGACTGAAGCTGAGATGCGAGCTTCTTACCCGTATCTCTTTCCTTCTTGATCTTGTTTTCTGGAATTCGGGGACGAATTCTTGTAAGGGGGGAAGATTGTAATATCCCGTGTTTTTAAAATATTTTTACAGTGTACCGGGATATACAGTGTTAATAATTTTTATGTATATATTACAATATTTTCATGAGTTGATATGTATTTAAAACCTATTTTAATTACTGTATATTATTTTCAGTGTTTTACGTAAAATTTTCCCGGGACTTGCATTTTCGGGGGAATTTTCACGTAAACAATGCAATATTAATTATTTTGAATATATTTTCGGACTTGCATGAACTCATACGTATTTTTAAATTATTAAATAAAGTCTGTGTGTGTATATTTATTTAATTAGGGTTTATTATTACCCTAATATTTTATTAATTATTTATTTATTTTATTGTTATTTAATTAATTTTATTTAGTATAAATTATTAAAATATTAAAATTTTTATGTGTGTGGTGTATATTTGGTGTGTGTAATTTAATATTATTTTATTATATAGTGTAAAGTATATATATATATACATATATACATTAAAATTTGTCAAAAATCAAAAGTTTGGAAAATTACCATTTTGCCCCCGAGTCTTCTTCTTCCTCCCGACCGATTCCCTTCGCTGTTCCGGTTGCTGCCATGCCGTTTCTTCACCGTGGGTGTGCCGTCCGGTGTGCCACCGCCTTCCCCAACCTTTTTCGCCGCCTGAGGTAGCCGTTTCCGGCGCTTGGAAGTCGATTTTGGCCGGAGAAGCCGAAAATCGATCCACCGTCGATCACGCCGATTCCGGCCACCATTTTCGACACTGCCAGTCTCTTTCTTCTCCTTGAGCTCCGGTGAGTGTGATTCTAGCTTTGGTTTGAGCTAAATTGGTCTAGATTTGCTTAGGTTTCGAATTTTCAATTTCGGCCTATTAGGGTTTTTGATTTTTTTGAGCTTCTAATTGGATGATTCATGAAAACTCCCTTCACAAATGTTGTTCCTAGTACTTCAATATACATGTATGAATTTTTGTAGAATTTTTGGAGATTGTTTGGATTTTTGGGTATTTTTAAATATTTTAATATTATTTTCTAATTTTCGGAAATTAATTATTTAAATTATGAAATTGGAGTTTATGGTTGAATTAGGTGATGAAATGAATTATAGGAATTTATTTGGAATTTTTATGAATTTCTAAGTATTTATTTTGAATTATTGAAGTTTATGTGATTTTGAGAAATTAGGGTTAATTGTGTTTTAAATGGAAATTAATTGGTTAATTAAGTTTAATTATTGATATTATTGATAAATATGTTGAGAAAAATAATTTTGGATAATTGTATAATTTTTGGTGAATTTTTGAAGTAATTTAAGTATATTTATATATATAGGGGTATTTTGGTAATTTTATCCTAAATTGTCTAAAAATGTAATTTAATTGGTTTTAATAATTATTTAAGGTATAAAAATGATTTCTACAAAATATTTGGTATTTTTAACTAATTAAAACTATTTTTCGTGAATTATTTTCAATTATATATATAGTATACGGTTTTTCTAATAAAATGAGTTTTAATCGGTTTTTACAGTGTTTTAAGGTTAATTATGTAATTTCTACCTATGAGATGTATTTCTAGGTTTTAAGGATATTTTTGGTATATTTGGAATTATTCTGTGTTTGTGGACCCCGATCGGTGGACTGTAGTTTGGAGTCCGACCGTGGGATTTTGATTATGCCTTGTGTAGTTTTTCGAAGTGTATTTCTTTGCAGGATCGGCTCTACTCTTTTGAGTAGAGAGATGTCCGTTTTACAGGGGAGGTTCTGCCGAATTTTTGGTAGAATTCTCGTAAAACGTGATGTCCAGTCGAACCCTAATTCTGTTTTCGTATTTTAATACTCTAGATTGAATTCTAGGATTTTCGTTAGGGTTTATTCTGATGTCTATTATTTATTGTTTGTTTAGTTGCGCCGAGACCGAGGGCTAGTGGACCAGGCCCGTCGGACCTGTCTCGTGGAGCGCATTAGGTGAGTTACTATACTATATATATATGCTTAGGATGCATGATTTAGAAATACATGTTTTATGTTGATTAAATATGCATAAATACTTTGATTATCTCTTAAGTTTATATTAAGTATATTTTTGGTTTATTTCTGGTATATAATAAATTATATACATGTTTTGTAAATAAAATATATTTAAAATGTTTTTAAATATATTTTTAGTTTAATTTATGATTTGACTGAATTTATTTGACGTATATATACACGAAATATACCTGGTTTACTTTTGGTATATTTCTGGTATATATATGGATTATATTGTTATTTCATTTATGTTCATGCATCATTTATTTTTTTGTGAATGAATGTTTTACATTATTAATGATGAAGGATATCAATAGAACGTGCTACCTAATGGGCAGCATTAGGACCGAGTACGTACCGGTACGCCTATAGTATTTAGGCTATAATACTAACTTATTTGTGGATATTGATTGATTATGATTATTGATATGTGAGATGTGGTTTGGAGGTGTGATTGCTGGAGCTCGGTTGACCAAGTGTCTCGGGGCCAATCACACTGGCAGTCAGACTGCTGGAGCTCGATTGACTTAGTGTCTCGGGGCCAGTCTACTATCTAAATGGATTAAGTGGATATATTTGGAATAAGTGAGCCTGTATGGCTAGAGTGTTGTTTAACACTATTTTCTGAGGTTGCGATATTCTAGGGTTCTATGTGATCCTTCATAAAAGATGTTTTCCAATACAAATATATAAAAATGATTTTTCTGCATCTGTGTGAAATTGTCTGTATATATATTAGATACACATATACTATTGACTGTATGCATTATCACTTAGTGTGTATGTATATATATTATAGTAATTCACTCAGTGAGGTCTGACTCCCCTCCGTTGACTATTTTTCAGGAGAGTCAACTTCTTCAGACCTCAGTAGCAGGTCGATACGCCGGATTTCTTCCGCCTCGGCTTCTTTATGTAAATTGTCTACTTGAGTCTTATTTATTTTATCTAGACACTGCAGTAGTTGTGAATTAAAGTATTGGATTTCATGTATTTTATTTTAAACAGATGTATTATATTGAAACTGGATTTGTATTAAAGAGATTATGTATCTATGAGATGAGATTTTGATTTAAATCCAGTTGATGTGAATAATATTATGATATTATGATTTTTATTTCCGCTGCATATTATATTGTTATTGTTATTATTGCATGATTTATTTTATTTTTAGGCTTGCTACGGGTTCCGGATTTGAAAAAATTCCCGTTCCCTAGCGCCGGTCATGGCCCCTGTTTTGGGTCGTGACAATAGCATTAAGTATAATATAATACCATTAAAATTTTTAATTTTTGTAAAAATTTTATGTTTGTAATAAAACTATTAAATTTTACAATAAAAATTAGATATTAAAATAAAATTATACAATTTTTGCATAAATTAATATTAATATTAAAATTTCTATTAAATAAATATAATTTAAATTATTAAGCATTAATATTAATTATTTATAATTTTAATTTGACAATAAATTTTGTAGTTTTAAAGTAAATTAGTATTTATATTAAGTAAATAAAATTTTAATTATAAAGTAAATATAATATCAAGTAAATATTATATAATATCAGTTTAGTAGTAAGTAAATAAAGTCTAAATTACTAAGTATAATAAAAAATTATACATACTATAAGTTGAACTCGTCTAGCTCGTGAGCTCGGCTCGAGTTCGTCAAACATAAACTGGAGCCAAATTTGAACCAAACTTTTAAAAATTTAATAAGCTCGAACTTAGATTCGTTAATTTTTAAATAAATTAAACCTAAACTTTTAAAAGTTCAACTCAATTATACCCCTATTAAGTATCTCAATCAGCTAATTCAAACCTCACAAAATATTCTTCATTTTTATTAGATATTACTTAACAATAACTAAGTTAGATCTCAATCATATTATTACAAATTTTGAAATTCCAAATTCATTTCATATCTATCCATCACATTTATCCAATTTAATTCTATTTTTTCATAAAATATTTTTAATATAATAATTTTTGTATCCCATAATCATAAAACAATATCAATTAATTAATAGAAATAGAGTTGAATGTATTATTTAAACAAATGCCAAACCTTCGAATTGGAATCCTACGTTTTGACCTAATTACATATTGGATCCTTAAACATTTTTTGAATTAAATTGAAACTTCATTTTTATAAATTATTTACATATTAAAACTTTATTAAGTACAATTAAATTCTATAACTTATTTTTAATACAATTAAGTCCTATAAATTAATAAAAAATTAATTTTAAGGATTATTAACAAACAAAATTTATAATTTTTTTAAAAATATATATATAACATAATTATAAATTTTTTAAATTTTAAACCTATAAAATATATTTTTATAATTTTTTTTGAATTTTAAAATCTTTACAATTAAATAATATGTATTTCAATCAATTGATTAATTTTATTCATTAATATCAATAGCAAATTGATAATTCACCCAAAAATTTAATTTTAATGATTGAATAAAAAAAATTTAAATTTCATTAATTAGTTTAAACTTTTAAACCTATACAATAATTGATAAATATTTTTTTTATTGAACTGTTAAAATTAAATTTTAGATCAATTATCAATTTGCTATTCATGTTAATGAATAAAATTGGTCATTTATTTGAATTATATATTATTTTAATTGTAAAATTTTTAAAATTTAAAGAAAAAATTTTAAAAATAGATTTTATAGGTTAAAAACTTTATAATTATATTATATATATACACTTTAAAAAATTATCAATTTTTTTAGTAACCCTTAAAATTAATTTTTTATTAATCTATAAAACTTAATTGTACTTAATAAAAGTTCAATATAAAAATAATTTACAAAGATAAAAATCTAATTTGACTTAAAAAACATTTGAGGGTCAAATATATAATTAGATAAAAATGTTGGGTTTCAATTTAACCGTTTGGCCTTAAACAAATAATTATCTTTCAATTTTTTTGGTATGCAAGGCACAATAAGATATTTTTAAACTTATAATAATAATAATAATAATATATTTTTTCCTTGTGGTCTTTTGGAGATAATAGAGAGTAGAGTAGAAAATGAGAGTCCCGCCCTACTCTTCCCTTGCAACTGCGAAGTCGTTTGTGTGTTTACTTTAAGAAAAGAAAAATGTCATGGCTAGCAAGGTCCATTGCCAGCACTCTCAAGCTCGAAGAAGACGAAGACGACGACCAAATTATCAATCATACTAACCTCACCGACTCAAAATCACCTCCAAATCCACCATCATCCTCTTCTCCTTCATCCACCGCCACCGCCACTACACCCCGCGGCGTCAAAGAAGACCTCTCCGAGCTAACCAAAACCCTAACCAAACAATTCTGGGGCGTTGCTTCATTTCTTGCTCCACCACCGACGCATGATCCTCAGATCTCTGATGATCCGCCATCGTCTGATAATCCTTCGCTGACTTCTTACCATCCCTCCTCCGATCCGGATGATGAGGATGAGGATTTGATTGCCGGGATTCGCAGTGACTTTGCGGAGATTGGCGGGAGATTTAAGTCTGGAATCTCGAAACTTTCGAGTAATGTGAATGTATCGGAGATCACTAAGATCGCGTCTAATTTCTTACAGATTGGATCCGAAGGAGATTTTAATGATGAAGAATTAATTGGGAGTGCTGTTGGTGTTACTGAAGAGGTTATTGCTTTTGCTAGAGATATTGCTATGCATCCTGAGACTTGGATTGACTTTCCCATTCCTGACCATGACGATTTCGATGGTAATTTTTCTTCGCTATTTCCAATTTCTATGTTTATTATTGGTGAATTGCAAAAAATTGAAATGTGGCTTTAAATTCATGTGTAGAAGAAAAATTCTTGATAGCCCTTTTTATATGTTTCTGTGTAATTCTTTTGTTTTTCCCAGATTTTGACATGTCTGATGCGCAACAAGAACATGCTTTGGCTGTTGAACGTCTTTCTCCAAGATTGGCTGCTCTTCGGCTTGAACTTTGTCCAGGATATATGAGTGAAGACTGCTTTTGGAAGATTTACTTTGTTCTTGTGCATCCTAGACTTCGTAAACATGATGCTCAACTGCTTTCAACTGCCCAAGTATGTTGGTTCTCTATAGTGTGGATGGTCATTTCACATTTTCTTGAATCTATGCCTGCGTTACACAATTAGCATTGCCTGATATTGATATATCTGCGATTTCACAATACTTTCCGTGCAAATCTTCTGATGGAATCAAAATTTTGAATCTTGTCAGCTGGTCTGAATTTAAGACAATTAAGTGGAACAAAAGTTATTGTTTATTGTAATGTACGCTTCAGATATGGTGAAATATTCTTAGAATAGCTTCTTAGGATTGTTTCAAACCCAAGAACTTTTTTTTTTTTTGGGGCATATCACTTTTGAGTACTAGCCATTACCACAGAAAATTTTTCTGGGGTAAGAGCAGCATTGAGTTTGAAGTAGGTAGTGAGCTCAAGCATTCAGATCTGGCAATTTTTATTTTTCAGTTGATTTAACTTTTTTGAGTCTTAAGATATTATCCTCCCTGAGCAATGAAGTTGCTAGGCCTCACTCACTAACTTTAGCATAATCATGCAGGTGGTGGAAGCAAGAGCAATGTTGTCCCATGAGTGGCAAAATCAAGCTAAGCCAACCAAACCAGGCCAGTCAGAAATTGGCAGTACCATATTAAATGAAACCACCAACTTACAACATGAAGAGTCCCTTTCAGTGCCATCTTATCCTGAGTCTGAATCAGCATCTCTTAAGACATCTGGAGTGGACGTAAACCCTTCCAGTGTTGAAGCCAAAACATCAGGCAATGAAGCTGCCTCTTCTGTTGTTGCAGATGAACTAGAAAAAGAGAAGCACCTCATTCAGAGTACTGAGATGCAAATTATTGACAAAGCTGTGGTTGGGGAAGAAAGAGTTTACCAGGCCAAATATCAAAATCCATCTAGCTCCACCTCCAAAGTTCCAAATGAGAAATTTGAGGATGACACTGATGACTGGTTGAAGGAAGAAAGCTCAGAAATGGTAGGCACCAGTGGAACTACAATACATATTGAAAATGATGAGGATGTTTCATTTAGTGATCTTGAAGAGGATGATGGAGAGGTGCCTATAAGTTATAAGAAAGTAACATCAGGCTCTGATGCTTCATCAAAAGACTCACGGGATTGGGTTCAGTTAAGAGAGAGCTCTGCCGACTCAGTTAAGGATATTAACCCTATCACTGTTAAACATGCTGGGTCTGAGCAGGTAAGTGCTCGCAACTCTGATTCCAAGGAGTCTAATGATTGGCTTGATGTTGATGACATTGATGTGATGTGAAAATTCCAAAATCAGCTCTAAGAGCATAGTTGTTTTCCTTCATTTGATTACCTTTGTGAATAGATCGTATATGGCTTCTGCAGTCTAATTAGGCTTCGGAAACTATATGTATATAAATCCGAATGTCAAATCGGATGTTCATGTGCTCATAAAATATGATTTCTTACAATGTAATAATCTTCAATATCCTGTCAAGATAAGTTAGTTTCATTTGATGCGGGAATTAAAATATGTGGAGGCAGCAGCTATAACTTTTTACGGCTCTGTTCCATAGTAAAATATCCAATGAACTAAACACGAGATGAATGCAGGATAGAAATCTTGTTGCTAACATCAACAGACACAGCTCTACTGGGTGTTGAAGACAAGTTTCACTTTTAGATTATGTGGGGTGCATAAACCTGAACCTCCAGGTTGTTTAGATATATATGCATTAGAAGTAGGACAATTGTCTGTTCTCGTCATTGCAGAGATGGATATTTGTTAGCATTGAAGTGTTTTTCATATCCTAGGATAGAGGACTATTAAAAGTTTAGTTACTGAAAGTTGTTGACACCAAGTAATTGCTTAAGAGGAAGTGACCATTTTGTTATGGTTTCATTGACATGTTGCTGGATGTCTAGTCTACAACTTGCTAATAAGAAAGTGACTATTTTCTTATGGTTTCATTGACATTTTACGGAATATCTAAGTCTACAACTTCCACTTTGCAATGCTTAAAATAGCAACACTACACTAGCCCTGTAAATATAGACAGTGTGGTGGTAGATTTTCCTCTTTCTTCTGTTTCAAATTGAGTAAGGGCACACAAGCGTACTTTTCTGTTTCAAATTGAGTAAGGGCGCACAAGCGCACAGCATACACAATGCCAACAGATTTTCATTTATTATATAAAACTTTCTGCTGTCAGAAGTTCAAATTTCAACACTTATTCAGGTGCAGTTGGACCACATTAGATCAATTTGTCTTTTAGATTTTAAAAAATGAGGAAAAAAGGGTAGGGATTTGATTAAGTGAGATTAGTTTAACAGTTCACAGCCAGGTTCTTTTTTGTGAGCCCTTCTAGCCTGCCATAATATGAATTTTAACATGAAAATGTCCTAGTTTCTGCACCAACACGTTCTTTATTTATGCTTACCCGACGCTACTGCTATCTTCTAGTGCTGGCTGGATAACCTCCTATGCATCATTTGCTCTCTCAGTTTTCATGGAGAAAAATTATTTGTAGGTTATATCTTCACGCATTTCCTGCTTATTGACTTCAGTCCCTTGAATCCATGAGCATCTGTACTTCTCATTCTGTTTAGACAAATAAAACTAGTAGCATATGTACTTCTTATTAGACAAATAAACTAGTAGAAATTATTTGTGAAGATTTACAAAGTATTTACATATATATTACTTATGCTCAGATGTAAATTCTTTTGAAGGATAACAATAGGGCAATATTAGTAAGAACTACATAGCTAAGAGTGTAAATTATTATAATGGACGCTGTAAGACTAGGAGAAACTATTCATCTCATAACATACAAACTTGTTTACATCCTTTTAGGAAGCCTTAGATAGGAGCTTAGGATTGAATGGAGCTGAAATCACCCGACTGTCACTCAACCTGAGACCATGATAAGCTTCCTAGTGAGAATTTGGGCTTATCTTCACCTATGCTTCCACTGTTATTTCTGCTTATACCAGCTGTAGAGGGAGCCCTAGAAGTGCAATCTGGTGATTTGTTAACTACAAGGACAGATTCGCTCCATCTCTTTCCTCACCAATTCTATGTGCAGATTAGCTTCATCTCTTGAAGCATCGGTGACATAAAATGACCCCACTGTTTTATCACCTTGGGTGCCGATCTCAGCTCTTGATATTGATAGACCATTTTCATGAAACAGCCATGTGATACCTGACAATAAACCTACTCAGGCATGAGCGCAAACATCAAGCCTCAATCCCTGTGGAGAGTATCACAATGATCTTTTGGGTGTCGTATATCAGTTTTAGTATGTTGTTTGGGTTGATTACGAGAGTGAAATTGTTATTATTATGGGTCTAGAAATGCCTGCAAGTAGTGGTTGTCGTGTGCTTACATGGGATACTCTCCTCTCAATGGCAGCAATCAAGCATTGGGTTTCACGTTCATACATTCATTTCCATCTTCTGTGTTTTGTAGTTTAATCTTTCTAGAAAGTGTCTGATCAACCATGGTGCTCTTAACACCAGCGTGGAACACATACTGCATCACAGTTAACGCGCAGAGTGGATCAAATAAGAGCTTTGGTCTATCCCTGCTTAGCATATGCACAACTGAATTGCAAAATTCTACTGACACATGAATCTTAGTACAATCCCTTCAGTACACAGAACCATGGCACACATCAACTGGTGGGTCTGTTCGGCGACTGTTAATGCCAACCTCACATTCCTCGTCTCTCCTGTCCCATGATGGACCTTAACCACATTCTGTAGTTGCTCAACGATAGCAAGTGTTTTTGTCCGTAGCTAACATTCTTGGAATTAAGACAGCAATGCAAAGATTACAATTTACAAGGTCCTGAGTTCAGCAACAAATCGACCATTTCCATGACGTTGCCTAACAATTATTAACCATCTACTGTCTATCTCATGCTTCAGCACATTAAAAATGAAACACTACAAAATTAAAATAAATTAAAAGGTTTTAACTATTCAAATAATCGCGTAAAAAATGTTGGAGATGTAAATGAATTCTGCATCTGATAAATTTAAGAATTCTAAGTGTTTGTAACCTTGTGCATCTGTTCTTCGGAATAGGAAAAAAAAAAGCCTAATTATTATTAGTTCTCCATTTACTATTAAATTGTATAAAACACACACAACATGCGTTAGGTTAGGATCAAGGCATACTCTTTTGTAAAATTATGATAATTTTATAAATATATGGTAAGCTATATGATCTAAACACACAGTCCAGAGCTAATGTGAAATTCTGAAAGATCATCACACGTCCTGGTTCCAGTGAATGGGAGACACCATTCTTCACACCTCCAAATAAATTGTAGTAGCCATTCGGTAATTTGAACTTTTTGAATTGTAGAAAACACACACAACTCGGGGGATAGGATCACCATTTACTATTTGAGTATTGAGTCTCATCGATCAGGAGACCACCGTGGTTGAAGAGCGAAATAATTTGTCCAGCGCGGGCACGTAGCTTCAATACCCACGCAGGATCCTCAGATCACTGACACAAAGATGAGGATTTTTAATTTTCCGGGATTATTCGCAACAACTTTGCCGAGACTGGCGGGAGATTTTAAGTCTGCTGGAATCTCGTAACCGTTTACTAAATAATCCACACAAGAAATCTCCTCCTCAACATGCTGATGATCTCAAGACTTCATTAAGTGCTGCAGTAACTAATCAAGAAACATCAAATATATATATAGCTCCACCTCCGAAGTTCCAGATGAGAAGCTTGAGGATGATGCTGATGAGTACTGGTTGAAGGAAGAAAGCTCAGAAATGGTCGGCCGCAGTGGAACCACGATACATTTTGAAAATGATGGGGATTTTTCATGTAGAGATCTTGAAGAGGATGATGGAGAGGTGCCTGTAAGTTATAAGAAAGTAACATCAACCTCTGATGCTTCATCAAATGACTCGCAGGATTGGGTTCAGTTAAGACAACGCTGTGCCGATTCAGTGAGGAATATTGACCGTGGTAGGTCTGAGCAGGTAATTACTCGCAACTCTGGTTTCAAGGAGTCTAATAATTAGCTTGATGTTGATGAGTTGTTTTCCTTCTTTTGATTAGCTTTGTAAATAGCTTGTATTGTTTGTGCAGTCTGATTAGGCTTTGGAAACTATATGTAAATAAATATGATTGTTAAATTGGATGATCATCAGCTCATAAAAAATGATTTCTTACAGTGTAATAATTTTCAATAACCCATCAAGATATGCCAGTTTCGTTTGATGTGGGTATTAAAGCATGTGGAGGCAGCAACTATAAACTTATTATGGCTCTGTCCAATTGTAAAATACCCAATGATCTAAATGTGAGATGTATGCAGGATAGAAATACTGTTGCTGATGTATAAACACCCACTTCTTGAACTTCAAGGTTGTTTAGATATGTGTGTTATAGGTAGAGAGCTATTATCTGTTCTCTGCTTGCAAATGATGGAACTTTATTAGCATTAAGATTAGAGGATTATCAAAAGGTTAGTTACTAAAATTGCTGATACCGAGCAATTTGCTCAAGAGGAAGTGACTATCTGACCAGTAATTGCTAATGAGAAAGTGACTATGTAGTTATGGTTTCATTTACATTTTACGAATGTCTAGTCTACAACTTCCACTCGCCAGTGTATTGCTGATGAGAAAGTGACTGGTCTACAACTCCCACTCGCCAGTGTGTGCAATGGAGACGGTCACCCTGTAAATTGTAAGCCGTACGGTGGTAGATTTTCCTTTTTTTCAGTTTCAAGTTGAGCAAGTTCACTTAAGCACACAACATACGCAATGCTAATCGATTTTCATTCATTATATAAAAACTTCTGGTGTCAGAAGTTCAAACTTCAACCCTCATCCGGGTAAGAGTTCGAATGTAATGGAAGGATCTCATATTGCAGTTGGATTGTTTTTTATTTGTAGGATAAGGAAGAAAGGGTAGGGGATTTGTTAAGTATCATTAGTTTACAGTCCACATCCAAAATTAATAGTTTTTGCACCAACACATTCTTTCTTTACACTTGCTTGACACTACATTATTCTATGCACTGACTTGCAGATTATATTTTCTTCATTCATTTCCTATGTATTGACTTCAGTTCCTTGAATCTCATGAACACATGATATTCGTTTCTTTTAGACAAGATAAATAGAACACATAGAAATTATTGGTGGAGATCTGAAAAGAATTTTTATTTATTTTTTTTAACCTATGCTTGGATGTAAATTCTTTTGAAGGGTAACCGTAAGACAATATTTGTAAGAACTACATGGGAGAACTACACACTGTTAAGTACGTAGATTATTACAATGGACACTATAAGACTAGTAGAAGCTATTCATCTCCTGACATACAAACTTATTTACATCCTGTAGAAAGTCTTAGATAGGAGCTCAGGATCGAATGGAGCTGAAATTACTCGACAACCTCTCAAGCTGAGACCATAATAAACTACCCAACGAAAATTTTGGCTTATCTTCAACTATGCTTCCACTGTTAGTTCTGCTAATACCTGCTGTAGAGGGCGTCCTAGAAGTCCAATCTGGTGATTTATTAACTACAAGGACAGATCCCCCTATCTCTTTTCTTACCATTTCTATTGTGTGCATATTAACTTCATCTCCTGAAGCATCAGTGACATAGAATGACCCGACTGCTTTGTCACCTTGCGTACCGATCTCAGCTCTTGAAATTGATAGGCCATTTTCACGAAATACCCGTGTCACATCTGACAGTAAACCTACTCGGTTATGAGCACAAACATCAAGCCTCAACCCCTGCAGAGAGTATCACAATCACAAATTTGCAAACATCTTTCAGGTGTTGTGTAACACTATTGGTATGATTTTTTGGTTGATTATGAGTGAAATTGTCATTATTATGGGTCTGGAAATGCCTGCAAGTAGTGGTTGTAGTGGGCTTACATGGGATACTCTCCTCTCGATGGCCACAATCAAGCATTGGGTGAGTCTGTGCCTTTGAATTTCTGTATCCAAAGTACAGCCATCTTTGTGCCGAATAAAGTACTCCTGCAATAGCATGCAAAAATTTTTTAAAAAACAAAAACAATAACAAAAACAATAAATCAAATTTCACATTCATCCAGCTGTTTCCGTCTTTCATGTGTTATAGTTTAATCTTTCTACAAGGGTGGCATGTTAGTACCTGATCAGCCATGGTGCCCTTAGAGCTAACAACAGCATGGAACACCACATACTGCGAATCAGTTAATGCGCAGAGTGTATCAAATAAGAGCTTAGGCCTGTCCCTGCTCCGCATATGCACAACTGAATACCCTTTTTCCTTGCAAGATTCTATCGACACATGAATCTTGGTACAATCCCATCGGTGCGCAGCACCAGTACCGCTGCAGCCGCAACAGGGCTCATAATCCATAGTGGCACACATCAACTGGTGGAGCCGCCTCTCGCTGTGGGTCTGTCCAGCCATGGGTGATGCCAACCTCACACTCCTCATTTCCCCTATGCCATGATGGGCCTCAACCACATTCTCCAGCTGCTCTTCAACATTGGCAAGTCTTTCAGGGTCAGTTATGGGTCCGCCTCTCAGCCTGTCTTCCATATAGATAATACACGCTGCTCGGCTGTTATGCGTCCATGCCACAGCAGCTGGGATATGGCACTGCAACTGAGCTAACACAGCTGAAATCTCCGACAGCAAACCTGGTCTATCAATTCCAGTCATCTCCATGGCTGTGTGCTCTGTCAGCACATGTCGAGGTCTAACTTCTCTTTTCAGGCAATTTTGCAACTCTTGCGATATTCCCACCCTTCTATTTGCACATAGTGCCTGTAAATGTAATTGATCGCTCGTCAATAAAGACAAACAAGTAGATACTTGCATGTGCGTATGTATATATATACTAAGTACATGTATACGTATACTTATACGAATACATATACTAATAGAAATAAATACCTGCTGAATATAAAGTATGAGGCTTTCGTCAGTAAGCTTGTTCCCAAGCTGGTCTGTCACGTGGAACACTGTACACCATGCAATAAAAAAACAAACCCATATGACTATATGAGCATTGGTGACTAGATAGTGGGGTGACTCATATTTAGGCCACAAAGTGGTAAGTTCAATCTCTAGATGCTAAGTTAGTTCATTAATCAAACCTTAATTGCATATTAATTATACTATAAAATGAAACTTGAATAATTAAACCCCACTAAATGAACATAAAAATATTTAGAAGCATGATGAATATACGCACTGACCATCCATGAACCATCCCCCATCAGAAGAAATGTATGACTTGGATATAACAAGGTCAAGATCTGTCAACACTTGGACCATCTCTAGTAGAATCCCGTGCTTGTTAGCACTATCAACCTGCAAAGAAAAAAAAATAATTAAGGCATGCATTTAGATCTATTAATTTTTAGTCATTTTCTACCATTCAATTAATGAATCATATTGACCCGGTTACAAAAGGAACTAGATTATAGGACAGTATTTTTTACACCCATCTGCTTGTGACCCCTAAAGATTCTAGCTTTGTGATATTAATTATTTATGCAACTAGATTACATCATCTAGTTTGGATTCAAAAAGGGAAGCTAACTAGATGGATAGGGGGCATGGGAAGTTAAGCCTTCTGCTATACAGCTGCGACCTTGTAACATCAAACGCTAAAAAGAAAGCTATATTCACAAGACAGTACCAAAAAAAAAACTTTTCTTTTTATTTCTGCAATCTTTCTTTTATATAAAAATTGATTTCAAGTGGGCATCCACTCATCATCTCTCGATCTCTATCTCTTTCATCAGAAGTGGGAACGTGGGATAGATGCCCTTCAGTTAAATAAAGATTTGTTTATAATGGAACCCATAATAGAGTCATAACTAATGTAATCATACTTATATGCAAGCATTTTAGCATCCTTAACATCAAGAATATCTCTAATTAATTCTATATCATTAAGCTTTTTTAATTAGGATGCCCTAATTAATTAATTTCATCTGACAAATATAAAAAAGGATATATTAAACCAAAAGTAATGACAAAAGAAACCATTGAATCATGCCTCTCTAATATATATACTAAATAAATTTAGAAGAAAACTTTGTTCTAATGCCATTTATATAATTCTTATCACTTTTATAGGATAAAAGATTGTAGAAACCTTAACAAGAGTGCAGTCTTGGCATGCATCATTATCAATACAAACCCTGCAACACCAACCAAGATTAATTAAGCAATTATCATCATTTTTTTTTTACATTCAAGAAAAAAATAATATATGCCTATAGTACATAACAATAACAGTTAAATCATGCCAAATTTGAGTAATTTAATGGCAAAAGAAGATCATGGATTTGATTCGTGATTAAAAAAAAAAAAAATACACCATGCATACCTAGGAGGGTAAATTCTTTCGATTAAATATTCGAATTCAGGGTCGATGTAAGGCTGATATGCGATCTCCATACTTCTAAATCAGCACTAATGCTTCAAGCTTTGTTTCTTCATTTAGAGAGCACAGCCTTTGAAATAATCAATTACCTAGCATTACCAATGGAAACATGAGCAGACTCGTTCATATAATAAAACTTGTTAAGTGTTATTATAAATATATAACAAAAATCTCTAACGTAAATAAATGATTTATATACAGATATCATATTTCTTGAAAATCAAGAAAACAGCCGTTATTATTATTATTATATAGTAGAGAAAAAACCAGAAAAAAAGGGTATGGTTTTAAATCCAAAAACTAAAATAAAAGATTGGTTTGAATAAGGATTCTACGAGAAGAGTGATTTAAAAGAAGCAAAATGGGTTGTGATAGAATATTACAGTTGTCAAAAGAATTTAATTAATTAAGGACTCTATGATAAAGTAACACTTATTAAAGATCATAAAAAATATGCAAGTGGTTCTTGAATGAAAATTGAATTAGACTCAAAGCCTTGTAGTTATCTTGATGCCCAGAAACATGCTTAACACCATTGATATCTAGAAAAAGAAAGTTCAAGAAAGGAGAAAAGTGGATGACGTACCTTAGGTGAGAGAGCTCAAAAATATTGCAGACTCAGCAAATTAAATGACAGAAACAATTAGATCAGCTTATTCGTTAGAAAATGAAAGAAAATTCAAAGGGATGGGGGGTTTTGTGGCAAACGAACTTTAAAAAGGTTGATTGGGAACTGTTTGTTTTGTTGGCTAAATTTAAAAGTTTTTCTTGGCAACCAGAGCTGCATAGAACCGAAAAAGATGGTGTAAGAAGACTCAGCAATATAACAGAAAAGTACTAAAGAACCCTTAAACCCAAATCTTGGGAACTCCACTCCACACCACACCACAACGGTACCCGATTTCTTGTTTTCTTGGCTGTTGGTCTTTTGCTTTGGCCTGGCTCTGGTTTTCTTTCTTTTTTTTTCACTGTTAAAACGGTCAAATCTAAGCTCAGTTACATACATAGATACATATGGTTTGTTTAGGGTTTTCACGTGTTTGCACAGGGTTAAAGCTCGAAGAGAACTACGACGGAGTAGGACTTGGACTTTTACTGGGTATTTGACACGTGTACTGTTATGACACGTGGCGATCAGGTTGCGGCGGCTCGGTCAGACCCTAAATAGTGGACACGTGTTGCAATGACGAAAATTAGAAGGGTGTGTGTGGCTGAGAATTGAGTTTTGGTGTCTGGAAATTAGGAGGTGAATTGTAAAGTTGTCAATTTGTTTTTTTTTTTTTTTACCAAGTCAAAATATATATTTACATTTCCTTTTGTGTTGTTGATGTGGCAATGAGACGAATGGGACCAACTACACAAAATGAAAGTCTAAAGTAGGGACACGTCAATAGGAATTTAATACATTTATATTAGTATAATTTCATTATAAAACACAATTATGTAAAGAAACTCACTAATTTAACTCACAATATAACAAATTATATGAAAAGCAAAGTCATTTTTATCACTTTTATTTTGGTTGGTTTGTAAGATTTGTATAAATAAAGAATTCTACTCATTTTGAGTTTGGTATTTCTTAATAAGTGATAAATAATTATAAAAATTAAAATATAATTATATCACTTATTTTTTATCTATATATTTATATTACTATTTCTATTTATTAAATATTAAAATAATTAACTATAAAGACCATAGGATAGAAATTGCTACAAAAAAAATTAGAAAATAATTGTTGGATTCAAAAAAAAAAGATTAAAATTATTAATCGTAACTTGAACCACCAAAATTATGGTAATAGATTTTTTTTATCGTTAAAAGTTTTAAGAAAATATGCCTCTGCAATTTATTTTGATCCCAAACATTTAAGTTGGACATTAAATTATTTAAAATTAACTATGTTACTTGAAAATATATGCAATAAAAATTTTATAAAATAGTAATAATAATATCAATGATTTTGCATTGAAGTACAAAAAACAAGATAATACAAAATGTTAAGCAATAGATTTAAGAATTTTTTTGCATACATCTTAAAATTTTTAAAATAAACTAAAAATTATATCCAATACCAATGTTAAATATAACTCTAATTTACTGAAGGTTAAGTAAGTTAGTGATATACTAAAGGTTAAGTAGTCTTAATATATTGAAGATTAAAGATTTTGATTCTGCCTTCCTATTTCGAGGGGTGTTAATTAATAAAGATTTTTTCTTAATTAGCTAAAGTTTAGATGTTTGGTAAAATTTTAAAATCAGCAGTTGATATTTATTTTTATTTAAAACAGCCACGAATTTAGTTAACTTTATTTTGAAATTTTTTCTCATCAACTGATAGTTTATTTATATTTATTTTTTGTTTAAATTATATTATTTTTATTAAAAACAACTAATAATAAATAACTTCATTTAAATTAAATGTATGTAATTAATTTTTATAATTCAAAATAAAATAAATATTATTTCATACTATAATTAAATAATTAAAATATTTATACCTATAATTATTTTAAAAAAATTATACAATAATACTTATATTTTAATATTTATTTTTAAATAAACTATATCAATAATGTTAATAAAATATAAATTGAAAACAGTAAATTACTATTACTTAGTGCTATATATTATTTTTAAATAATTTACATAACTTAAAAAATATTATAAGAACCATGTAAAATTATATTTAAAAATAAATTGAATTTTTAATGATCATTTCATATATTAATAGCAACAACCAACAAAATTTTACAAAATAGTTCATATTTATCAACTATTAGCTATCAATTATCAATTATATGTTACAAACTATTCAACTAAACATGCCATCAATTGTTATATATAGTATTTATTTATGTACATAAGAGATATAAAAATTTTAAAAAAAAATGAAATTTACCCTTCACCTACATGTTTATAGATATTGAACATTAAAAGTATAAATTTTAATATATGTATTATATTTAAAATATATTTTATTTAAATATTTTATGTAAATTAAATAAATATAATGAATTTGAAATTATAAAAAGATAAATAAAAAATTAAATCATTTTTAATGTATAAAATTTGTAAAAAATTATTTTAAATATAAATTTTTTTTCTAAATATATTTTTAATGATAGAAATTTAAATTATACCACATGTTAGAAGCTAAAGTTTCAGTTTATAGAGTGTGAAATATTGATCCATTTAACATGAATTGTGCATTTTCATTTAGTTAAAAATTTAAGAGTTTTGCTGCATCTTTGATGCTAGAAACTCATTGTCCAACATGGTATTTTAGAATTTTAAATATGATAAACCTTTTTTTTTTTTTAACTATTTTGCAAGTCCATTGTAAGCAAATAAACCAAATTAGCATATATTAGCTTGAATTATATTATACTACAAAAAAACTATATATGTAAAAAAAATGGCAATGCTATGTTCAAAAAATCAATAAGCAAATTTGTAGGCAGTGGGGTTCAGTGTGCGTCTAAGTGTTCAACCCACTTTTATAGTAATAGGATCCCACAGAGGGCCCCCAATAGCTGTCCTTAAAGATCGGATTGGGAAACTAAATATGGACTTTTGAATGTCCATCCAATCTTGCAGTTAACCTATGTTTATGTTTTGTGTTTTATTATTTTGATTATTTAATCAGTTCTTTATTTACATATAAAATTGCAGTTGCTTCCAAATAATTTTTAAATTTTATATTTTAGTCCAAATTTGTACATTAATTCATTTTCATGCCAATTAAGTCCAATTACATCACATATCCACAATTAAATTAACGAGATAAAAATGAAATTCACATGCAGAAGAAATGGGGGGAGGAGAAATGAATTACAACCCTTTTAACATGTAAAATTGCAAATTAAATAAAATAAAAATAAAAATAGAACTAATTAATGAATAAATAAAAAATTTAAAGATATTGTTTGTGCCATAATCGATTTTTTTCTTTTTAGCTAGGCTATTGAACTAATGGCCCATTTTATTTAATCAAAATTCTGAAACTCAATTAAGTGATAAAGCCCAATTTGCAAAGGCTTGGAGAGTAAGTAAGAAAGAAATTTTTAAAATAGGACTATTCACATTCATAAGAGACTTGGGGAAAAGGTGTCACTTTGCTACGCTAATTTATTTCTCTAAAAATTACTTGAAGAAGTAAACTAAGGTGAAGGTTACATACATCCAATTCTCAAAATGCAACAGTTAAAGGAAAAACACAAGAAGATTTTGGAGACCCACCTTTACAGAGCACCTTAGCGCCAAAGAAAGAAGATCTTGGAGATGAGACAACTGTTCAAACTGCTTGAGGATGAAGGTTGCGTGAATTTATTGCTAAATAATATAAGACTCTTGAACTGCTGGAGAATTAATTGAAAAGTGGTCTACAAGTAAGATCATCTATAAAAGCAAAGGGGAAGAGCACACACAATTAATCATTAACATTCAACACACATCCACAATTATCTACTTTAATTATCATTGGCCAATTGTAATATTTCGAGCTTTTAAATATTTTTATACTACATCGGGATATGCAGTGTTAATAATTTTTGTATATATTTATGACATTTTTAAGAGTTGTTATTTGTTTAAAGCTAATTTTAATTATTTTACATTATTTTAAATACGTTACGTAAAATTTTACCGGGAATTGTATTTTCGGGGAAATTGACACGTAAATAATTTAATATTAATTATTTTGACTAGTTTTACAAATTTGCATGAACTCATACATAATTTTTAAGTGCTAAATAAAATGTATATATATGTATTTATTTAATTAATTAGAGCTTAATTAATTTTCTTAATTTATTATTTAATTTTTTTGTATTAATTAATTAATTTTAAGTGTATAAATTATTAAATATATTAAAATATTTGTGTGGTGAGTATTATTTGTGTGTGGGAATATATATAATATTATTATATAAGGTGGACATATATATATACATATATACACAATTTGTAATCAAAAAAAATAAAAAAAACAAAAGTTTACAAAAATTACAGTTTTGCCATTTTCTGCATCTTCTTCTTTCCAACACGTTTTCTTCCATTTTTGGCCATTTCCAGCTGGTTTTCTTTGTTGTCACTGTGTCCCTTAGCCTTCCTCCTCCACCTCCAGCCATTTCCACCACCTAAAGCTCCTTTTTCCAGTGTGTTTTGACCAAAAAATCAAGTAGAGGCCGAATTTCATCTCAACTCTGATCAAGCCATTTTCGGCCACTGTTTTTGACACCGTTGGTCTCTATCTTCTCCTTGAGCTCTGTTGAGTGTGATTCCAAGCTTTGTTTCACTTGATTTGGTCTAGAATTGCTTAGGTTTCAATTTCTTCATTTCAGCCATTTTGGGTTTCGAATTTTTTTTAGCTTCAATTTTATTGATTCATGAAAACTTTCTTCACAAACTTTGTTCTTGGAAGCTTAATATACATTCTGTAATTTTTTTATAATTCTTGGAATTTATTTTGATTTTGTGAATTTTTTATTCTTTTATTAATATTTTCTAATTTTCGAAAATTCATTAATTAAATTATGAAATTGTGTTTTATGGTGATTATAGGTATTGAAATGAATTATATAAATTTATTTGTAATTTTTGTGAATTTTTATATATTTATTTGGAATTTATTAAGTTTATGTAATTTTGAAAAATAGGGTTAATTATTTGTTTAATTGAAATAAATTGGTTAATTGAGTATATGTATTGATATTATGGAAATATATGTTGAGAAGATTAATTTTGAGTAATTATATTATTTTTGGTGAATTTTTGGATTTATTTTAGTAAATTTATATATATAGGGGTATTTTGGTAATTTTATACTAAATTGGCTAAAAATGTAATTAAATTGGTTTTAATAGTTATTTAGGGTATAAAATGATTTCTACAAATTATTTAGTATTTTTAACTAATTAAAACTATTTTTCGTAAATTATTTTTAAATTATATATATAATATACGATTTTTCTAAATAAATTAGTTTTTATTGGTTTTTAACATGTTTTAGGGTTAATTACGTAATTTGGAATTATAAAATGTATTTTTATTATATAAAGGCATTTTCAGTATTTTGTAATTATTTTGTGAATTGTGAACCTCAGTCGGTAAATTGTAGTTTGGAGTCCGACCGAGGGATTGTGGTTGTGAATTTGGTGTTATTCCGAAGTGTGTTTTTTTTGCAGGACCAGCTCTATTCTTTGAGTAGAGAGATGTCTATTTTACAGGGGAGGTTCTGCCGGATTTTTGGTAGAATTCTCATAAAACATGATGTCCGGTCAAATTCCTATTCTAATTCTGTGTCTAAAATTCTATATCGAGTCTTTAGAATTTCCGTTAAATTTATTCTGATTTCATGTTGCCATTTGTTTGTCTAGCTACGTCGAGACCGAGGCCTAATGGATCAGGCCCGTCGAGTTTGTCTCGTGGAGCGCTAATATGTAAGTTATTATACTGTATATATATGCATTGCATATAGGATGCATGACTTAGGATTTTTCATTTTCATTATATATTTAAACAGTAAGTTAATATTTGATTTGAGTGTCGGATTTTTTTTAATTTAAATTATATTAAATTCTTATGAATTTAATTTTATGAGATTCTAGTCAGCATTATTCATATGATCTTGCATGATTTAATTTATAGTTGATTTATTTTATTTTATTTATTTATCTATTGTAATTTTCATTGTTTTATTTATTTTCTTTTTTTTTTTAAATAAACCACGGTAGAATGGGCTACCTGATGGGTTTCATCATGACCGTGTGCGCATTGGTAAAATATGTGATTATTTAATTATATTACTGGGGCCGAAGGTCTGGTGATGCTTTGCTCTCAGACACCGCCAGTAGTATAATGTTTGTTTATTAAAATACTGGGGCCGAAGGTCTAGTGATGCTTTGCTCTCGGACACCGCCAATATAATTTTAATTTATATTTATTAAATCACTGGGGCCGATTTGCTCTCGGACACCGCTAGTGATATTGGATTAAGAGATATAACTACGACTGTGTATCTTGGTGATGCCTTGCTCTTAGGATCCGGTAGTCTTGGGTATAAGTGAATCATATGACTGTTAAAAATTTATAAATTGGGTTCTACCAAATTTTTATACTAAAATGATTTTAAAAGATATTTAAATATTTATTTCTTCTCTTTAAAAAAAATGGATTTATTATATGTATACCAAATGGTTAAATAAAATTATATTATATTATATTTCCATAATATTTATTTTAATGAGATTTTCCAATCATACTGACAGCCAGACTGCTGGAGCTCGGTCGACTTAGTGTCTCGGGGCCAGTCTACTGTCCAATTTGGGATAAGTGTTCTATTTGGAATCAAGTGAGCCTGTATGGCTAAAGTGATGATGGGGTTGATTGGGGTTGTTATTATTAGGGTTCTATGGATCCTTCATGAATTTAATTAAACGTTTTCCTACATTCTGTATATTTATAAAAGCAGAGTTTGGCATTCGTGTGAATTGTGTGTATATACATGCATATATATAATAATGCCGGATTGTTATGGTTTAGATTGCATGTATATATAATATAATAATTCACTCAGTGAGGTCTGACCTCCCTCAATTATTTTTTTTTTCAAGAGAATCTATATCGTCAAACCTTAATAGTAGAGTTCCTCACCGGTGTTCTTCAGTCTCGGCTATTTTATGCAAATGTATATTCTGAACTCTGATTTATATTCTAGAAACTGCAGTAGTTGTGTTATTGTATTTGAGGAGCATTATTTTGTTTGGATATTAAATACTCTGAGAATTTGTATTTGAACACTGTACAAATATGTATACATTTATGAAAGGATTTGAAGAATTTATTTTATATATTGATTCAAAAAATTTTAATTATATCGTACTTTTATTTATTTATTGTATGATTTTATTTTCTTAGGCTTGCTATGGGTTCTGGATTCGAAAGAATTCCCGTTCCCTAGCGTCGGTCATGACTCCTAGTTCGGGTTGTGACAAAGTTGGTATCAAAGCATAGGTTTAGAGATGTGGACCTAGGCTGTCGAGTCGTGTTTTCTTTAGAACTACTGCAGTTAAATTAGGTTCGATCATGTCTTTGAAAAGTCTTCCTTGCATTAGGAATTTTGCGTAATTGTTAGGGTGTCTGTTGATGTTTGTGATTGTTTGAACTATTTATTTATTTTTGCTTCTTACTGATTGCCTTGAGCATGAGTCGCTCCATCGATTGATGAGATCGATGATAGTTGATCTTCCGAGCATGAGGTTCTACCCCCCTATGCAGCATGTTAGGCATAAGGGTAGAGATGGATTTAGATGGCCTGATGATCGCTGTTGACAGCCGGAATAACTAAATGGGGAGCTAGTGGCTTAGCATTGCAATGATGTTGCTTCTGCAATAGGAGTTTCGCAGGATGCAGTGCTAATACCTTCGATCATTCAGTAGATGTAATTTCTATTTCAGCCGAGAACTCGAGATATGTCAATTCTGTGTATATTCTATATTCTAAATTCTGTTGATTTCCATATCTTTTCAGCACAGTGAATGTGAATTATTTCTTATATCGAGAAAATATTGATAATCAGTCTTTTCAAGTTCAAATTGTGGTTATAGTTTCAGCTCTACTACACCTATCTAGTATAGGGGTAGGTTAGATGCAACTGTAACTCAAGGGTAGTCATTGTAAGCAGTACAAGCATTCCTTTTAAACTTGAATTTGCAATAATTGTGGCTACAATAGTTGAGATTAATAAGAGCTTGATAGCATTTAGTCAAGTTTGATAATTGTTTGATTATGCTTGACGAAGGAATTAGGAAAATGTCTAATGAAGACTAAACACTCTTGTACTCTTGATGGTGAAATTGTCAATTCTAACTGCAACACATAATTTGAGTTAAAGTGGGATTTCTAAGATGCTTCCATCCACCTTCAAGGAGAGATAATTAACTGTGGTTGTTACTGCTCAGAGTAAGAGAAGACTGGTAGAATTGTGTGTTACAGGATTAAGCTTAATATATTGGCATCTGAATTGAGAATTGAGATTTAAAGAGTTATTGTGAATTCAATCTTTTGGGTGTAATTAATCTTGATTAGATGTGAAAGGGTTGTCAGGAATATCTGGCTCTAATTGAGTATACTTCAGTGGAGAAGTTGTCTCTCCCAGATGTTTCAATTGTTTATGAGTTTTCTGATATTTTCCTGATGAGTTGCCAGGCTTACCACCTTATAGATATTGAATTCTGTATCGATGTGGTTCCTGATATAGATCCTATTTCAAAGTAGCCCTATAAAATGACTCTTGCAGAGTTGTAGGAGCAATTGCGAGAGCTGTATGACCAAGATTTTGTCAGACCTTATGTTTCTCTTTGGGGTGCACTAGTCCTGTTGTAAGGAAGAAGGATGGTACCTTGAGATTGTGCATTGACTGTAGAGAGATGAATAGGGTAATAGTGAAGGACAAGTATCCTCTTTTGAGGATAGATGACCTGTCTGATCAGCTACAGGGTGCACAGTTCTTTTTAAAAATTGATTTAAAGTCGGGTTATTATTAGTTATGGATCAGTTTGTAGTAGTCTTCATTAATGATATACTAGTGTATTCGAAGTGAATGAATGGGCACGTATATCACTTAAGGACTATACTATAAACAGTAAGAGAATGTCAGCTTTATGCTGAATTCAGGAAGTGTGATCATTGGGTGGAGAGTGTTTTTTTTCTTAGAAGTGTGGCATTTAAAGATAGAATTCAAGTTGATCCACAAAAGATCGAAATAGCATCTGAGCGGCCCATTCTGACTGAATTCATTAAGATTTGTAATTTTTTGGGTTTAATTGGGTATCATAGGAAATTTGAACAAAATTCTCTAGAATTGCAGCTTCTATGACCCGCATAACTCAGAAGAATGGGAAGATTGTGTGAACAGATGTGTGTTAGAACAGCTTCCAAGTGCTGAAGAAGATCGATTGATCTGAGGGTTACGTGAACTTTAGAGGATAAGACCTGATATCATTACAACATTTCATCATAGCATCATAGCATCTCATTACATCATTTCATCACGACATTTCATTCTAGCATTTCATCATAACATTTCATTATATCATCTCATCATGACATTCATTATAGCATGTCATCATGGCATATCACCATAGAATGATCTACTGATAGGAGATGCCCAAGTTAATGATACAGGGTTGATGTTGTAATCTGAGAAAGGAATTCTATATAAGCTGTGGAAATAAACTTGCAGTGTACATCCAGATGATTACCAAGAATTATCACAGTATTTAGGATCAGTACTAGTGGGTTGGATTATAGAAGGATGTGACTGATTGTAGTTCTAAGTATTTAATTTGCCAGCCGGTGAGAGCTGAACATCAGAAGTTTTCTAGGAAGTTTTTATCTCTTTTGAATTTGGGTGGAAATGAGAAAGAATAGCTATGATTTTTGTGGTTGGTTACCTCGTTCGAAGGGTGAATATGATTCCGTTGGAATGACTATAGACAAATTAACCAAGTCAGCTAATTTTTGGCCAGTGGAAGCCACTTATTCAGTAGCTAAGTAGGCTAAACTGTATATGAAGCATATTGTGTGCCTGCATGGACTACTTGTGTCCATTATATATGGTAAAGGTACAGTGTTTACCTTTTAATTTTGGCAAAGATTGTGGAGAGTAATAGACACCTGGTTGGATTTCAATACTGCTTTTCATCCTCAGACAGATGACAGTCTGAGAGGATGATCCAGACACTAAATAATATGTTGAAGATGTGTGCTTTGGATCTGGAAGGTAGCTAGGTTGATTATATGCTACTTATAGAATTTGCTTATGATGACAGCTACCATAGCAGTATTAGAATGGCACCACCTGAGGCTTTTATGGAAAGAAGTCTTAACTAGATATGAGATGGTTCATAATACAGTGGAGAAAGTTGATGTGATCAGAAGAGCGATATGGATCCTAGACGCAGAGATATGGAGTTTCATATCGAAGACTGTAATTCTGAAGATGTCTCCGAAAAGTGGTGTGATGAGATGCGGTAAGATTGGATATTAATTGGCTTTGCCTCCAAATCTATTTCATGTACATCTAGTGTTCCATGTCTCGATTTTGAGAGAGTGTATTTTGGACACTTCGCACATGTTACAATTGAACAATATAGAACTGAATGAAGATCTGAAGTTTAAGAAGGAATCAGTTGAGATTGTAAATTATTAAGCTCGATAGTTATGTTCGAACTAGATTTAAGTGATCAAGGTTCTATGACGTAGCAACAAAGTGAAAGAGCATAAGTGGGAGACTGAAACTGAGATGCGAGCTTCTTACCCGTATCTCTTTCCTTTCTTGATCTTGTAATTTTCTTTCTGGAATTCGGGGATGAATTCTTGTAAGGGGGAAAGACTGTAATATCCCAAGTTTTTAAATATTTTTATACTGCATCGGGATATGCAGTATTAATAATTTTTGTATATATTTATGACAAAATATTTTACCAAGTACATGATCACTAAGATTTAATAGTAAAATAATAAAAATCTCACTAAATCAGCCAACAAACTTGAAAATATTTAAGGTATTTTAAATAGAAAATAGACAAAAAAAGAAGATATTGCAATGCTTAACATTTGAGACGTTGCCCTAGGTTGTTAATGCAATAATGATATCACCTTAAACCAATAGGCGGTGCCTCTTCAGTTGGGCATCGCCTCAATTTTGATCCATAGAAACGAAAATCTGATACTTTTCTTTTTGAGAGTAACATAAATATGCAACTATTATAAACAAATTATGAATAACAATATCAAATTCAAAAAATAACTACAAAAAATACTCTTCATGTATAAAACTCAAATTAAGCAAACAAAAAGATACTAAATAAAACTAGAAAGCAAAATAGATTTTAAAAGGAAGCCTTATTTTTCATATTGATTTGATTCCCTAACTATAGCCCTCAGAGGTGTATTTTGATTTTACCATCATCTGATTAAAAAGTTAGCCTTATGTCTGATGGAAATGGACATTCAAGCCTTCTTCTTCTTCCTTTTTTCTTCTTTCCTCTTTCACTTGCTTTCAGCAGCTCTTCCTTTCTCTATTCATACCTAGGTCTCTCTTCTTCTTTTATTTTTTTTCACCTTTTTTTTAGAATTCCCCCTACTCCTCTTTCATTTTTTCTCTTTTAATTACCCCTAAGAGCTTTACTTTATCTTCCCCTTCTATTAATAACATTCTTTATTACTTTGGAGAACATGCCAATTATGCAGAGAAAATCTCGGCTCCGACGTTTCATCCATTAAAATTTTAAAAAATAAGATCAAGTCACTAAAGCAATGTCTCGATAAAGACGCGTCGCCTTAACGATTCGGCAATCACCTTAACTATTGTGGTGATGCTTTATTAGTCAAGCATTGCCTTAACAATTATGTACTAATGTGCCTTTTTAATGGGCTTTTATTCAATTTAGGCTTGGCTTTCAATCCAATTCAAAAGGAAGCTTGGACTTTTAGTCCATTTTTTAAAAAAAAAAAGCTTGGGTTAGGCCTTGTATTCAATGCTTATCACTTCCCATCATCGAGATTTTATTGTGAGCCAATTAAACTAAGTGCCTACAATTTGCCCCTTTAATATTTTGAAAAATCTAATTTTCACAAAATTAAATACTTTTCAAAAAATCAACACACATAATAAAATCTAAAAAGGATACAACTTTGTCTTTAGGAGACTATTTGAATTTCTACACCTTCAACCTCGAGGTATAACCTGAGAGGTTAATTCCTTGAATTCTGTGTTGTCAGCCTTTGGGTACAACTTGAGAGGTCCATTTTTTGAATTCTATATCATCAGCCTTAGGGTACAATCTGAGAGATCAATTTCTTGAATTCTATATCATCAGCCTCAGGGTATAACCTGAGAGGTTGATTTCTTGAATTTTATAGCCACTTCTAACTTTAGGCGAGGTCAAATGAAATGTGCCATATAGCGTCTAAGATGTTAGGCAGGGTTAATCAAAATGCACCACATATCCTCTAGGGTGTCAAGTAAGGTCAATTAAAAAGTGCCATATATCCTCTGTGGCATTAAGTAAAATCAATCAAAATGTGCCATATAGCCTCTAGGATGTCAAGCAAGGTATATCAAAAAGTGTCATATAACCTTTGGGGCATTAAGAAGGGTTAATTAAAAAGTGTCATATAGCCTTTAGGTTATCAAGCAAGATCAATCAAAATGTATTATATAGCCTTTAGGATGTCAGGCAAGGTTAATCAAAATGTGCCAGATAACCTTTAGGACGTTAGGCAGGGTCAATCAAAAAGTTTCATATAGCCTCTAGGGCATCAAATAGGGTCAATAAAAAAGTGACATATAGCCTCTGGGGCATTAAGCATGGTTAATAAAAAAGTGTCATATAGCCTCTAAAACATTAGGCAGGGTCAACTAAAGAAATGCTCCATGTAGCCTCTAGGGCGTTAGGTGAGATAAACTAAAGAAATGTGCCATATAGCCTCATGGATGTCAAACTGAAATACGCAATGTAGCCTCAAAAACATTAAATAGAAATATGCAATTTAGTCTTTGGGGTGTTAGGCAAGGTCAACTAAAAATTGTCATATAGCCTATGAAAGCATCAAACAATTTCAATCAAAATGTGTCATATAGCCTCTATGGCATCAAATAAAATCAACCAAATATGCCAAATAGCCTCTTTAGGAAAATCATTATAGCATAACTGCATTTTATGCACTTAAGCTAGCTCACTCTTGAAAAAATAAATTAACAAAAAAATTTAGAGCTGATGTATGCATAATCATAATCTTTGAAAGCTTTCGAAAGTGATTTGACAATATAAGCTCATGTGGTGTACGCAATGCTTAAGGAAAACATGCATTATTCTAATGCGCCTATGTATAAAGTTTGAAAATAACTTTTGCAAAATGATTTCATATGTGCATAAATTAATAATTGAGAAAACAAGCAATCTTGAAAAGACTATATATACATCAACTAGCTTAGTGCCTTTTCTACTTAAAGCTAATTTTTGGCAACTGGCCTTTGTTATAATCTGAATTCAAAAATTGAGTCTATTACAGACTTTCATCGAGACCAGTTTATCTAAATGCAATAGAAATTAGAACCCCATCATTATCAAATTTAGGATAATAATAATAAATGACCCTTGTTTAATCACCTCATATGAATGCTTTGCTATTATAAGATGGTTGTGCTTGACCCTTAATGTGGAAGAGATACTTTATTGAAAGACTCTGTCACTCATGAGGTTCTACGTATCATATGATCTTAAAAATTGCCCCCCAATTGAGGAATTAATAGACCCTGTTAATCTTGCACTATAAAATGAAATTTTATAATTTCTCAAATAGCTATTCTTAAAATGAAAGTGTAACCAATTTTATTTTATATTCCCTCTTTTACCTAAGCCACTCCTTTTTTAAGAGTTTTCAAGCTTAGCAAGTTCTTTTATTTATTTTCCCTTTTTTACCTAGGTCACTTCCTTTCTAGGAGTTTCTAACCTACCTGAGTGGTTGCAAATTCATGACGATAATGGACCATTATTTTGTTATGTTCGATGTCTATATTGCCACTTTAGTTATTGATCACTCAATGCACTTGTTGCTAATTATCGGGCATTGATACCACTTATACTGCTGATTATTATAAAGTTCATGTCTAACACCTCATGTGCTAATATTATGTCAATCATGAATATCTTTACATGATTACTCCTTTGTTATAATTAGGCATGCTATATTATACTTGTTATCGATCAGCTCTTTATAGGTTTTCTGAATAACTATTTTTCAGCTCATAGTCAGTCAAAATTTTAAGATTGGAATTTTGAGTTTGGTATCATTACAAATCATTAGGACTTTCAAAGGATTATACAAGATTGACTATTTAAAATATAGGTGGTACAAATAAATATTTTTCTCTTATTTTTTTTCTCTTTTTTTATTTTCTCCTTCTTTTTTGGTGAATATGGTCAATTTATTTCAAGAAAAGCTTTTTAACATTTAGTCCTCTTGATGTGGTTTTTTTTATTTCTCTTTTTTTTTTTAATCTCTCTCTCTTATTCAAGTATAAGATTGCATACACAATCATAACAATGTAAATCAGGTAATCAAACATCTATTAGCACTAAAGGAAAAAATGTTGCAGTAAAACATTATTCTAAATTATTACAACATTGAAAGACAATAAAGACAATAATCATTCAAAGAGAACAATCATTCATTGGTGCTCAAATTAGATTCAGCTTTAATTTGTACTCCAAAATGGTACAACTCTTTGAAGTCTCTTATATTCATGTCCTTTAATTTGTTAGCCATATGTGGAATGTAGACTTCTATGACTATAATCAGCTAGTTTGATTATGCAAATCTATATTTCATTTTGGTCAACTTTCCTCTCCATCTATCCAAGAAGCTCACGAATGACTCATCAAATCTTTATTTCGTATTTTGTAGCTCATGAAAGGAGACTTTAAATTAAGATTTAACCCATACTGCTTAATGAAGGCTAAACACAACTCCTTCCAATCTTGCTGAACATGTGCTCCTAGAGTGTAGTACCACTTGATAGCAGCTTCTTCTAAGGACAATAGAAATTATTTGATAATTTGAGCCTTAGACAACTCAATGGCCTTCATATAGGTAATGTACTACTTCAGGTGCAGGTGAGGATTATTAATGTCAAAGTATGGAAATTGGTATTTTGGGGGCAATGCTTCTTCTTCCTCCAAATATAGGTCTAGGTCGGCAAAGTCAGGATTGAGCCCATGCTTTTTCATCATGGTTTGCAGTTGATCCATTTTCTTTTTCATGTCTTTCATCTCAGTTGGATCTCTTGGTGCCTTTAATTTTTCTTTTAGTGGCTCACTAAGAACGGTGCTTGTTGAAGAGTCTTCTTCATCAAAGGGTATCTTCCCTACTATCTCAGCAAGCATGTCTCTAATCATTTGTCGTGTCTCATCCTTAATTTCTTACAAAATTTCGTACTTGAAAGATTCAAAATCAAAATTGGAGGGCCCTAACATTCTGCTCCCTTATGAAGCAGTCTCAATTATTTAATTGGATTCTTGATATTATTGGGTCAAATTCCATTGATCTGCTCCCAAACAAAAAAGGCTTATGGCTAAAAAAATGCTTTTTTGAAAATTACAATGAATGTCATGTATGTATGGAATGTAAAATTATTTATAATTACTTATTTACAAGCAAATCATATAGTGAAATCTCCCAACCTTATTCCTCATGCACATATGTTCAATGGTGAGTCTCTTATCCTAGGATTTTCAGTCTTGGTTTTGATTATCATCAATGGATAACAAAATTGATGAATAAAATACATCTCTTGAGACAGTATTCAAGTAGTAAATCGTAGAATAAAACCAAAGTCTAATATAATGGCCCATAATAGGAAGGTAAGGCCCTACCTAAATATAGTCAATCATTGGTAAGCCTGGGCTTTATAAATAAGATTACTATATAACATTAAATACATGCATTTTGGAAAATCCTAAAAGAAGTTGCTAGGTCACTACATGAGCTAAATTTTGGGTGAAAAAGGCTTCAATTCCCACAGTGATACACCTCCATTACGTCTCCCCACTCAATGGTCCATGCTATGAGTGATAGTAGTAAATACTCCACCATTAGGTTTTAGTTAAACAAAGGTAGCAAAGTAATGACTATTGTCGGGTTATTTGAGATTATATGCATAGTATGTGAGAGGTGTCATAAATACAAAAGAAATAGCAAAATAACTAAAAATGATAAAACATAAAACACTAGAATCAGTTTCTCTACTCCCATTGGAGTTGCCACTGTAGGCAGTAAGGTTCAATGCATGCCTAAGTATTTGGCAACCATGGCACTATATTGGCTCAGAGCCCACTAAGAACTACAACATCAACTTTAAGCCCAAATTAAAGATGGGAGTCACCACCCGAATCAGATTTGGGATACACTTTTTACAATAACTAGATCCCACAACTCCCAAAAGTCGTCGTCAAAGATCGGGTTCGAAACTGGGTATGGGCTTTTGAATGCCCACCCAACCTTACGGTTGGTCTCTGTTTACATTTTGTGTTTTATTACTTTTAATTATTTCTTTATTTACATGCAAAATTGCAATTACCTCTAAATAATTTGTAATTTGTACATTTTAGTCTAAATTTGCACATTAATTCAATTTCGTGCCAATTAATAGGGGGAGAGCATCGGGTGGGTTTAGGTTTTCAATTTTCCAAAACTTTAAAATTGAGCCAAATTAAATGTTTTTTGTCAAGTTTCGGTCGGTTACTTGATAACCAAAATTATGATAAATAAATAAGCATAATAAGATTGCAATAGATGTGTGGTGGCCTAATAGGATTAATGCGCTGTGGCTTGGCTGGTGGCCTCAGTCCGAGTCCTAGGAAAGACCTTTTTAAGGCAATTTTTAAGTGTTTTGCCCTTCAAATATTGAAGAAAAACAACTACAAGTTGTGGGATTCGAACCGATAACCTAATACTGCAAATTCAAAAACCTTGTCACTTTGTTATACACTGCTTAGTAGCCTATTTTAGTCATATATATATATATATATATATATATATATATATATATATATATATATATATATATATATATATATATAATACAAAAGTTCGGTTACTTAGTCAGTTTGGTTTCGATTTGGATTCCCAGACTAGGTGGGTTTTGCTCTCCCCTACCAATTAAGTCCAATCACATCACTTTATTAAAAAAAAAAAAGTCCAATCACATCACATTTCCACAATTAAATTAATGACATAAAAATAAAATTCGTATGCAAAAGAAATGGGGGAAAGAAAAATGAATTACAACCCTTTTAACATGCAAAATAAATAAAATAAAAATAAAAACAAAACTAATAAATGAACAAATAAAAAATTTAAAGATTTATAAACTAAAGTAAGTTGATTTTTGACTAAATTATCACCCAAATTATTCCTGAAAATTAAGGTTAGTTAACTCCAAACATAAAACCTACAAAAGAAAAACCACCAAGTTAATTTCTCGAAATAAAAAATAAATAAAACGAAAATTTATATCTAACTTAATAAATATTAATGCAACATAATAAAAAAAACTAAAATGGACAGAGAAATATAAAAAGCAACGAATGCATAAAAGGTCATAAACATGACAAATAAAAATAAAATAATCAAAGCTCTACAAAAAAACATGCAAAATAAACACAAGATCATCAAAATTAAAATAAATATTAACTATATATGCAAAACAAACTCTATATATCAATGAATGCATTGCCCTAATGAACACAAAATATTTTACCAACTACATCATCACTAAGATTAAGTAGTAAAACAACAAAATCTCACTAAATTAGCCAACAGACTTGAAAATATTTAAAGTATTTTAAATAGAAAAAAGACAGAAAAAAAGATATTGTGACACCTAATCATTGAGGCATCACCCTAGGTTGTTAAGGTGACAATGATATCACCTTAAGCCAATAAGGCGGTGCCTCTTCAGTTGGGCATTGCCTTAATTCTAATCCACAAAAACTAAAATCTAATACTTTTCTTTTTTAGACTAACATAAATATGCAACTATTACAAACAAACTATAAATAACAATGTCAAATTCAAAAAATAACTACAAAAATCCACTCTTCATGTATGAAATTCAAATTAAACAATAAAAAGGTACTAAATTAAACTAGAAAGCAAAATAGATTTTAAAAGGAAGCCTTACTATTCAGACTGAGTTAATTCCCTAACTATAGCCCTCAGAGGTGTATTCTAATTTTACCAATGTCTAAATGCAAGGTCAACCTTATGTCTGACGGAAATGGACTTTCAAGCCTTTTTCTTTTTTCTTTTTTCCTCTTTTACTTGCTTTCAACAGCTCTTCCCTTCTTTATTCTTACCTAGATCTCTCTTCTTCTTCTATTTTCTATCATCTCTTTTCTTTTTTTTTCTTTTTTTCAAAATTCCCCCCACTCCTCTTTCCTTTTTTTTTTTCTTTTAATTTCCCTAAGAGATTTACTTTCCCTTCCCCTTCTATTGGTAATATTCTCTGTTACTTTGGATAACATACCAATCGTGCAAAGAAAATCTCAACTTTGACATTTCATCCGTTAAAATTTTTAAAAACAAGATCATGTCACCAAGGTGGCATCTAAATGAAGAGGCATCACCTTAATTGCTATGGCGACGCCTTATCGGTCAGACGTCGTCTTAGTAGTTATGTGCTGAAGTGCTTTTTAATGGGTTTTGTGGGCCTTTGTTCAATTTGGGCTTGACTTTCAGTCTAATTCAAAAGGAAGTTTGGACTTTCGATCCATTTTCAAAATGAAACTTAAACTAAATCTTGCATTCAATACTTATTATTTTTATAATCGGACTTCTATTACGAAACGATAAAACCGAATGCATACAAAATTACTTTCTTCGCATTTCAAAGATAATATAAAGGACAGAAAATTTGCAATTGCAGCCAATTAACTCACCTATTTGTAAAAAATGATGCCACTTGAGGTCTCTTCAACAACTTCAACTAATAATGCCAAAATTTTTCTATTAAATAAAGATAAGTCATGAAATTGTAAGAATTTAAATTGAGGTCATATGCATCAATTGAAGAGCAAAAGAAAAGAAAAGAAAAGAAAAGATATTAATTTTTTTTTTTTAACAAAGAGATCGATGCATAGTCACGTATCTTTCACAATGATAAAATTAAATAAATTTTTCTATTTAATTAAAGAATGGTGTTTATAGTGGCATATAATTAAGGTGTTTTATATGAAATAAAAAAAATATTTTAAATGAAATAAAAGATAAAAATATTATTGTCAAAGTCAATAATTTTTTAAAAATTTTTTTAGAAGAATTATTTATCAGTTGTAAACATAAGGCTTAAAAGGAGATTATTGCATAAATGGAAAAATTTATATATTTAGAGAAGATTATTTTAAAATAAGGATTTTTTATATTTTTATAAAAAAATTATGAATTTTAATAATTTAATATATATTTTTTAGGAATAAATGATGAATGGAAAAGGACATTCGTGAAATATATATATATACATATAGATTATCTTTATCCTTTACGGTTCAATCTTAGCCTTCAAATATTAAAACACAAAACTTAAATAATTTAATTTTTTTAAGATATACCACATAATATATGTTCTGCCTTGTTAGTTTTTAGAATATTTTTAGTTTCAAGTGGCCATTTACCTCTAAATTTTTTTTATTTGTTGGTTTGTTTGATTTAGAACATTGAAGTTGACCGTTTCTCTTCTCCAATCCAGAAGAAATGCCACCATTCCAACAGGCAGATACGATACACGCATGCCCATACTCATTTGCCTTCCCCTGCCCTTTTCCCTCCATGAGATGCCTCTTTCCTTTCCCTGCAACCAAACTGCCCCTTACATCATATCCTCGATTCCTGTGAACTTGGGTTTGATTCTTTACACCTTTTTTTAAAAAAAAATTATTTCTTTATTGTTATTCAATCATTCTCCTGCCCGATTTCTGTTTACCCTTTGAGTTCAAGACCAGAAAGTTAAAGAAAAGGATAAGGGTACTACTCAACAACTTCAATTCTTGTTTTTCTTGTATGTATTGCTTGTTTGTTAGCCCATGTATGTTTAGTATTTGTTTCAATACAAACTGACAGAAAAAAAAAAGTTGCAATCTTTTTGTTGAAACTTCAATTGGGTTTTTGATTTTATAGTTGCATGGACCTGCAGTTGATGAGAAAGAGTGTTCTTGATTATTCCAGGAAAAATAAGAGATGGGTTGCTCTGTTGCTGGGTCTTGGTGTCTCTAGTTATGCTGTTTATAGAGTTTATCACTCACCTTCTGTAACTCAAAAAAGGAAAAGAATTTCAAAACTTTTGGGTACTTTGATTTCTATTGCTGAAGTCATTTCTGATTCTGCTGAAACTATTGGAGTCATTTCTAAGGATTTGAAAGATTTCCTTCAATCAAAATCTGACCAAATCCCCAATAGTTTGAAGCAGATTTCTAAAGTTACAAGGTCATCTGAGTTTTCTGAATCAGTAATTAGCCTTACTAGAGCTTTAACTTTGGGAATTGTGCGCGGTTATCAATCCACTTCCAATGCCAATAGAAGAAGTTTCATGGACAACGTTCTTGATAAGCTTTCAACTCCTGCAGGGTCTGGTCTTGTTTCTGTTGTTGTTGGTAGCTTTGCTAGGAACTTGGTAATAGGTTTCTGTGAAGTTGGTGATTCTAGTAAAGGAGAGAATTGGAATTCAGAATTCAATGTTGCTGCTAGCAGAGATGATCGTGTTGGCTTTGAAATGAGTTTTGCTCCAGACTGGGTGGATGCTGTTTGTGGAAACAAGTGTAAAGAGCTGATTGGTGATTGTATTCAGTTATTCGTTAGCACAGCTGTTTCTGTTTATCTTGAAAAGACTATGCACATTAACACTTTCAATGAAATCTTTACTGGATTGACCAATCCGAAGCATGAAAAGCAAGTAACAGACGTATTAGTTTCAGTCTGCAGTGGTGCAATTCAGACTCTTGTTAAGACATCTCATGAAGTTTTAACAAAGGCTGATTCTGAACGCAATTCAAGGTTTGCTTCTCCAGTCTTGGCCATTGATGAAGGAGAATCTGTATCAGAGAAAGATTTATCTGAGGAGGAAGAAGCAGTTTATAGTGATCCAAAGAAAAGGAAATCATTTGATGAAGCTGCGGATGATGGGTGGATTGGTAAGATATCATCAACTTTAGCAATGCCAGACAATAGGAGGCTTGTTCTTGATGTGACTGGGAGGATTACATTTGAGACTGTGAGGTCTTTCTTGGAATTTTTGGTGGAGAAACTTTATGATGGAATAAGAAGATGTGCTAATATTGTTCATGAAGGTGTTGTTGACAATGGCCTCGGAATTGTGAGATATGTTTCTGCAAAATCCTCGGTTATTTTAACTATATGCCTTTCATTGTGCTTGCATGTATTGGGTGATGCCTGGCTTATGGTGCCAGCTTTAAGCCAATGAAACATTTCTCTTTAATCATCATTTCTCATTGTTTCAGCCACAATAATATTGTTTGAAGGATTCATTTATGGAATTTTACTGTACAGATTAATTCATTTCTTTTACCAGCTTTTAAGATAAGATATTTAATGGAATCATAAGATTTTTGGGCATATAGTGCGCATGAGGCTCCTGTTTCAGAGGCTGTTCATCCTGCTTCTAGTCATGTATACTTCTGTGATTCTTAGCATTGATGTTAGCTATTGTTTGTTTGGGCATAAAGAGAGTAGGTCGACAGAAAGGAAATTTGTATTTGTTGACAGGCAATGGTTTGTGTTATTTGCTGGGATGAGCAGCAGATGACCTAACTGAAGTAGGTTCTGAAAAGGAACGCATATGCATATACTTCACTCGGTGTTTTGATGCATTAAAACCAGTTATTATTAATGGCATTGTTGGATTTACAATGTATATAAGCAACCTTTGAGTGGCCTTATCTTCACCTTTTTTTTTAAGCAGATAGGAACAAATCGTTGCTGCTTTGTTGTATTTCTACTATTTCAACTACAGACATTGGAATTCTTTATACTATGTAAAAAGTTTAACCTAGAACGGTTCTTGTTTTATATATTTGTGTTTTAAGTACTGACAGTTTATATGCAGATTTTGATTGCCTTAGAAATCTTAACAGACTGCACCAATACTTGAGCATCCCATACTGGCAATTACTGTACATGCCTTTCGCTGTGAATAATGAGTTTGCAACTGATGGAATGGAAGTAAATTAGAAGTTGCAATCCAGTTAGGTCAAGCAGGTGCACATCATTTTGCATGCACAATTTTGAGTCCCCAAGCGTGTGTATATTTGAAAATTCAGCACAGGTTGAGATTTGTTTTTTCATTTCTTTTACATTTTGGTTTGTATTTGCAATGTTCTTAATTCAAAAATGGACTAATTTCCCATCAATTAGGAAATTTGAGTTTCAACCCCCCTATTCCGAAATCTCACCAAGTCAGATGAACAATTGTCATCTCGACGAATGTTACAGGATTGATAAAGCATAGTATGGATGGGGCCAATTCTTCCTTGACGAATGTTAGTTGTGGTAGTTGTGCCACTAGCAAAATGATGATTCCATCTGCCAAACCATTTTCAAAATTGCTGCTAGCAGTGCATCATCTGTTTTGGATTCTTTACAGAGTTCCAAAGTTGCCTACATTTTGGATTTTAAAGATATAGACGGTTAATGAGTTGGTTTCTTAAGTTACAAAGGCTGCCTGCATTCGCATACCTATCCACAAAGAAAGTAGGAAAGTTTTTTGGACCTAATCGATTCTGCTCTGTGGTCAAATTAGAATACATAATATATGGAAGGATCAGCGTAAAACTGAAGTAAACCATCAGCAAAGATAAGAAGTTGATAAGGTATTAGTAAAACAAGTAATACAAGCAATGTTCAATTACAAAGTCAATCAGCAGATAAGGCTCATTGTACTTTTCTGCATTGGCATTGACCAGAAAATAAGCAACTAACAAAGTCGACTGACCTTGACAATGCGTGCAGCTGGGAAAAATTATCATACCCAGATGTTCAGCATTTGCGATGTCCATATTCTGTATAGATCAAGACCAGTGCAGAGATGAACATTTGATGCCACTTTAGTCAGAAAACCTTCAAATTCTTACTACCATGAATGCTGTATCAATTAAGTGGAGTTTGCATCGGTGTCTTTTGCTGCTGCCTCTTCTTGAAGCTTCTTTTTCCAGTACTCATCAAGTGGGGGCCCAAATATAGCTTTCCCAGAGACAACTCCAATCCTGCAATATCCATAGATAATCAATTTCCAAAATCCAGAAGATAATTCAGTGCAGAATCAGGTCATGTGCTCTGTAACGTTTAAAACTTCCAGCTGGAAGATTGTATAAAGTTTAGTGGCACAAAAGGTTAAAGAAAAACTTGTTCAGAAGACTGCAATAATAGACCACCAAGACTGTTAAAAAACTTATAAGTTTTTCCAGTGTAGCAAAGAAATCTCCCCAGATCAAACGGCATGTCCATTTTATATATAACATTCTCAGAAAGATGCGCAAACCACTTGTCTATCAAAGCTCAAGGTTCAAAAGAAAAATGCAAGCCAAGTTAGATCAAGTATTTGAGAAGTATTTGAAAAAAACACCTCAAAATGTATTTGTATAAATCACTTGCACGTTGAAAGACTAAGAAAACAACTCTTTCAGAATTTGGACCAGGTGATATATTTTCATATCAACTGGGTGCTTAAGAAGAGGCACTATATTTCCTAAATGCATTCAGTTCAATTCACAATTTAAAAAAAATAAAAAAAAGCGAGAGAGAAATCATGAAATTTTTGAATTATAACTCGAGCTTTGGAAATAATCAATGTAGCCTAAGATGTCTTTATAGCGGCGGTCATGGCCAAGCTATTTAAATCTTTTAGGAAAAGGAAGTGTCAACAGAAACATAAACCTGCAGACACTATACTAAATTAGAGTATGTGTGCTTAATTTCTTCATTTATGTGTTCATTTTACATGTACTTAAATGGATTTAGATGGTCATACCATGATTAGGCTATAATTGAATGCTTAGAAAGCACAAGTCAGAATTGCACAGTTGGAAAAAGTTCTGTTTAGCAATTAATCCTATAGAGAACATGTACTTAGATAGGACCAAGTTAAGGTAGAACATAGAACGATAAATTGAGGATCCAGGTGTATAAAATTACAACGTTAATCTAGCAGTAAGCAAACTACTTAAATGTACAAATAAGATGCAAATTAATTTTCAAAAGATAAAAGTGAAGTGATACTTTCTCCTTCAAATAGGATTCACTTCGTCAAAGCTCCCCACTGAGGTTTATTGCATTTTTATCATGACATAGAAACAACAATTAAGTCTTTCTAAATCAATTCAACAGGTAATGTAGAATTGAGGTTGATGAACAGAACAAAGCACTCAACCATGAACAGAAAAAGAGAAAAGCAGAGTATTTTTCTAGATAAAAACACATTTACAGTTTCTACTGCAAAGGGTTCTATATAAGCTACCAATTTGTTACTCTTAAACAATGATCCATCATCCATTAACATCCATTCTTCCTGTATGGCTATCAGTAGACATTTTGATGAAAATTGGCCCTTCCATATTCAAGTCCACCACGTCTAACATGTAAACATCACTGAAATTTCACACTTTTAACAGCTAATTGAATGAGTATTCTACCCCAAATGTTTGTTAGCGATTACACATAAAATGAAATGAAATGAAAACAAAAGGACAAAAAAAAAAAATAGCATGTAAATACAAATGAAGCAACAAGTTTATGCAACTCTTCAAAATTTTACAGCAACTTTTAATGCTGAGAAGCTAAAAATAATCATCAATTTCGTACATATGAGATAATGGATCCTTAAAAATCTAAAAAAAATTTAAAAAAATCTGCATAATGGGTTATGAAATGAAGCTGGAAATCAAAGCAAACCAAGTTGGGTCACTTTGCAAGGAAAACAACTACTTCAAAGAAAAAAAAAAAAGAGAAAAAACTTACACTACAGCTCCGATTACCATTGGAAAAGACAAAAATCTGCTTCTTCTAAAAAACATGTCCCGAAAAGCTTTCTTCTTCGAAATCTTTGTTTAGTGGCTTGGGTATGTGATTTGTGCAAATTCCGATCACCCCTTTTTCAGGGTTTTTCAGGTTATTTTCCTCTCAACTTTGAGTTGTTGCAATTTTACAATTGCACATCGCTCGGTAATGGGCTTGCTAACGTAAGATCTCAGCCCTTTGGTCTGCGAGGCCTCAAACAACGTTTTGGGTTTCCTTCGTCAAAAAGAATTTTAGATTTTTATACTCCATTTATTTACAGAAAATATAATATTTTTCAATATTTGACTGAATATTAAAAAATAATTAAAAATTATTATTTTTTATGACATTAATGTTTTTTATTAATTAAATTATTTTTTTATAATGAATCTAATATATATTTTTTACAAATTATTTATTTATAATAGATATGATGTATTAATATAAATTTATATGATAATTAATCGACATGAAAAAATTTAAAAAAATAAAAAAAGGAAAAGGAGAAAAGAAAAATAAAAATAGAGAAAGAGGAAGAGAAAGAAAAAAAATTAGGAGGACAAAAATTAAAAAAAAAGAGGAAATAAAAAAATTGAGAGAATGTTTTTTGCGGATAGCGTAGCCTTAACCTAAAAATGTCATACCAACTAAATACAACCATTTAAATTATATACTTCATTCTATACTTTATGATTTTTTTAGAAGTAAATAACTACTAAATAATTATTTTTTAATTAATGTGATATTATTTTATTCATTTTTCTTATACAAATCAAATTTATACTCATATAACAAAAATTTATTAATTTAAAAAAATTAAATAAAAATTTCATAAAGTATAGAATTTATGTTTTCTTACAAATCTTTTATTAATTTTTCTTATACAAATCAAATTTATACTACTTGCTAAAATCTATATGTTTTTTAATTATATTTTGTGTTTATATAGGTAGATTAAATACTTTTGACTCAATCAACGGCTATTAAGATCACTTGATATATAACTTTAAACATTAACAGAATATATTTATTTTTCCAAACAAATGTACAATAAAACAATCAAAAGAGAAATATGCTTCTGATGGATGCAAGAAGAAGTCTTATTTATTTGGAACATCATACAGGATGTGACAAAGGTGCCGACTGAAGTTGAATTTGACAATTTTTTTCAAGCATCAACCATTTCTTGTTTACTCCATCATGATCTACCAATCGATTACTCCATCAAACATATCAGAGGACAAAACAACTATCAACAAAAGATTATTTAACAAGGATAAATCCTTACTTACTTGTGATTAATTTTGGCCAAAAAAGCCACCCAAATCCATTTAAGCAACAACAAGAAGATGATGAACCATAGAGGGAGACGAGGGAGTTAAGGAGAGAGAAAACAAAAGATTTGCTTAGCAAATGTACCTTTCGGTGTGAATAATAAGGGCTTCTCATTTGATGCATGTAAACATGTTAATTTAATTATTAAAAATATTTTATCATTCTTGTAGTTCTTCATTGATTGAACTGAATTAGTTAGGTTTTTCGTTCTTATGATTCTACTCTGATCAGATTGAATTAGTCAGATTTAGAATATATATATACTCCATATACATATTCTTATTTAATTAAAATCTTTATTTTCCTATACAATATTGTTTACAGGAAAAGGACATCCAAAAAAAAATAAAAAAAGATTCTAAATTAAATAGACTTCCGGATAGGAAGAAACACTCTCCTAATAGGTATAGAATTTTCATCAAAGATGAATCATATTCCTCTTAGATTTGAGTATCACTATCCCTATAAATAGGACCTCATATCTCTTATTATTATTCATTTCATTCTCTCATACTCATTGCTCTCTTTATCTCTCTAAATTCTCTCTCTATATTTTTTGATTTAGGTATCGAAGGATTTGTGGGGATTCTCCACATTCTCAGCTTATCTTTTATTGATTACTTGCAGGATTTCAGTTCAAGAATTTCGAAAACAAGTTATCATATATATATAAATTTTTCTGACTTAGACATTGAAAGATTTATTAGAATTCTCCTCATCTTTCATATTGTCATTCGTTGATCACTTATAGGATTTTAATTTAAGAATTCCGAAAATAAATTATATCATATATATATATATATATATATATATATATATGTACGTTATGTGAAATTTTATGAACGATGTTATGTCAACTAGATCCTATTGCCGACATGAACACAACATTAAATTAAAATGGGTCAAACTCAAAATCCATAGCTAATCTTAATACACATGTATAAACATGCAAGCTGCAAAGTTTATGCTAATTTTAATGGGTATTTGACTAAAAACACTGCTAAGAAATTTCGTTAGGTGTATGGCATATTACGTATAGGTTGATATACATTATTCCTCAATTTAATATATAATTTTTGAGACAAACAAGTGCTCTTTTCTGTACCACCATTGTGAAAAGTATATTTGGTCTTTTTACATAATTAATAATAATAAGAGAAACATATAAACAAATAATGATGTATTATTGTTGTAATATATGATGCACATACATAAAAATCATATATAAACCAAAAATATTCTCATATTTTTTTGGGTTTACTATGCAATGCCAATTGATTCAACACGCAGATATATATTACAATTTGTGATATTAATTAATAATATGATAGGTTGAATTGCCACTAAGCAAAACGTGTGTGTGTGCAAAGAATGTAAGGACCATAACCATAACAGCCATCATTTGTTTTGTGGAATTTTTGTCAAAAGTTAACTAATTATGGTCCATATGAGTTGCGACATTGCCTAGAAGAAGGGCCACCACATCCATTTACAATGAAAAATTAAACCTTAAAAGTCTTACCCCTAGCTTTCTATGTAATGCTATGTTTCAATAGAAAGGATTTTAGCAAAAATTTAAATTTAAATTTGAAAACTATATAAATTTATATCCATAAAAATTTTAAAAATATATACAATAAAATTATGTTTGATATAAATAAATTTCATAAAATTTTCTAGAATTTATTTCCAATTTTAAATTATGTGTTTAGTTTAAATGAACATGTTATAAAATTCATTTGTAATTCCAAATTTTTAAGAAAGTATAAAAAAAAAAGTAATGGGAATATGTAGGCAACTCGCCTTTTTTTGTAAAAAAAAAATATGACGGAAAGTGAAAAAAGATAAAAATTTGACAGAATGTCTCAAGAAGATAGAAAACAAAATGAAAAGGAAAAGGAGAAGATAAAGAGAAAAAAAAACTTTTACTTTTTAAAAGATTGATATTGTCAAATTAGAAAAATTATACTGAGCAGTTTTAAAAAAGCTAGAAATCAGAGCTGATAGAATTAGCAGCAGATTAAGAATCAATCAGTTATTATCTACTACTGATATAAAAAATTTGTCAAACACGTTTTTCCTAACTTTTTAATGACAATTCTCTATCAGTAATCATGAAAATTTATTCAGAGAACTTAAACGGCAGATACAAGCATGTAGACTACAGTAAAATCAAACGAGCAATCACACATTAAATGTTTTTTCCAAGAAATTTTACTACCCTGTTCAGTTCTTATGTTGATTTTGGTTACTACAATCTTTTTCGAGTGTCCCTGCCTTGCTGTGATTACCAAAGCCATGCCAGATTGCTAGTTGATCCAAATAAGACATCAGTGATGTGCCTATTATCAGTTCATCGGTCTAACAATTGTCACAGATACATTTCCTTGCAACATATTAGAAGCCGTTATTTAAAAAAAAAAAAAAAATCTTTCGAGTAAGAGCTTCTAATCCTGATGATGCAAAACTGAACACATAGGAAAGATATGAATTATGGTTTGCAATTTTGTTGATTTACCTTAAGACAGCAACACTTACCCCTCAAATGCAAAGCCAGTAGTTTATCGCCCCAATTTTTGGCTCCCCTCCAGTGCTGCCCTTACTAACGCATTTATAACAAACTTTGCCAATTGGAATGGAACAGAACTGATCTCCCATTCCATTACTCTTAACTTCTATGATCTCATTATCCAAAACCAAGGCCTTCACAATCTCTTCGATTTGCTGTTTTGTTAATTCAGTATTGAATATTCCACTCCTTTTAATTGATTCTGCAAGTCCCTCCCATGTAGCAACTCTAAGCTTAATTATTTGCTTGGTACAGACCTCTGTCAAGAGCTTTATGAACTCTGTGTCGACTTGCTGGACAGCCCATAATTGCATGGAATGGAGAAAAAGAATTCATATAGCCAATAATAATAATAACTCCTTGAAACTACTGTGCAAATGCTGGACTTCAAGACAATGTAGAGATGTTTTTTTTTTTAAATATAATACAAAAATATCAGTAAGTGGCCTGATTACTTTATGTTGTCGTTTAAGTGTGTTTCAAACAAATAGAGGTAGGGCATTTGGCTTTCAAATGTATATTCTTCTTGTATTAATTACCAATACTTGCATTTCGAAATGAACAAACAAATTGACTGCCGAACATTATTATTATTATTATTATTATTATTATTATTATTATTATTATTATTATTATAGTAATTCCATTTTATTTATATAATATAAATAAATTATGTCCATAATAGTTATTTTATATACTAACTGAAACATCTCAAAAACATTTTACTGAGACTATCTCCAACCACACTCTCAAATTGATGTTTTGAGGTTGTAATGTGCACCAACCGCACGCCATTCCTTGCAGTAAATTTGCTGTAATGAACAGTCTCCTACCAAGTTTGTTGAGCACTGTTTATTGCTATAAATACTATTTCTTTTATTTTTTAAATTATATAATATTACTATACTTTTGCATTTCTAATATTTTAAAATAATTTCAATTGATATTATTTTATTTCCTTTACAATTACATAATAGTCATAAATTTTTACATAATATTTATTTTGTATACTTTTTATTTAATATTACATCCTAATATTTATTTGACTATTATTTTTACTAAATTTTAGCTGCACTTATATAAAATTTGAATTAAGATAATTGATTATTAAACAAAATTTTGATTAAAATAAATATAATATTTAATTTATAATATTTATAAATAAATATTAAAAATATTCAAATTGGATGAGTATATAACAAATAAAAAGTATGAATGTAATTTGTAAAGATAATAAAAAATAATAAAGTAATAAATAATAAAAGATATAAAAAAATATATAGAAAATACTCTTGTTTGTGTAAAAATTGATGTTATGGGTTGAAGATAAAATTAATGTACATACATAAATTTGGTGCAAAAATTGCACTAAATTTATAATTGGGTTGAAGATGGCCTACACACTACAAAACAACTATCAACTCATAGAAATAGCTAAATTAAATAGAGCATATATCATCAAAATATTAATTATAATAATTAGTTACACTTCAACTTGAGTAATTTTAAAAAATATAAAATAAAAATAAAAAAAATTATTTAATTTGTAAAATTATATTCGATTATTCCTTTATCTAATTTTAAGCTTTCATATGAATGTGAAATCATAATTATAAGGTTAATTAATTTACCTCAAGTGTTATGTATGTGTTTTAACTTTTAATTTTGATCAAATTATAATTGTAGTAAAATTGTAAATGCTATGTGGGTTAATTTTGCTAAATTTTAAAATTTAATATAAATATAAAAATAAAAATAAAAAAATTGTGATTTTTTGTACAGGATATTCTAAGATTTTTCAAACACACAAAACAACCATCAACAAGCAAAATTTATACCACATTTTGCTCTATTGGTCTCCCTTTATGCCAATTAATAAAATCTTAAAAAATATAATTTAAATAACTTAAAAAAAATTTACAAGAACCGAAATCATAAAATTAATCGAATTATTTGGTTCAATTAAGACTTAAAACTGATAAAAAATTCCAACTTGACAAGTGTCAACCCTATAGAGTCACTAGTGCAAAATTGTTATTGGTCGTTGAGCTTTAAAATCTATAGCTACAAGTTATTTTCTAACAATAGAAGAGTCAATTATTAAAAAAAAAAGGGATACCCAAAAGAAACAATAACAACACTAAAATTAAGCCGTCATCAGTAGAAGCCAAAACTGACCCCAACATGTATACCGTAATTTTTCATTAATAAAGAAGTTACTCGATCTCAAATTTATGAACTTAAATTAAATTAAATTAATTTTATAAATTAATAGCATTATAATTTAAATTTTACATCTTAAAATGTTATTGAAAAAAAAAATCACTATAGCTTATATGGAGAAGTAAACCTTCCATGTAATTGTACTTGTGGAGTTTATATATATATATATATAACACTATCATATATGTCCCAATACAAATCTAATCATTCACAATAAATTATTTTCTTTTTTTTTTAATTGCAATTATTTTTTCTTAACTTTTACCATCTAATTCCATCAATAAAACATTGGAAATCTTTTGTAAATGGATCAACATCTAGTTCTACATAAATTGCATCACGAATTGCATCACCGTTATACACTATTTGCATCATCTTGAGTTCAAAATTCAAGATTTAAAATATAATCAATCTTCTTATGATAACATGTTTATCACTCTCACTCAACTTTAAAATCATATCAATACAATATAATTTAATTTTGTCATTGTATAATTTTTCAATCATTATTATTTTTTCTTTTTAACAACTATATATCTAATGATTATTTTAACTATTTATGATGAATTATATTTGGTAGTTACACTTATATATATATATATATTCTTTTTCAATTCATTTTTAATTTTTTAAATTTTAAAATTTAACTTAAATAAATTAATAAACTATTACGTTCTTTATTTAATTATTTTTTATTAATAAAAAGTAACCAAATAAAATTATTATAGTAATTCTCATACAATATTGAGATGGACAAATATTTGATTACGAATTTTTAAAATATATAAAATGCTGAAAATTAACTTCAAAATATTAAAAACAAAATCAAATGCTAGTATAAAAAAGTTAGGAAAAATTTATTTTCAATTATGATATCTCTTATAATTAAAATTTTATATTTTAGTTCACATAAATTTTTTTATGTCTATATCTATAATAATTTGTAAAATATGCTGATTTATATTCTGTAGGAGTTAAATAGATTTAAAATAAAAGTTAAAAAATTGAATAAAAAATAATAAAATTGAAGAGTTTTAGAGACCGTGTAAAGTTTAGGGGCGAAACTATGTATTTTGCTATTTAAATATATATAGTTCGAAGATGGATGACTCGTTCATCGTAATGCCAAATACAGTCTTTGTTAGGAGGACATTGAAAACACATATTTACTCCACTCAACTGCCACCTATATCAGCTCCCTCCTACAATTCGTACATACCTCTCCTCTATTACGTCTCAACTGAACTCACGAGAGTAGTTGTTTGCATTCAATTCTAATTAAATTTTGACAAACTCCATTTAGCAAAATAATTAACGAAGTCATTATAACTAGTGAATATTAAGCATAAATTTGTTTGCTATTTTTTTTTTTTTTTACCAAAGTGGAGGGAAAGGCACATTTGCACCTCCAACAGGTCGAGACCTCAGGAACAATATGTTTGCTAATTAATTAATGGATTAATCACCCAAATTATTGAAGAATTTGAAAATGTATCGAGCTAATTGATAAATCGTTAAAGTTAACAATGGATGAGTAGATGAAACTCGCATGCGAAATATGCTGTAATTGCTTTCGGTTGCCTTTTTTGAATAAATGTTTTTTGTTGAAAGTTCTATGTGTTTGTACTTAACGCCACAACAAGCCAAATAATCAAAGGAAGAAAAAAATATATTACTAAAACTTCACTTAGAATTTTAATAAAATACAAATTAAGTGGTAATTTCTTTTTAAAATATTTGAATCGTACCATCATTAATTTAAAAAGAAAAAATTGTCTCCTATCATAGAATTTATTATACTTAAATCACATGATTTTCCTATTAACTAAAAAAATTTTATTTTAAAAATCTTCATTTAAAAATAAAAACATGAAGGCTAATAGTCAAGAAGAAAAAAGTGGAGAAAACATTATTTAAAAAAATACGTGACATTTTTTTTACCATGAGTATTTTCTTTTAATGATGCAATTAATATATCTATACAGTTAAAATATATATGTGCATGTCGTAACTTTATAACCTACTGATTTAAGTGATGAACATTATAAAGTGAGGTCATAGGTTCGATCCCACACTCTCTCTCAACCTCCCACTTGTTCAATATATATATATATATACAAACACACATTATTATTAATAATTGTTGAGATCAATTAACAGTGAATTATTCTCATTTAAACAATATTTTGAGTTTGAATCCTGGTGTATACAATCGTATTAAATTAGTTATTGAGAAATATTTATGGATATAATCCTATCCAAGTTAAATTGAATTAGTTAAATAGTGATGTTTGAATACTGGTAATTTGAACGTACATAGTGAATACTTAAAAAAATTAAAAATTCATAAACTTGTTTGTTGACAAGGGTTTTTCTTTGTCTTGTCTATTGACAAGGTTTTTTTTTTTTTTATCAAGTTAAACATTCTTAATCATTGTTTTCTCAAATCTTTCTTTTTTGTTTCCTGCCTTTTGCTCTTATTGTTCTCTTCTGTCTCTTTTAGTCGTTTTTTCCTTCTATTTTTTTCTTTATGGCTTCTACGAGTGATTCTTCGCTTGAAGAAATTTATGCCAATATGTTCATAACTAATTATGAAGTAAGGGTTGAATTGGAAGCGGATGATAGTTCTGATGTGCCAGCAAACTTTCGATATTGTTTGATTGGTCAATTTCTCACTGACAAACCTATCAAGTTTGATGTTATATGAAATATACTGGCTTCTCTATGGTGACCAATTTACAGAGTGGGCATCAGAGAAGTTACACAAGGGATCTATAGTTTTAGTTTTACTATGCCAAATATATGAATAGAGTGTCATCCAGTGGTCCATAAACGTTTAATAATTAGATGCTTTTGGTGAAACAACTTTGTGAAGATGATAACCCTAGCATGGTTAAATTATTTCATGCTAGCTTTTGGGTGCAGGTGAATGATATTCCTATTGGCTACAAGTCATAGAAGGTGGCCACTCAAATAGGGGATTTCCTTAGTAGCTATATTGAATCGAATTCGAATAACTTTAATGGAGGATTGCAATCCTATATTCGCATTCATGTTATGATGGATGTTCAATTGCCTCTTAAAAAGAGAATGAAGGTAAAAAACATAGAGGGTAGTGGATTTAGTTTAATTTTCAATACGGAAGACTCCTCATCTTTTGTTTTGTTTAAAGAATACTTAGCGACACTGAAGATTTTTATGAAAAAGCTTTCTCTTCTTTTGAAGATCTTCCTCAAGCTTATTGTAATGAGCTTGTTACTCCGATTCGTCAAAACCAATATCAAATGGGAATGCGATGGCTTCGTTATAGTCTGACGGTTACTGAAAATGATAAGATGCTAGTTGATTCTCATCCATTTATTAAGCCTAATTTTTCAGTAAATTCTAAACATGGGGAGAGTAATGGTAACAGTCCTAAGATCATGGAAGATGGAAAAGGCAAGATGGTTGACGTTGATGGCGCCACTAATGGTGGTATTATTTTAACTGAGGTAAAAAGACATAGAATGGAGAAAGAGCAGTTTCAAGTTGTAAGAGATAATAGGTTAAATCCAAGCCCAGCTATTGTTGCAAATATGGATTCAAAAAATGGACCAGCGGTGGGCCCTGAAAACCAGGCCGACCAAGATCAATGAGTGTGCTAAATTGGAACTATCATGGGCTTGGCAACCTACGAGCAGTTCATGTCCTTATGGACTTAGTTCATAAGCCTGATTTTATTTTTTTAATTGAAACATTATCTTATAGAATTATATTGGATTTTCTAAAGTCTAAATTAGGTTATATAGGTCTTTTTGTGGTGGACCCTATAGGCCAAAGTGGTGGGTTGGGTCTTTTTTAGAAGATGCTAGGTATGGCTCAACTTTTTAGTTTCTCCCTAAATCACATCAATGTCTTGGTGTCCATTCAAAATAAGATTTTTTTGACACTTATTGGCTTTTATAGGTGTCATGAGAGAGCTAAGCGTTGTGATTCTTGAAATCTTTTTTATACACTTTATGTTGCTAATTCTCTCCCTTGGTGTTGTGTGGGGGATTTTAATGATATTTTGGCTCATCTTGAGAAAATTTAGGGGGGGGATTAATCAACCTTAACTAACGGGTTTCGTAGAGCCATTAAAGAATGTCATCTCATTGAGATTCCTATATTGGGTGGCCATTTCACTTGGAGTAGAGGGTGTGGGTATGATCAGAGGGTTGCTGAGAAGCTTGATCACGCATTACCTAACTTGGATTGGTTTCTTCATTTTATAGAGGCTAAGGTGTGGAATCTTGGTGTTGCTTCTTCTAACCATATGCCTTTATTCATTCTCCCTGTGCTAGTTTGGATGAGCCAAAATTTATGCCAATTTCGATTTGAGAATTGGTGGCTTTGTGAGAATAGGCATAAATTGATTGTTCATTCTAGTTGGCAAGCTGATAGTTCAGCGTCTGTTCCCTTATGCATTGCTTGCTGTGCTTTGAATTTAGATCAATGGGGTAGTAGTTCAGATGTTGATTTTTGCTCTAAACTTAAATCCTGTAAGGATTAGATGTCTCGATTTCATGGGTTATGGGATGCTACATCTATCATAACTTATAATAAGGCTAAATCAAATTATTTTAAGGCGCTAGCTCAGCATGAAGCCTTTTGGAAATAGTAGGCTAAGCTAAACTGGTTGAAAAGGGGGAATTTGAATATAATATTTCTACTCTTCAGCTTATGCTCACCAAAAAAAAAAAGATTGACTGTTTTAAGGATGATGAGGGTAATTGGTGTTCTTAGGAGAACGGTTTATAGGATTTAATGATGAGTTACTTTGATGATCTTTTTTCTTCCTCTCAGGGCTAGCTAGATATTGTTGATGTTGTTCCTTCTTATATTACTATGGAGCATAATGAGACTTTTTTGGCTCCTTTCTCTGCCCAAGATGTTAAAAAAGCTTTATTTTCTATACACCCGAATAAATCTTCAGGTGCTAACGGGATGAATCTGGGTTTTTATAAAAAATATTAGGATATTGTTGGTAAGAAAGTCATAAAGGCTTGTCTTGAGTATGTGAATAATTATAATTTACCTATTGGACTTAATGATACATCACTTGTTCTTATCCTTAAGAAGTCTAATCCTAAAGTGATGAGCAATTTTTTGTCTATAACCTTATGCAACATCCTCTATAAAATTTTTGCTAAGATATTAGCCAATCATTTAAAATTTATTCTTCTTATCTTATTTTGAAATCTCAGTGTGCCTTTTTTTTAGGAAGGCTTATCTTTAATAACATTATGGTGGCTTTCAAGATGCTTCATTATATGAAGAGAAAGTCTTAGGGAAAGGAGGGGTTTGTTGCTTTGAAAATTATATCAGTAAAGCCTATGATAAGCTTGAATGGGTTTTCTTGAAGGCTATGATGAGTAAAATGGGCCTTACAGATAGATGGATCAATATTATTCTTATGTGTGTAACTATAGTTCAGTATCATGTCTTGCATGATGGAGATGATATTAGGCCTATCTTGCCTCAATAGGGTCTTCATTAAGCGAACCCCTATCTCCCTAGTTATTTATTCTTTATGCTGAAGGTTTGTCTATGCTTATTAATCATAAAATTTCTTCTAGGGATTTGCATGGTATTAAAATCACTACAGGTGCTCTTATGGTGTCTTATCTCTATTTTTGCTAATGATAGCTTATTTTTCTTTAAAGCTAATCAAGAGGAATATTATACAATCAAGGCTATTCTTCATGATTATGAGACTACTTCTAGCCAAGTAATTAATTTGTCTAAATCTTCATTATTTTTTAGCACTAATGTTACTAATGTTCAGAAATCTTCTATTCTGCTTCATCTACGTATTCACAGAGATGGTGGTGATGACTGTTACCTTGGGCTTCCCTATATTATTAGTAGAAATAAGAAGGTTATTTTATCATTTATTAAAGATAAGATTTGGCAAAGAATTTATGGCTGGAAAAAGAAGTTTTTATTTAAAGCGAAAAAGGAAATTCTTCTAAAGAAAGTTATTCAACTAGTCCTAAATTAGACTATAAGTGTGTTTCTTCTTTCACTTAATCTTTGTGTTGATCTTAAGAAGATGATGAACTCCTTTTGGTGGGTTTTAATAGTGGGTTATTAAAAGGTATCATTTGGAAGAGCTGGGATTGCCTTTGTGTGCCGAAAAGTAAAGGCGGCATGGGTTTTAGAAAGCTCCATGATATGAATTTATCCTTCTTAGGGAAGCAAGCTTGGAAACTTGTAACTAATCCTTCTTGTTTATTCTCAAAAAATTTTAAAGCTTGCTACTTTCCTAAATATTCCTTCCTTAATGCTTTTATTGGGTTGTAATCCAAGCTATATTTGGCGAAGTGTTTTTACTGCCAAGGATTTGATTCATGACAGGTGCAAAATTCAAATAAGGTCTGGGGACTCAACTCATGTATGGGGTGATCTGTGGCTAATTGGTTCTCAGGCTTATATTTCATCCGCTGCTCCTGATTCTTTGTGCTATACCACTGTTAATTAGTTGATGATCCCAAGTGATCGCCAATGGGATAGAGATTATTAGTGATTTGTTTAATGCCACTGATCAAGCTTTAATCTATTAAGTTCCTTTGAGTATGCGATCTCCCTCAGATTCTTTTTTTTAGAAACCTGATATAAAGGGTGTTTATACTGTTCGGAGTAGCTATAAAATATGCACAATTAATTTGATTGCCCAATATGCTAATGATAGTGTTTCGTGTTAGAGGAAGATTTAGGATGCTAAAGTGCCCTCTAAAGTTAAACAAATGGTATGAAGAGTTGCTACTTTTTATATTCCCACTTTGGATATGTTATAAAGTTGTCGAGTTGATGTGGGTACTCAGTTTTATTGATGTAAAAGACATAATAAGAGCATTTTCATACTTTTTTTCTTTGCCCCTTTGCTTCTACTTGTTGGAGGTTGTCAAGTTTGACTTAATTTAATGTTTTGGCTTCATCTTTTATTAAGTGGATCCATTTCTTAATTCAGAAGTTGAGTAAAGATGATTTTGTGGTGTGAATAATGATCTGCTGGTCTATTTGGCAAGCCAGAAATGACTTAATTTGGGCAGGAAAAATTTTTCCCCCTCAGGAGGTGGTTAACTTTGCAAGTTCTCATATTTTCCAATGGGTGTAAGCGCAATCTAAACTCCTTTTCCTTCCTCAATCATCTCTGATCAATGACCATTTGAGTGGGGTTGTTAGCTAGACTAAGCCCCATACTAGTTATCGAAAATTAAATGTTGATGCTGCCCTATTTGCTTCTTTGAACAAGATGGGTTTTGGCATGGTCCTTTGAGATGAAATTGGTTCATTTATTGCTTCTATGTTTGTTCCAGCTTTAGGTTGTTCTGATGCTTGTCTTGTTGAAGTCTTGGGTGTTCGTGAGGCCTTGAGTTGGATCAAATGCAATTAGTGGTCATCTGTGTCGATTGAGATAAATTCATTGGTTGTTTATAGTGCTATTTAGCAGTAGTGCCAAAATGAATCTTCTTTTGGTCTTCTTATTGACGATTGCCTTAGGTTGTTATTTGATTTATCACATGTTAATTTGTGTTTTGTTCGGCGTTGTGCGAACCAAGTAGCTCAACTCTTAGCTTGAACTTCTGTTTCTCTGTTAGACCCTATGCTTTGGGTGTTTTTCCCCCAAGTTTTATTTTTTATGTACTTCATTCTGTTTTGAGTTCTTAATGCAGTTTTTATTTTATTCTTAAAAAAAATACTGGTAATTTAAATAAAATAAAATAGGTATAATTTTTTTAATTTGTATTATTTAAAAACCAGAAGGTTCATTGGAATATATATATATATATATATTTTGTCTAAACATGAGGTGTCTTGAGAGGATCCCAACTGTAAGAGGCCTTTAAGTCCGTACCACACCCAGACTAATCTTCATTCTAATCCCTCTTCGACCCGGGAAGGAGCTTGAAGGGCGGCAAAAGTTTAACTCAAGAGTTTTTTAAATAGTTGCGTATCAAGGCTCAAAACTAAGATCTCTAATTAAGCTGAAAGAGTTGTCACCAACTCATTCACATCCTTTTGGATTCGTTAGGATATTTTTAAAGACAACCTTAATGGTTGTGATTAATTAAGGTAAGTAGGTGTACATGCATGTGAAACACACGCATAGGGATACGTTAAGAGTCAAAATAAATCAAGTAGAACAAGGAAACTGCAGTGACTCAATGTAAAAAGAATAAGCAGTCAAATCCGCGTTGTTAAAAGGCAAAATAAGGCTGCTGATCATACATTGCATCATTGAATTACACCATTAATTAAAGATTAGTTTGTTTTAATTTTACACAATTCTTTCTTCCTTAGCTCTAGAAACTTAATAATTTAATTAGAGTCTTTAGTTAATTAATTAATTAATAGAAAATAATATAAAACAGTATGTATTTTTCAGTAGAAACGAACATGGATGGGCAAGGAGAGAGCAACACAGAGCTGGCTGCTATGCCTATCTATAGAGCTATAATACTGTTTGTTGAAAACTTGCAGAAGATTTTACACATTAATTAATTAAGTTCTTGATTGTATGCTGTCTATTTTAATTTAAAAGATGAAGGTTATCAGACCCAGTTGAGAGAGAGCAAACAAGATCAAGAATTGATAAGAAGCTGATGATGATGATATATAAGAGAAACTAATATCATCATCATCAACGAATTTTTTTTTTATCATTAACAAGTGAATTACATAAAATCCACATATATATGTATATATATCAAAATAGTAATTTTAGCGATATATATATAAAGAAAGAAGGATTAGCTAGCTAGATTAAGCTAGTTAATTTCAATGTTTGTGATTCTGGGTATAGATGTAATCAGTATGAGCAGCGAGGGTTCTTCTCATCAAGCACTCTTCTTCTCCAACTCCTTCACAGCTTTCTTCTAGCACCTCTGCACGCTCTGTTTCAACACCCTAACAATAATCCAAGAAAACCACATACAGCCCACAAGTCAAAACCATGTGTATATTGAAAATAAGCAAAAGATCATTTACACAGCTTAAATATACAAACAAGTCAAGTTTCAACCAACCTGTTGGTGATTCTTGGCCAAGGAGCCACTAGAAAAGGCGGGCTCGGGGCGGCCGGCGTGGATCATCAAGGTGGAGCAGAGGACGATGGCTACCAAGAAAAGGGTGGCGAAGTTAACCTTAATTGCCATATTTTTGTTTGCTATGTTAGAGAAGGCTGAAGGCTATGTATAATAGTAGTAAAGAAGAGAGAATTGAGCTTTTGTGTACAAATTGATGGTGTGTTGTGCAGTGTATTTATAGAGGGTGGATAAGACATAGAAGGAGGAAAGGGCTAATTAAAAGCTATGGTGCATGTGAACTCGAGATTCTTAGATGAGATTTCACCTATAGCTGCTTATTTAGAACATAAAAAAAAAAAAAAGTTTTATGTGACTAATTTTATGTAATATATATATAAGCCTAAATATTGATATACTGAAAATTAGTAAACAGTATTTTTTAATTAATGATAGAATTTAAATTATATATTTTAAAATACTTTTAAATAAAAATTATTATTTAAATACTCTCATAAATATATATTAAAAAAAATTATTCAACAACATATTAAAAAATTATTCTAGAAAAAGAAATACATGAGATAAGAAAAAGGTAGAATTAATACTAAAAAAAGAGAATTTGAAATTATGGATTATGGATTTATTCGCCTTAGATTCGGTGTGCATGTTACTACATACATATTTATGGAATGAATAATGCTATTTAATCCATATTTTACACCAAATTTTTATAATATTATGTTATTGGTAATATAATTGAACAATATGTTTTTAATGGGTTTAACAAATTAAATAATTCTATATCAAGTGAGTGAAAGATTACTTTGACGGAAAAAATAGCATGCAGATTTAAATTATATTATCGTCTTGTAAAAAAATAATTTTTCTTCAATTTTAAAAAAAGGACAATTCATTATTGGATATTTTATGAATATTTAAATTATTTAATTTTTTATTAATAAAAAATACAAAAAATAGTTAAATAAGTATTTAAATAGTTAATTTTTTATTAATAAAAAATACAAAAAATAGTTAAATAAGTATTAAACATTAAATAATATTGTTTCCGATGGAATGTCTTGACTAACTTGGTTTTGTTTTTCTTTTTTCCTCTTGACTTAAAGAGAATAAAATTTCTAGTTTCACATTTTGTGTCTTTAACCAATCACAAGAAATTTTAAAAAATATAAAGACCATTGGAATTTAGTCTGTATGAGGTTATTTTTATTAAAATAATATGTTACGTAGTTATTAATTTAGTTATTAAGAAATTTTCACAGTTATTATAATTTTTTATCAAATTAATTTAATTGAAGTTCAATAAAATTTAAATGTTAATTATTTAAAAAGTATATTAAATAAATAAGTAAAAATTTTACTGTTTTGTTAACTACATTGAATGCATCAAATCAAATATTTATGTGTGAAAAGGAAATGTTTAATACAATTTGGACAACAACAACTCCTTTGATACCTGAACATTAATGACAATTTTTTTTAATAAAAAAAGTCATTATCATCCTAAGGATCAGTAAATTAAAAGGAAATTTTTGTTTAAACAAGAAAACAATAAAAAAAAAAAAAACCTAAGGTTTTAAAAAAATTTCAGTGTAAATGTAAAATTTTTGTATTATAAAAAATATAACAAATAAGTATTAGTATTGTCACATTATACAAATAAAAATTGAATCACCTAAGCACTTATAAAATATAACAAGATCATTCTTTTTTTGAGTTATATAAAAAATAATTTTACTAATTAACAATAATTATATGAATTCTATATTTTCAAGATATTTTTTATTTATCAAAAAAATTTATAAAATAAAATATAAAAATTGATGCATGACAAGAGGTGTAGAAAGACCAATTTTGGCGAGATCAGACCCAAAAAAAAAGGAAAACTTAATTTGATTTAATAATCTCTCATTGAATTCCTTGTAGAATTAATGTTTTCTTACAGGTATAGATAGATAGATATGCTGTCATTGTCGGCTTTATGTAATAGTGAATTATTGTTTGCATTTCAAGCAAAATTTGGTAGCAGCAGCAACATATGTGATGAGATTCATATCTACCAGCTTCAGTCGGAAAATTAAAACATAAAAATTTAAATAATTTGCTATGTTTCTTCTAATTTTGCATGTGTTGAATTAATAATAATAATATTATTATTATTATGCAGGTGTAGCCTTAGCCAAATAGTAAATCCTTATAGGCATGAAGGAAGATTTCGGTATTAAATTCTCTCATTTTTCTCTTTATTTGTAATAGTTAAAAGAATTAATATTATTATAATTACTATCTCAACAATTACATATAAAAAGTATTATTACATATTATTATCAATAACCGTTGGATCAATTTATTGGTCAAATTTGTTACGATCCGAATGTGAAGGCACATGACCGGTATTAAAGAATGAATAGGTATAAGGCTTTCAAAATTCATAATAAACCTTAAAGAAAAGAAAAATAAAATCTTCAAATTTAAAACTTTATTTCATGAAAGAACACATTATCAAACTGATTTTTCTAAAAAAAAAATATAATCGTGTGCAACATAAAATATTCTCCATCATTAAATATCATAAATCAATCTTAAAACATTATACATAAGCGTGGTTCATTAAAATGCAGTACATAAGTATACTTAAGTTTTACAAACTCATAGTACAAACATTACTGCAGTATTTTAGAGTTACTACTACAATACAGCTTATAATGACCTATATAATATAGTCGATGATGAAAAAATCCAGCGTAGAGGCGGTTTGAGGTCAAAATCCCAAACTCCTGAAAAAAAAAATTAAGGGGAATCAAACCTCACTGAGTAAGTTAGTAAAAAAAGCTGTACGGTTTGAAAACATTTTTGAAAACCATATATATATAGTAAAAATAATTTATATCATATATTTATATATAGCTTTTGAAAAAAAAATCTCGGTAAAACTCTAAACCCAAATTTCTAAATGGCCAACTGGACCCACTTAATCCACATAGACTGTTGGTCCCCGAGAGCAAAGGCATTAACCGAAGCACTAAGCCGCAGTCATCCACTTAATCCAAATACATGGCACTGGCAGTCCTCGAGAGTTAAGGCATCAACCGAGGCACCCATCCCAGTCCATTATTAACTTTCCAATCACTGGCGGTCCCCGAGAGCAAAGACTTCCACCGAGGCATCCGTCCCAGTTTATATCCATAAGTCATACATACATCGGATCCATCTCTCAATCTCTATCATGTGCACATGGTCCTGGTAAAACACACCAGGTAGCCTATTCTACCAAAATTTCTCAAAACTAATTTTAAATAAATAAAATGCACTCAAATCTTAAATTGCAACATTTAAATTAAATAAATCATATAATAATTACTAAAATATGAGCGCACACATCTTTAAATAAAACACACGCACATATCAATTTATCAACTTGCAGGACGAGGTTGAAGATTGATGACCGTGCGTCTGCCTCGATCCAAAAGCTCCCGCTCCGGTACTTTCTAAGAAAAAATAACAGACCTATTTTAAAAACACGTCTAGGGAATTAAAATCAAAAATCGACAGAAATAGCAAAATTCTAAACTGACTCAAGAAAGACCGGATAAGACTCGATAGATAGGAAAAACCCTAATTAACGTTAGGAATTTACGAAAAATGTCACGTTTTACGAGAAAATCTATCAAAATTTCAGCAGAGTTTCCTCTGTAAAACGGACATCTCTCTACCATAGGTAGAGCCATTCTTGTACAAAAAACGCACTTCTAAAAATTCACACACAATCTACACTCAGGTCGACTCTCTAACAGAGTATTAGTCCCGACCGAGTTCACAACTTAACAAAACATCACAACTTAATTCTAACTAATAAAATTCATGAAAATATTACTTTCATAAATAAACATTAAAATCATACTTAAAATATAACATAGCACTTAATTAAATTTAATTAGACATAAATATATAAAAATTCATAATTTCCAATAATATAAATTATTCTTAAAATATGCATATATAATCCATAATTAATATAACTATCAACAAATACCTTAATTAAAACCATTATGTTAAATACAACCATATATATATTTTTGTTACCAAAATAATATATTATACATATATATATATATAATATTTGGAAACAATATTCAAAATTAATATTACTTAATTAAAAATACCAATTAATTTATAAAAATCCTCTAAACCTCTTAAATATTAATAAAACCAACTAAAAAATATATTTAACTATAATTAGCATAAAATTACATATTTATCCATATAATAGAAAAATACACATAATATATCCATATTACTCAAAAATTCTATAAAAATTATATAAATACATAAAAATTATTTTCTCAACATAAAATTTCTTAATATCAATAAAAACATATAATTAACTAATAATTTCTTCCAAAATATAAATTTAACCTAATTATCCACATTTGACATAAACTTAAAATAATTATAAAAATAGTATAAAAATCACAAAGACTATAAATTAAGTTCTAAAATTAATAACATTTAATGATAATACCAATTATCACAATTTCATAGTTTTTAAAAATTAATTTTCTGAAGTTAATAAAATATCCAAAATTCACAATTAACACAATAATTTTCTATAATCTTAAATAAAAATCAATATACTAAAAATAAATAACAATAATTACTCTAATTTACTAATTAAACTCAAATAAAATCAAATAAAATAAAATAAATTCTGTAAAATAAAAAAAATCAAAATAATATACCAAAATTAGATTTAAACAACTAACTAGTATAATTAACCAATTAACTTGGGATAATTAAAGTTTAACACCTAAACAACCTGTGAACAACCTAAAAACAACTCAGAACAACAAGTTGCCTACCTCTATTTCCGTTGTCGGAAATGGTTGCAGCGGTGAGGCAAGGTGTCGACCGTCACCTGAGGAGGCAATGCAGGCGGGAGGAGGCAATGCAGGCGGAGGGAGCAACAGACAGCGTTGATCTGGTTCGGACAGTGACAGAGGAGCTTGAACCGAGAGAGAGAGCAAGGGAGACGTCGGAGGGAAGAAGAGAGGAGGGAAGGCAGCCAGGGGAGGGAGAAGACGTCGAAGGAGGGTGGTGGTCCGGCAGAAGGCTGGAAGGTGCAATGAGGGTGGTGGTTCGGCAATGTGACGGGGAGGAGAGGAAAAATGATGTTTTTGGGTGTTTATGCATATGTGTATATATATATATGTATGAATGTATATTAACCCCTAATTGTACATACTATTTTAATATACATATATTTAGTGTAAAACCCTAATAATATATATTACATATAATAGCCTTGAAAATAAGAAAGGTAATATAGAATAAATTATATTTATAAAATAGTTATATAATATTTAATATTATAGAAAATATAATTCCTTAAAATAATAATAACATAACCCTAATATAAGCATACTATCTTTTAAATTATGTATTTGCATAAAATGTCAATATATAAATCACAAATAATAGAATAATTTAAATATAAATTTTTGAATTTATTAACACTGCATATCTCATATTAAAATAAATTAATTTAAAAATAAGGTATTACAAAATATATTAGTTAGAGTTCAATAGATTCTAAATATCGATAATTCAGATCAAATAGTATTTTTATTTGTGTAAAAAATTGTTATCTACTCAATTTATATCTAGTTACTTAAACACTAAATTAATAATTGACAAAAAAAAACACTAAATTAATAAATGAATAAATGAATAATACATATTAAATAACTGAATTATACATTGATAATTTGATATTCAATTATATAACTGAATTATACATCGATAATTTGAACATTAATAATATGTATTACTCATTTATTTATTATATTTGATATTCACGATATTTGATAGTCATAAGAACTTTAATAAGTTAGACTCACAACACTAACACAAAATTTCTAATATCCATTTTCTCTATATTTAAATTCCAACATTACCCCTTGAACCAATAATTTTTTAATTACAACTAAAAAGAACATTACTTTAAAAAAAAAAAAAAAAGAAATGTCAACGTTTAAACTTCTAGGTTGTATATGGCTGTAAACACCTAATGTCTACTATAACAGACGACACTCAGGTGCAAGATTTGACAATAAACAAAAAATACACGTATTCGTCCAGTGAAAACCATGTTCATCCATCGAAGAGAAAAGAGGTTTTAGATTTGTACTTCGGTGTTTAATGCTGAAATCGACATGCATCAAGACTTTACAAAACTAATTAATAACCCTCTCCTTACGTAGAAATGTTCATCCATATCCCATTTTTTCATCAACTCGTTTTGTGTGTTTTATATATATTTGTGAACTGTAGTTCAATATATATATATATATATATATATATATTTATTTGTGATCTAGAATGCCCAAGAGGGACTAGTCCAACCCTTTTTTTTTTTTTTCTAATGCTGAAGCATATACTTAGGTCACCATATTTAAAATAAAATTTATATGTAAGCTATCGATATTTAAAATTTATTAAATTTTAATTAATTTAAATTTAAATCAATTTAAATAAAACAATTAAGGTAATAAAAGTGTTTATTTTCCAACAACTAATTAATATTATTATACAAATTGTAATTTGAAGGTAAAATACTATTTAACGATAGTAATATCCTGTTAGCTGATGCTGAAAATTATTGGTCTCAAAAACAAAAATTTAATGGGTCACCATTGACATGTTAGCTGGTCTGAAGTATGAAATCATTTAGCTCTAGAACAGTTGACATATATTTACATATCAATAAGTGGCAAAATAACCGTTCTGTTAGTGGACTTCAGTAGCTAGTTAATGATGGGTGGTATTTTGACTTCATTTTTTTTCTCACCATTCACAACCCAGAATCATAGCCACTAATTGGTCTTCCATATGCTGTTAATTAACACTTTCATTAGTCTGAATCTATACTTAATATCGATCTGTAATTACCCATAAAAAAATTAATTGATCATTGGTTTGATGATATGAATACTTTTTTTTTTTTTTTTTTTTAACTGGCAAGAAACCCAAATTCATAGCTAAAAGGTGTTTTTTTAAAAAAAAAAAAATTATAATGGAGCTTCCAATATAAGAATAGTGGTGTTAGTGAGAAATCCAACAAGAATTTGCAAGCGCAATAAAAGCATAATGCATATTTTCAAGCAAGAATTATGCATGGGTTGTATGTATGTACATCAAAGTTGGTCATGTTTTCGATTTGGTTGCCAGCCATCCGCCCACCATTTCCTTGTCTTTTTTGTGATCAATGAAAAATGAGTGGTTAAGCAAAATGATTAAATGTATTTTATACATATACTAATTGAGTTTTATTTCTTCAATTTAATGGAAAAAAAAAACATAAAAGATTAGTACAAAGAAAAAAAATTATATGGATATATTGAAATTCTCCAAAAATTATATATATATATAAAAAATTGAGCTACCAAGATAGAATATGTAGGTGGAATTTTTTTTGTTATGTCTTTTTATTATTTGACATGTGAATAGCATTAATATTGTATTATTAAAACATAAAAATTTATAGTTTTACTCTAAATTGATAATTTATATATATGTCAAATAATTAAAGTAGATAGCAGAAAATTCTCTTTTATCAATCAGAAGAAAATTCTTATTGGAATTATATTTAATAGTAATTAAATTGGTAGTTGGTTAGGTTTAGAATTCGAAAAATGTTCATATTCACAGAAGATCTTGAAATATCTAATATATGTGGGATTCATTTTGACAAGAAAACAAATATATGTGAGATTTTTTGTTGATAATATTATATTATTTATAAATAACTGAAGATGTTAAAAAAATGCCAATAACTACTCATTCAACGTTTTGATTTTAAATTATGATAAATATCATTACGTTAAAATAAATAAATAAATTTAATAAATTCTAAATATCAACAGTTCAGATAAAAAAATTTAAAATTAATTAAATAAAAAGAAGGGGAACTCAGTCACGTAATATGATGATGCTTCAATCAATTTTTCATATTGGACGAACGTGACCAATTAGAATTAAATTTGTAATAATGTCTTAATCACAAGAGCCGTGTGCATTTATCGGAAACGTAACACCAAGTGTTTACAAACTATAAAATTTTGGTCATGCAAAGGTCATTCAATGATAAAACTATTAAGATTCCATAATTAATATATAAATAAATTATATTTTTCTTTCTGAAATTTAATCTAATCAATCTATTATTTAAAAATTAAATTTTTATATTTTTTAATTTTAATTTCCTTAATATTTTAACTTTTCATTATAGTACGTATATCTTAGTAAATAAAATATTTTATTCTTTTTATTTTATAAAAGCTAACACTATAATTTTTTTAATAAGATAAAATAATTTATCTTTTATTTTTATAGCTATTTTAAATTTTTAAAAAATTACAATTTTAACTAAATTTCCAATACCAGCATATATCTTCATCTAACACTTCAAAAAGTAAAATTAATTTGTCTTCACTTAGAGATTATATTATTTTATGTTCATAAAACAGGTTCTTCATTTATAGTCTAGTGGTTCAAATGATGAATATTATAAGGTGATGTCATCGGTTCAATCCTCCACTCCCCCTTCACCTCCTAATTGTTTAAAAAAAATAGAGAAATTAGAATGTATTTTGATGTAAGATATTAATAGAAAAAAATTTATAGATGAATAAAGTTTTTGATGGAAATAAAGCTAAAATGATGTAAATTTTGATATTCAAATCAAAATGATGAGCGTTAATTAGGTCAAAATTCTAAGAAAAATGTAATTTATTTATTTATTATTATTATTTTATATTTAATGTGTTCGATACTTAATAGTCACATAATATCGACTATTTATTTTGAAATTCAAGTTCATTAAATAATATAAGAGGGACATAATCCTTAACATATATTTCTTTTCAAATATATATAACTTTTTCATTTAAATTTTTTTTTTACTATTTAAACTAAAAAATATTTTCATTTATTGAATTTATTATATGCTAGAGTTCTAGATGCCAATACAGAGACAAAATATTTGTAATGCTTTTGAATTAAGATAGAGAACATTGAAAATAAAATAATGAAGAAATAAAACTAAGTTTGGATATATAAAGAAACAAGATGTGGGTAGGTGTACGAAATAAGGTGGGGCAAAGTAAAAGATCTTGCTTTATATTAAGGTTTGACTTTGACCAAAGACAAAACGAACTAAAAATTAATTTTAAATTAAAATACTCATGAAAAGCTAGAAAATAATAGAAGAATATTTGAAATTAACATTTTTAAAAAAGAAGAAGAATTCAATTAACCGAAAGAAAATATTTGTAAGAGTCAAAAGAACTTCTAATTAAGTATAACCCTTTCGGTATGTAAAGCTTATTTTGTTGGGAGAATCAAATTGTATTTAGATTTTGTTGAATAAAATTTCAACTTAGCTTTATCAATTAATTTTTTACTATTTTTCTTGGTGCATTGGAAAATATTATTGATGTAATTCAATTGTTATGATTCCAATTTAAAGCCGTAAATTGAGCTAATACATATTAAGCATTTAATTATCAAATATAAAACATTTAAAATACATATTATTTATTTATAATTAGTAAACTTCCACGTGTTTCACACATGAACAAAATTTTTTTCTAAACTCGTAATAGTTAAAAACTATTAAACATGTACTCTGATATTATTATTATTATTATTATTATTATTATTATTTTATAAAATTTTAAAAATAATAAAAATATTATTTATTTATTTAAAAATTTAATGTTAACTTAATAAGTGTAGTTTATGGTTACTTTATTTTTTACATAGTAAAGTTTATTTTATTAATAATCATTATTAGATAATTCAATATACTTTCATATAATGGTGATAAAAGTAAAGTAAAAATAAAGTAGATAAAAACTAAAGTCACCGTAGAATTTCTCAACTTAATATAGTTATATTCATTACAATTTTGATAAATTTTTTATTTAAATAATTATATGATACTCATTCAATATTTTGTATAATTAATATTTTCAACTCTTGAACTAATTTTATATAAAAAAAATATTATGACCATAATTAATTATAAAATAATAAAAATCATTAGTTATTTTCAATAAAAAATTTTAGAAATAATAAAAATTATATTTTCTTTATATAAAAATTTAAATATTACAACATCAATCGTTAAACTTATATTTATTAAAAATTTACTAAATTCTTAATTTAAACCGTGACACTTTATTTTTAATATCTTTAATATTAATACATTTATTCACTCAAAAGTAATTTAATCTAATTTTTAACTTTAACTAATAAATAAATGATAAAGATCAATTAATTTAATTCTAACTCTTTTATATTTAATTTTATAAAAATATTCAAAAACAATGATTATACTACTTTTTTTTACAAAGGTACTTCTTTCAGAAAAAATATGTGCTCTATTTTTTAAATTATAATTATAGGTACAAGACTATTTTTTAAATTATAATTATAGGTACAAGATAAATAAAAAAATTTAATTAATTTAATTTTAATTATTTATTTAATAAACTTTAATTTAATAAATTTTTAAAAATAATAAAACTATTATTTTATTTATATATCATTATATATTTTTTTAATCTGTTACATTATAATGTAGTGATTTAATTATTAAATTTTAATAAAATTTTTATTTAAAAATTAATATAACACTCTTTCAATATTTTTATTTAAATAATAATCTAATTTTACAAACTTCATAAAGTTATAATATAGTAATTTATTACAGTTTTTATGAATTTTCTTTTAAAGACAAAATTTTTTTAACATTTTTATGTTAATATTTTTCATGATTAATTATTTATAAACATTCAAAATATATATTATTTATTTATAATATAGACATGTATATACTATAAGAAAAATACAAGTTTTATCAAGAAAACTTAAAAAATTCTTATTAAAAATAGTTTAAAAAATCATGACTTTTTCCCCCTAAACTAGTGTTATTCAAAATCTATTGAATTCTGACTAATCCAATTTAATCTAATAGGGTCATAAAAACGGCGAATTTTTTAAAAAATAATTTAACACGGCTGCATATACCATAACTTGAATTTGAACCATAGATTAAACAAAAACAATTGATGCAAAGGGGTTATTTTATCACTTCTACTACTATTATTTTAATTATTCTTATTTTTATTATCACAGTTATTGTTGTTATTATTATTATTATTTAGAATTTTCTATTTACTTAAATTTAATAAGAAAATAATTTTATATTTGACTAGAATTTTATTCTTATTTCAGTTTTTTTTACTTTACTAAGGACTGTTTTATTTTCTACTCAGTTAGGGTTAGTAGGTTTGTCTTCCTATAAATCAATAGTTTGTTTTCTTATAATTCAATCAACGAATAATACAAAAACTTTTCTCTTAAATATATATCTAAATTTCTCTCAACGAAACTTGTCCATTTTTCTTTAAAACTCAGTTATCAACAATTTTATTTATTTATACATTGCTCGGTCTTGCGGCCAAAATGATAAATATTTACCAGAACAAAAATATATTTTATTGTTATAAAAGGAAAAACAAAAGAAAGAAATATTATTTTTAATACCTCAATCCCCGTATTCTAATCAAATCCCTAAAATATAATCTGTGGGCTCAACAATGCATTGAATTTGCATAATTACGTAATTCCATCATAAAAATTTCATTTCGAATTAACATAGTACAATGATTTGAATCATATGTATAGTACATGCCCCACAAAAAATGCTTAAAATAGAGAAAAAATAAAAGATAGGAAGAAAGCTTATGCTAAGCTTTATCATGTTCGTCAAGAAAACGCACATGAAATCTTTCTTATCATTACCCTCAATTATGAGGCAATTATATGAGCTTTTTTCACTTCAAATGATAGCACTAATGAAGACACAAGAAAATGAATTAATTCATACTTTCTAAAGGTAGAGACATGTTGTTGGGCTCCATAGGGAAGAAAAATTGCTCTCTTTGTCACCCAATTCAATCTCCCTATCTTTAAGCAAAACCCTCAATGATCTATTAACATCCAGAATACATCAGCAATTTCTTGGCACCCAATAATTTAATTAACAGAATATATTTATATTTAAAGAAATAAATATTATAAAAATTTTAAATCTTATACAAGATCCATCAAATTAGAAGTTTACAATAATTGGAACCCATGTATATTATTACTGAATATCAAAAATATCGTAAATAAAAAAACATATATAACCACTAGCAGGATATTGTAAAATTTTATGCGATTTTTTTTTTTTTTTTTTACTACTCCACCCACCCACCCACTAGTATAAATTAGAATAAAATTATTAAAATGGCAAATTAATCCTCTCCTTTATCAGTGAGAATTTAAATTATGAAATCAGATAATATGAAAATTGTTTATTATTAATGGACATATATATAATATATGCATGTGCATAGTGGGCTCCATGAGAGAAAATATATATGCAATCTAATGATAAAATGGTTGAAGTTTTCCTGCAGCAGAATTCCAGTACATAGAACCAAAAGAGGATTTGACTACACCATGTAAACACGAGCATGGAGCTAGCTGCTGGTCTAAACAGATAATTATTTTTTGCACTTAATCAACAAGTGTGAAGCTTTGTACGTATACGTCCTCATCCGTCCAACATTCCAACTTGATCTTAAATCCTGTTTTATTTATTTTCTCGAAGATACTTCTTTATTTTCAAATTAATGATTTTGTATATACTTAAAATTGCCTCCAATCATAAAAATAGACAATTATTACATACTTATATTATTTCATTATGCTATTTAATTAATTATATTTTTTATTTATTTATATATATATAGTTATTTCCCCATCTCTCACACTACTTTTTATAACTAAAATTAATATCTTCCGAATCGATTGTAAAATCTATGTAGTGCTAGGGTTATCGAAAATTTAGATACAGATTAAATGCTGCCGTCTGCACACATATTTATATTATTTCAGTACTGTTATGTTATTAATTATATTTTTTTATACATAGGCATTTACTGTTTTTCTTTCAAACAAAGCATGATCTTTTGCGAGATAATCATAAAAACACACTTTTTTTTATATATTGTAAGTTGAATGAGCTATATGGTGTAAGATATAGAATAAAATTTAGAGAAAAAAAAATTTAAAGGAAATATTTTTTCATATATTTTAAAGAATGGTTACAACTCTTATATATATACATAGAAATTTTAATCACATCCTAACTAACAATAGAATAACATCCTAAATAAAATAAAGACTTTATTCCTAATTGTATACAAATATTTATTTCTTAATATATACAAAAAATATTTACTTCCTTAACACTCCCCCCTCAAGTTGGTGAATGTATGTCAATTATTCCCAACTTGCCAAGTGAGTTGTAGAATGATTTTTCAAATACAGCCTTTGTGAGGATGTCAGTTAGTTGAGTCTGAAAAGAAACAAATGGAGGATCAATTATTTCTTGGTTCAGATGATCTTTTATGAAATTTCTGTCAACCTCTACGTGTTTAGTTCGATCATGTTGAACCATATTGTTTACAATTGCTATGGCTGCCTTATTATCACAATGTAACAGTATAGACTTCGGATGTTTTAGTCCCAAATCTTGAACAATCCGCCTTATCCAAAATAACTCACATACTTCATGAGTCATTCCTCCAAACTCAGCTTCAGCACTTGACTTTGTTACGACTTTTTATTTCTTGCTTCTCCAAGTGATTAAATTCTTTCCAACAAACGTAAAATACCTAGATGTTGATTTTTTATCAGTCCGATCTTCTGCCCAATCAACATTAGTATAACCAATAATTTCATAATCCTTATTTCTCCTAAAGAATTAACTTTTTCCCAGAGAAGACTTTAGATATCTTAATACTCAGTATACTACATCCATATGTTCTTTACTCGGAGAATGCATGAATTGACTTACAACATTTACTACATAAGCAATATCTAATCGAGTATGAGATAAGTAAAGCAACCTTCCCACCAGCCTTTGATACCGATCTTTATTAGTTGGGACTTGATTTCTTAAGACTGAAAGTCCATGGTTGACTTCAATTCGAGTCTCGGCTGGCTTACAATCAATCATGCCCATCTCTGTTAGAAGGTCCATTATATACTTTCGTTGGCAGAGGGAAATCCCTTGAGCTGATCTTCTGACTTCAATTCCTAAAAAATACTTCAAGTTACCCAAATCCTTAAATTCAAACTCATATGCTAACTCTCTTTACAAGATTATTGTCTCACTCAGATCATTCCCAATAACCACCATATCATCAATGTACACAATCAAAGTAATGACTTTACCTAAATTTTATTTAATGAATAGTGTATAATTAGCATCACTTTGCTTATTTCAAAGCTTTCTCATAAAAGTTGAGAGTCATCCAAACCATGCTCGAGACGATTACTTGAGTCCATATAATACCTTTTTTAGTTTGTATACTTGGTCAATACATCTAGTTCCGGGTGGTGGATCCATATACACTTCTTCATCTATGGTTTCATTCAAAAACACATTCTTCAAATTAAATTATTGTAGTGGCCAATTCAAGTTGGCACCTAAGGAAATAAGAACTCAGATGGTGTTCATTTTTGCTACAGCGGCACATGTATCTTCATAGTCAATTCCATACTTCTAAGTATATCCCTATTCTACTAATTGAGCTTTATATCGATTTATGCTTCCATCTGAATTGAATTTGATAGTGAATATTCACCTACACCCCACCATTTACTTTCCTTCAAGGAGAGGAACAAAATCCCATGTGCGATTCTTCTGTAATGCCTCTATATCATCATTCATGCTTTTCTTTCAATTCGGATCATCTAAAGCCTTACTCGGAATAGATACAATAGATAATTGATTTACAGTAAATGCATGTGAATTAGACAAACAGTTGGTTGATATGAAGTTGTTAATAGGATATTTAGCTTTGGTATGAAGGTCTGGATCATATTATTTTTTTGGAACCCCTTTATTGATTCTAAAAGGATAACAAGCCTTGGTATTAGGAGTTACTAAGGGAGACAAGTTTACCTTTTTGTGCACATCTACATCCGGAGTTTCTTCAAATTTTGGTGTGTGTTAGGAAGTTGTACTATCTTGATTACTTGGATTATTTTTAATTACCTGTATAGGTAAAATGCTCAGACTCAGAACATCAGATATTTGTGAGATGCTCGAAACACTCGGGAGACTCAAAATATCTAAGATACTCAGATTTGAAACACTCAGAATGCTATCTTCAATTTTGAAGAGGTTTAGATTTTTTTCCCCTTGAAGAGAGCACTCAGAATGAGAGAAAAAAAGAGCATTTTCATGGAACCGAACATCCCGAGTTACATACATCTTCTTTGCATTCGAATCATAATATCGATATCTCTTTTATAGATCTGCATAGCCAACAAAGATACATCGGATAGCTCGGGGATCTAATTTGCCAAGTGTCTGATGAACATATGTTGAGCATCCAAAGACTCAGGGCTCTAGATTATTAAGAGGTGGAGGTATGACAAGTTTTTAAAGCTTCTGCAAAGGCATTTTGAAATCGAGTACTCTTGATGGTGTCCAGTTTATGAGATACACAATGGATCAAATAGCCTCTCCCTAGTATTATAATAACCCTAGTTTTTAAATTAATTTATTTTAAAATGAGATATGCAGTATTAATAAATTCAAAAGTTATATTTAATTATTTAATTATTTTGTGGTTAATATTTATTATTTTATGTTTAATTATATTTTTCTATGTAATATTTTTTTTGAAACTGATTATTTTGGACATTTAATTTCCATTATTTACAATTATTATTTCGGATAGAACTATTTTAATAATATCTAATTTAGAGCATTGTTAATTCTATTATTGTTTTATCAAATTCTATTATTTATTTTATTAGAATTATCATTATTATTAAGTATTATTTTATGTGAGTTTTATTTGCATGTGTGTGTGTTTATTATTATATGTGTGAATATATATATATATATATACACACATGCATGCCATGTATGAGCACATACATACATACATACCATATATTAAAAACCAACCAAAACACACAGCAAACAAAAGAAAAGGTGTGAAGAACCAAGCAAGAAAAAAAAACTTACAGTAGCTCTTCCTTCCACCATCCTGTTCTCTACCTGTCGTTGTGCCTCCATCACTTCCAGTCACCATTTTCTTCGATTCTGATGTCTTTCTCTTCCTCTTGCACCAGTGAGTGCTAATCCAAGCTTAGTTTAAGCTTTAATCTTCATTTGATTGAGTTTTTATTGATTTTTGTTTATGGAGTTCTAGGGTTTTGAATTTTTTTATCTTCATATAGCTTGAATCTTGTAAAATCCATTTAAAAATGTGATTCCTAGTAGCTTAATCTACCTCTATGAATTTTTTTTGTGATTTTTGGTATTTATTTTGATTTTTGTGAATTTTTGAATATTTTATTAATTTTCATAAATTAATTTATTAAATTATAAAATTGATTAATTTAGTGATATTATATATTATTATTAATTTTAGTGTTGAGAGATTAATTTTTGAGAATATTATATAATTTTTATGAATTTGTGTAGTTTATGTCAAAATTGAATAATTAGGTTAGAGTTGGATTTTTGTTGGAATATTGGTTTAAATATGTTTTTTAGTTAATATTAATAATATATATGTTCATAAAATAATTTTAATACATTTATATGATTTTTATGGAATTTTTGAGTAATAATAGGATATTATGTATATTTTTATATTATAGGGGTAAAAATGTAATTTTGGGCTAATTATAGCTAAATAATATATTTTAGTTGGTTTTAATATTATTTGAGGAATTAAAATGATTTTTACAATTATTTACTATTTTTAACTAATAAATAGTAACTTTCAAAAATTATTTTCAAATAATATATTATATATTATTTTGGTAATAAAATGGGTTTTAAACTAATTTTATTATATAATTAAAATATTTAAGTAATTAAATTTTGTTAATTAAAATTAAGTTGTGTTGTTTGGTTGAGTTGTGAACTCGGTCGAGCTAAATGCAGTATTGGAGAGCCGACCCGAGTATGGTTGAGTGTGTTTTTCTATGCAGGAATGACTCTACCTACAATAGAGAGATGTCCATTTTACAGAAGAAACTCTGCCAAAATTTTGATAGATTTTCTCGTAAAACATGACATATTCCATAATTTTCTAGCATAACTTAGGGTATTCCGATCTATCGAGTCTTATCCAGTTTTTCTCGAGTCATTCTAAAGTCTTATAAATTTTATTAATTTTTCTTCTTATTCCATAAGTATGATTTTAAAAAATAAATATGTTATTTTTTTAGAGAGTACCGGAGCGGGAGCTTCTGGATTGAGGCAAACGCGTGGTCGTCAGCCGTCTCACTCATCCTGTAAGTTAATAAATTGATATGTGCGTGTGTTTTTTTTAAAAATTGCGTGCGCTCATATTTTTTAGTATTATTTACATTATCGAGAATTTTATTATAATTTATTTATTTATTTAAAAACTAATTTTGAGAAATTTTGGTAGAACGGGCTACCTGGTGGGTTTCACCAAAACCGTGTGCACATGGTGGAGATTGAGAGATAAATCCAAAATATGTATGACTTGTGGTTATAAACTAGGATGGGTGCCTCGGTGGAAGCCTTTGCTCTCGAGGACCACTAGTGATGTGGAAAGTTAAGAATGGACTAGGATGAGTGCCTTAGTGGATGCCTTAGCTCTCAAAGACTACTAGTGGCATGTGCTCGGATTAAGTGGATGACTGCAGCTTGGTGCCTCAGTTGATGCCTCTGCTCTCGGGGACCGACAGTCCATTTCGATTAAGCGAGCCCAATTGGCCATTTAGAATTGGGTTTAGGGTTCTACCGAGATTTTTCAAAAGCTATATATATATATATATTGTAAATTATTTTCACTATATTCATACGGTTTTCAAAAAAGTTTTTCAAACCGTACAACTCTTTTATTAACTTACTTAGTGAGGTCTGACTCCCCTCAATTTATTTTTTTAAGAATTTAGGACTTTATGTTAGGTCTACTTCTCTTTGCCGTGTAGACCGATTATTCTACATAGGTCTACTTAGTTGCGTTGACTTTACTTTTGTGTATTGCAGTAGAGTAAACTGTATAAGTGCACATTTTGTTTTGAGACATCATGTTTTTATAATATTATGTACTAAGACATTATTGTATAACTAAAGTTTATTTATTTTATGCACTATGATATTATGGTTTAAATTATATTGAGAAAAATCGGTTTGATAATGTGCATTATGATTTAATTATTTCTTTTAAGGTTTCAAAGTTTAAATATTCCACGTTTTTTTTCTTTTAAGGCTTACTACGGGATTCAGTAGCTTTATGCTTTCCCATTCCCTAATGTCAGTCACGTGCCCTGAGTTCGGGTCGTGACAAGTATTCTCGAGGAATATTCATGTCAAATAATGATGCTCGGATGACTTCCAATAACTGTCGGTTCTTCCGTTCAACTATACCATTTTGTTGGGGAGTGCTGGCATAGGATGTTTAGTGGCAAATGCCCTGCTCGTGGCAGAAATCATTTAGATTTGAGTTAAGATACTCCCCACCATTTTCAAATTGCAAGACTCATATTTTACTTTGGTATTATGTAGCCACTACTTTGTACAAGTCCTGGAATGTGGATCACACATTGCCCTTCTTTGAAAGTAATGATACCTAGGTCATTCGGATACATTCATCAATCGATGTTACAAAATATTGAGCACCAGATAGAGTAAGAATTCGAATAGGTCCCCATACATCAAAATGAATAGTCATAAATAGAATTGAATTTTTATTATAAATCGATACATAAGAGATTCAGTGGCTTTTTGCCAATTCATAAATACACACTTGAATTATGAGTCTGTGGTATTAAAAAATAATTCTATTTTTATTTGTCTAAGATAATGAAAAGAAATATGACCAAGACGACGATGCCATAAAATTACTTGGTCTTTGGTCGAGCAACTTCTACCAACTTTATTGACTTAACTTGACTTTTAACTTGAATCATTATAAAACTCAAGATAGTATAACTTTCCATGTTTAACACCAGAGCCTACAATCCGGTGCATTACAATGTCCTGAAATACATAATAATTAGGCCAAAATTTGATAATGCAATTCAAGGTTTCAGTGATTTGGCCAATAAATACTAGATTGTAAGAAAGAGATGGAACAACAAGAATAATATATAGATTAAGAGAGTCGGAGTTAGATACTGATCCTTCATGAGTGGCCAATGTTATGTCTCCATTAACAGTTAGAATATTTTGTTAGGTTGATGGGCAAATGGATGTAAGATGGTGAGTGGAGTCTGTCATATGATCAATAACACTTATATCAATAATCCATGTATTGTTTCGAGTAAGATCTATCATACCTAATATTGCATCAAGATCACCACTTGGTTCAGTACCACTAGAGGTGATAATTGCAGCCTTTCTGAGCTTCTTATGGGCCTTTCTATTGAAATCCCACCATTCTGAATATCCCATAATTTCATAGCACTGTTCCTTGGAGTGTCCAACTTCGCCAAAATGAGTACAGGTGTATGTGATGGACTTACTCGGTATTTTCCCTTTGAACTAGAAATGAGTCTGAGCTGCTACAAGTACAACATTGTCCGCCAGTATCTTAGGCTCTTCCATCATTTGGCGTTGGTTGTGATCCCTATGCACATATGCACAACTAGACTCGAGATCAAAAGGTGGATCCTTCCGGACTATTTTACCCCGAGCATTATTAAATTTTGAATCAAGTTCGGCTAAGAAAATATATGTTCGAAGCCGGGTAATATGTTTATGGAGTGATACTTGTCATGATCCGAACCCGAGGGCACGTGACCGGTACTAGGGAATGGGAAGGCATAAGGCCCTCGAAACCCGTATTAAGCCTTAAGGAAAAGAAAAATAAAATCTTACAATTTAAAACTTTAATTTAAAATAGAACACATTATCAAACTGATTTTTCTAAAATTAAAACATAATTGAATACATAGTTAACATGTTTCCAGCATCACATATTGCAAATTAAACTTAAATCATTATCCATAAACGTGGTGCATATAAATAAAATACACAGATATATTTAAGTCATACAATTCATAGTACAGTTACTACTGCAACTTCCTAGAACATTATAATAGTACAACTTACAATGACCTACATAAAATGGCCGGTGATGAAGAAATCCGGCGTGGAGGCAGTCTGAGGTCGAACTCCTAAGCTCCTGAAAAAAATAAATTGAGGGGAATTAGACCTCACTGAGTAAGTCAGTAATAAGAGTTGTACGGTTAGAAAACCCTTTTTGAAAACCATATGGTGATAGTAAAAATAATTTATAATATATAGATATAGCTTTTGAAAAATCTCGGTAGAACCCTAAACCCAAAATCTTAAATGGCCAATCGGGCCCACTTGTTCCAACTAGACTGCCGGTCCCCGAGAGCAAAGGCATCAACCGAGGCACCAAGTCACAGTCGTTCACTTGATCCAAATATATGGCACTGGCGGTCCCCAAAAGCTAGGGCATCAACCGAGGCACCCATCCCAGTCCATTATTAACCTTACAATCACTGGCGATCCCCGAGAGCATAGGCTTCCACCGAGGCACCCGTCTCAGTTTAACATTCACCCGTCATAAATAATTCGGATCCACCTCTCAATCTCTACCATGTGCACATGGTCCTGATGAAGCCCACCAAGTAGCCCGTTCTACCAAAATTTCTCAAAATTGATTTTTTTAAAATAAATAAAAATGCGTTTTAAACCTTAAATAGCGGCATTAAATTAAATAAATCATATAATATTAACATAAAAATATGTGCGCATGCATCTTTAAATAAAGCACACACACATATCATATTATCGACTTACAAGATGAATGAGAAGGCTAACGATCGCGCATCTGCCTCGATCTCACGGCTTCTGCTCCGATATGCTCTAGAAAAAGAAATTAACAGATCGATTTTAAAACATGACTGTGAAATAAAAATCAAAAATCAACAAAATAATGAAATTCCAGGCTGACTCGAGGAAGACTGGACAATACTCGATAGACAGGATAAAACCTAACTAACGGTAGAAATTATTACGAATATCACGTTTTATGAGAAAATCTACTGAAATTTCGGCAGAGTCTCCTCTGTAAAACGGACATCTCTCTACTAAAGGTAGAGCCAAACCTGCATAGAAAACACACTTCTAATAACCGCAGACATACATACTCGAGTCGGTCTTCCAAAACTACACTTAACCCCGACCGAGATCACAACTCAACAAAATACCAAGAATTTAAATCATTTATTTTCCCAAAATGCATATTACACCCACATACATACTAATATATATATATATATATATATATATATATATATATATATATATATATATAATCTCAATTATTCAAAAATTAAACAACTCAATTTGCATTTCATTATCAAAGTATGAATATAACTTAAATTAAAACCATTATACCAACATGCTAAATACAACCTTATATTCAATTTTTATTACTAAAAATAATGTATTATACATATATATAATATTTGGAATTAATATTCAAAATTAACATTACTTAATTAAAAATATCAATTAATTTATAAAAATCCTCTAAACCTCTTAAATATTAATAAAACTAACTAAAAAATATGTTTAACTATAACTAGCGTAAAATTACATTTTGTACCCCTAAATACATAAATTACATAATGTATTATTAGTACTAAAAATTCCTTAAAATTATATAACCATCTAAAAATTATTTTTCTCAAAATTAAACTTCCTAATATAATTAAAACATAATATCAACCAATAATTTCTTCTAAATATATATATATATATATATATATATATATATATATATATATATATAATTTAACCTAATAATCACATTTGACATAAACTCAAAAATATTTATAAAAATAGTATAAAAATCACAAAAATTATAAATTAAGTTATTAAATTAATAACATTTAATATTAATACCAATTATCAAAATTTCATAATTAACAAAATATCCAAAATTCACAATTAACACAACAATTTTCTAAAATCTTAAATAAAATTAATATACCAAGAACAATTAACTATAATTACTCTAATTACTAATTACACCTAAAAAAAAAATAGAATAAAATCAAACAAATGAAAAAAATGAAAAAAAAATATCAAATAAAATTATGAAAAAATCAAATAATTCCCCAAAAATTTCAAAAAAAATCAAAATCAACCTCATTATACACTAACAACATCAATTAACTAGACAAATCTACCAAAATACTCAAGATCAAAGAAGGAAAGGAGGAATTGGGTGAGTACCACTCACCACCAAACTGGGAAAATAGAGGGGAATGAGGGAGCTCGCTGCCACCCGGAGATGGAGGTTGAGGGAGCAGCAAGTCACAGCAGAAAGGCAACACCAATGAAGAAGAGCCAGAGCCAGGTGGACACTGGAAATGCAGGCTGTCACGCGATGAAGAGCTGCTGTCAGGCGAAGAAGAAGAAGAAGAACAACAACAACAGCAACAGAGAGCTCGGTGATGGCTGCAGATGGAGGTTTTTCAACAGTGATGGAAGTGGCACGATGAGAGGAGAGTCGGTAAGGATGGCGAGCGAGGAAGAAGATAGGGAGGGTGAGGCTCTGAGAAGGAGGGAGGGTGGTTTTCGGTGGTTTTCTTCTTTTTTTTTTTTTCAATCTATATATATATATATATATTACATGTATAAGGCCTAAAAAACAACAAGATTAATATAAAGTAATTTATACTTACAACATAGTCAAATAATAGTTAGTGTTATAGGAAATATAATTCACTAAAATAATCATTACATAACCCTAACATAATAATATAGCTAGCTAATTAACAATTATTTAATATAATTTAAAATTATTACTAATAATGCAAATTCAATTATTACTTTATTTAAATAAAACGTAGGGTATTACAATACTACTCCATTAACATCCTCCCCTTGTGCACATGTTCGAGCATCAATTTCCTGAAATATTTCAACCAATTCATTGTAATATGTAGGTAATAGCTTACCATTCTAATGTGTTGTGAATGATTTTCGGCTTAATTCGAGCAACTGAGTTTCATCAGATCCATCATAGAAGGTTTTTGAGACAACATCTCATATCTCCTTTGTTGTTGGAAGATGAATGAATCTCTGCATTAATATCGGACTCATGAAATCAATCAGCCAACTTTTGACTCGATTATTATCAATAAGTCAAGTTTCCAAAGTTTTATCTCATGCTGGTGGCTTTTGCGTAGTGTCATTAAGAAAACCAAATTTATTTCTGGCTCTAATTCACATCTCCATGAGTTGTGACCATAGAATATAGTTCATATCATCAAGAATAATTCTTGTAGGAAAAGGAAAATTATCTTGAAGGGTTTGAATAAAATTGAGAGATACGAGGGATGTGTTTTCGATGGTCATGATTTTGAGAATTTAAAGGGATTTAAAGAATTTTTAAGAGAAAAAAAATAAATACGATTTCAAGAATTCAATAAAAAAATCGATTTCAAGAATTCAATAAAAAAATCGATTTTAATGGGTATAATTTGATACCATTTAAAATAAAATTAAGAGAAAAAAAGAAAAAATTAAAGGATAATATTTTTTCATGTATTTCAAAAAAAGATTACAACCGTTATATATACACATAAAAATCATAATCACATTTTAACTAGAAATAAAATAACATTTTAGATAAAATAAAATTTTTATTTTTAATTATATATAAATATTTCATTTTAATATATACAAAAAATATTTAGTTTCTCAACATAACATATAGCTATTTAATTTGAAGCTTAACAAATCCACAAATATTTTTCAAAATTAGTGGCATAGATTGTTCTTTACCTCTTCTGTGTTTTCGCCATCAGATATATATATAGATATCTTTCTTTCAAGGTTGCAATGGTCGGCGGACAGAAGGACGTTGAATTGCTATCAAACAGGATCCACATCTCAGAAGTGACCAAAAAACTGTCTATCAAGGGAAGCTGTTTAAAGCATAATTACAATTATTTTTATAGGTGTGTTACATAATTGAGGTTTTGATATATTGATGTCTGTCCTTTTGTGTTAGAAAAAGAATTTTCTTTTAAAAAAATAAAAATTGCCATATAACTTTAGAAAAAGATGGTCAAAAAGCATGGCGATATGTGAATTGATTATTGATGGAAATATGAATGAATTATAAATCTTAAATAACATAAAAGAATTAAGAAATAATATATAAATGGTGCAAATTAAATTTTAATATAAATTAATTAATTTTATATTACATAAAATTAGTTTTATTTATTTGTCAGTATTTGCAAATATTGGTCAACACTTTTTAAGGTATATATAATTTTTTCTCATGTCAAATTAAAATTAACAGCTGAATGATTATCAAACAAAATTTAAAAACCTAAAGAGCTAGACTCATTGTTATTCAAGAGACATATATATTCAAAAGACATTAATTTGTTCTAATTTTCAAAACAGAACAGATCGACAAAAATAATTAAAATTTAAAATTTATGATAGAGTTATGAGATATCCTTAAAAGAATAAAAAAAAATGACATAAATATTTAAATTAGGTAGTATGTATAATTACTTGTTAATTATACAAATTCAAATTCAATTGATTTATAAAAAAAACGTATATAATAATCAATTATAAAAACTCTCAATCAACTGATAAAGGAAAAAAAAAAAAAAAACAACAAATGAATTAAATAGGCTTCTTCTCTATTCCCTTGGCTATGGGCTAGTGTCTGTCTTGGATGTGAAGTGTTGACGATAATAATGGTGAAATATCAAACATAAAGCTTTGTGGGTCTTATGGTTGTGACAAGAAATTCGTTTTTTGTCAATTATTTCCTTCCCATTGTATATATGAACCGGCTTTTAAAGGGGAAAACACAGAAAATTTTATGGTCATATCATATTCCCTATCTGCAAGGACTTTTTGTGAAGACATGTTTATGCCAGCCATGATGTCAAGGATGGAAATAGCAGATTATTTATTTCTTTATTTTTAAAGAAAAATATATTAGTAGGTTTAATTAATAAAAACTAAAAACATCTCCAACATACTCAAAAATCTTTTGATATATCAACTCTTTTATTTTATTTTTTTAAAGGGAGAAAGTAGGAAGTGAATCTTCTGATTTATTAATGCTTTAAACAAAAATTGGGAGAGATCTCCTCTTTTATTTTTTATAAGCAATTCTTGGACCATATATTACGAGGTTTCCTTCAAATAAATTTAAAATATATTATAGAAAGGAAATTTTAATTTCTTGAAAATTAAGAGTTCAGTTTCAGTTTAAAATCAAACTGAACAAATAAAATCAATTAATTAAAATATTTAAAATAGAAAACTGAGATCAAATAAAACATGTACAATAAATTTAATATTTTTAAAATTTATTCATTAACAAATAACTAAATATTTTTTTTCTTATAATTTTAATATTTATACATATTTTTAAAAGTAATGTATTTAATATAATATTTTTTTTTAAATATACACATAAATATTCAGTTCATTCGGCTTTTTTAGATTTTTCACATTTAAAACTAAAATTGAACTGATTAATTGATTTTTATATTTTCTATAATAATTATAACCAAACTAAAATTATATATAATTAAACTGAATCGATCGATTTAATTTGATTTGATTTAATTAATCAGTTTTGACTATTTTTGCACAATCTATTGAAAATATTGTATAAATTGTATTTGAAGTTTTTAATTTTCACTATTTAAGTATTTATGTTAATTTTTTCAAATATTTAAATTTTAAAATTATACATTATTTTAGAATTTTTTTTTTTATTGTGATAGTTTGAGTGTTGACTATGTACATGTGAGTTTCATTTTTAGGAAAGTTATTTCGCCATGTCAGATAGATGTGCCTGCTTCCGACATTTTCATGCTGACTAAGCACATTTCGATCTTTTATGTACTGTTGTTTTTAAATGTGAAACTCACATGTACTAGTCAAATATATCATTTAATAAATTATTAATATTATAATAAAAAAATTTATACAAAAGTCAAAATTTTATAATTTTAAAAATAATTTCAGCGTATATTTAATAAATTTTGTAAAAAATTTATTTATAGATTAAAATTAAAATATTTGATTGAGATGAAAATTTTATAAAACTTATTTACAATTTTAACTTTTTAATACTATAAAGTTGCTTCCTACTAACTTAAATATTTAAAATTTCAAATGCATTCATTTCATAAAATATTTATTTAAACTAAATACAATTCATTTACAAACAAATCTTATTTAAAAATTATTAGAAAAAAATGAATTCATTTGTAGAATTAAATCCAATAAGGAGTTAATCGCTAACTTAAAATTTTGCACTAAAAATTAAGAATATATTATTTAGAATAAGAGCATCTCTAATTGTACTCTTTAAAATAAAAAGTATATTCTAGGTAGTAAAAACTATTTTAAGAAATTTTTTAATATAAATAATAAAAAATTTTATTTAAGTCTAATACACTTTTTATATTTTACTTTTCATTTTATTTTCTTCTAAAAGTATTTAATTTTAATTTTTGAATATTATGAGAAGAAAGAGAATAAAATTTTAGATAATAAAATAATCAATAAAAAATAAAGATATGTATAAAAAATAGAAATGTATTAATTAACTTTTGTATAAAAAGTAAATTTTTTACTCTTTACATGTAAAGAATCAAACTCATTTTTTAATTTATAATTTAGATTTAGAGAATATGTTAAAATTTTATTTTTTATAATTACTCTTTATAATAAAGATTTATATTAAATAAAAAGTGAATTGAATTGAACATCTCTGGTTGATGATTCCTGATTGTGTCCTGCACAATGGCATCAATTCTTTTCAATCTTTTTGGGTTTGACAAGTTGAAATTAACAGATGACTCGGATGATTAATGAAGCAGATTTGGCACTCGAGATGGTGCATGTGTCTCTGCAAAAGGGTAACAGAGCTGTTAAACCCATTGTATCGGATACATCCTTCTCTATATTATAATATGACTATATATGTATCTTTCGTGTTTTTTTTTTTTTAGTTAAACAAACGTAAGTACATCAGGTAGATAATTTGAATTAAAAAAATTAGTTGATATTATTTTTGTTTATATATAAGTTGAGTTTATTAATTTTTGTATGTATATTGATTGATTTTTATCTATATATTCATTAGTCTTTAATTACGGATTTAATGGCTTTTTTGAACTTTTAAATTCAATGATTTTCACTTTTATATTCATTAATTTTCACTTACATATTTATTAATCTTCACCTGTATATTAATTAATATTTTCTTTTTATTTTTAATAGAAATGAAAAAAGTATTTTTATTTATTAAAAAATTATTTTTTTATTTTATTAATTATGGTGATTTAATTTAATTTTTTATTCATAATTTTAGTCAAAATAAAATTTTTATTTATTAAAAAGTTATTTAATTTTTTATTTTTTTAATTATAATAAATAATATTTTATTTTTATTTTTATTTTAATTAAATATTGTAGATTTATTACTTAAATAATATAGATTCATAAGATAAGAAATATAAATTCATTAGATAAAAAAACTAAACAAATGAATTTAACAAATAATATATTAAAATTATGATAAATCTCCAATTAATAACAAATGAATTTTTACATTACAACTAATGAACATTTATGCATAAAGTTATATTTAATCTCTAAGAAGTTAGTTAAAAAAAAAAATCAAAAGTAAAAAAAAAAATGAAAAAAATATATATTGCAGCAGTTATGGGACATCCATGATATAATTTGCGTATTTCTTTTCAATCTAGTTTGGTTTTAGTCTTCGATGAATAAATGGACCAAAACTCTCTTGCTAGACTTTTAGAGTGGCAACGACATTAAAGGGATTGATGGGTATGCGATTCTTTAAGCATCACAAGCCCAATAATGACAAAGATCAGATAGATCTATGGCCTCCCATCTTTAAGGCCTAGATTTATTACAAATCCACACTCCCATCCAAGCATCCTTTGCTTCAATGTCTCTCAAATGAAACTGTCAGTTTTTTAACTAGTTTAAGTGGTTAATTCTCTGTAAAGAACAAAAAGCGACAAAAATTTAAAATTTGTTTTTGTTATTTAAATATCCACACCTTTTACTACTTGACCAATTCATGGGATGAAATACGTAGTTTTTTAAAATCATGCCAGATGGATTATATTGATATTCACTTATGAATTATAGAAAGGATGAATAATCAGATCCCATGAAATGTAGTAATTCTAGACAGAAAATTTCTTTTAAAAGAAATCTAATAAAAAAATAAGTAGATAAAAAATGTAACGAAACGAAATAAAAATAAATAAAAAAGAAAGGAATGAAGTGATGTCGAATTTGAATTTTTTTATATATATCAAATATTCTTGAAAAAAAATATACATATATAAATATTTAAACAAAACCATAATTATCTTGCTCTATTGCGTGAAGTAAGAGGGAAAAAACTTACGATTGGGACCATTTCAAAGAAAACAAAATATATAGGCATGGACAATACAGATTCTTGAAAATTTTTCTCATTCGACATTTTTCCATCAACTTGCTACAACATATATTTAAATTAAAGATACTTTAGGTTTTAGCCTACGCATTCGTTTTGTCGTCTGGCCATTGGTTAGGACCCTCTTTGTTTTCTACTTTTAATTGTGAATTCCTCTTTTCAAAAATATAATTTTCACAATTATTAGGAAAGCACTATATGTTCAAGTTATGAAAATGATATTATTGGTAAATACATTCACATGTTTTAAAAAAAAATCTTCAAAAATGCAAAAGAATATTAATAAATATTTAAAATCATTGAAAAAAAGAGATAAAATTCTGATTGATATGGAAATTTACGCAAAAGTATTTTTAATAACTATGAATTTTCTGCATGCATTTTGATTTCCTTTTGATATGATATTTTTGGTATTTGACAATCATAAAAGTTCCAATTATTTTGAAATTTGAATTAGATGAACTCATAAAAAAATAAAATTTTCAAAATATTTATTTTCTCCATCTATAAAGAAAACTTAAATCTGAATGAAAAACTCCCCATTTGAACGAAGAAACACCGGTTATTTATTTTTTTAATTTTAGTTTACTTCATTTAGAGTTAGAAAAGCTTTATGATCAAAGCCCAAGACCAAATCAATTATTTATCAGTTTGGCTGGATATATATTTCTTCAATCAATTACAATGCCGAGGGTCGTGCGAACCCAAGACTTCTCATATTCCCAACGAGAGATTTGGCTAGTTAGAGTCGTCTGCTGGGATATAAATTATACTTATAATGAATGCTCTAAAAATGGTTATGATCTATAATCGAGTTATTTTGGTCCCAACACTAAAAAGCAGCATTAGGGTTCCCTGTCATAACACATTAGTGCAGGTCCCATTCCATATATATTTTAACATGGTCCAAATCCTAGCTATAGTTTGAGCATGTAAAACATTGTTTATGCCATTTTCTTTTGTGTATGAAATGAATTTATTTTTCAGATGTTAAAGGAAAAAGAATAGCTTGTAACCCTGAAAATTTTTTATGGGATTAGATTCTGAAACAAAGTTTTTTTTCTATGTGTTTAAGCTATTCTGATGACTTTGTTCTTGATTTTTATTCCATGCAGCTTCCACCAAGTGTATTTGAGACGCTCTTTTACTATTTCAGATGATTTTATACTCATTGTTTCTAAATTTTAAAATTATTCTCATCACAACTCTCAAATTTTAATTTATCATTTAAAATTTTCTAAATTTTAATTTGTTTCCCGTTATAATCTTAGAAGCCTTTTTTTTTTGGTAAAAACTGCATAAAAATTTACTTATTAAAATAAACTTATTTTTTGTATTTACATTTTATATTAATAAAATGAGATACATTGAGAAGCATATATATTATATAAGGTTTGCGGTGTACTTCCTATCCGCTGCTCAAATACCAAAGTACCTCCATGCATAAAACCTAGGAGGTGCCAAAATCAAGGACACACTCAGACTTATAGTGACTGAAATTTGAATCATTTGCTCAAAAAAATTTTGAATCATAAATATCAAAGACTTTCAAGTCACCTTGGAAATGTTTACATAAGAAAACAAGTAAACAATTCAATGTGAATTAGCGGTCACATCTTTGCATCTTTGACATCTGTGAGCTGGGATCAAAACTTCAATATCTACACAAATTAGAAATTCTTTCTTGAAATTATTTCCTTGACTTGGAAAAAAATATGTCATGTAAACAAATACCTTGAGATTATTAGAAATAACTATTATCAGCTCAACCAATTAACAATTTAAATTTAATATTTGACAAAAGAAATCTAGCATTCAGTTCTATGTATTTTCTTATTATTAATAATTCAAGTAACAAGATAGATTGCACATGCAAATTAACACGATTAAAAAAAATTAAAACTATTTTAAAAATTATTTAACATTTAGATTTTTGAATTGAATAGTTATTTGACAGATATAATGCTAACTGTTAACATGAGTAATTGTATCAAATAGGCTTAGTTACATTAATTACTTGAATCATTAGTAATTTTTTTATATTTAATATTTTTGGATTAATTAATATTTAATTAATTGAATCATTATTATAAAATTCCAATGGATGGATTTTATGAAAATAAATAAAATTTTTATTTTTTGTATAATAAACCTAAATTTAAAATTTTATTTAAAAAATATGGTAATTTCTATTTCTTTTTGGTGGGAAGTGTTGAATTTCTCATCCCATGTGATGACAAACATTTAATGCTCAATCACTGAGCTGTCTTTCCCCATCTGCTCTACCCAAGTTGTGAAACATATTTTGGTCAAAAAAAAAAAAAAAGTAGTGAAACATATGTGATTTATTATTAATCACATACTGCGCTTTCAATCCTCCTTTTCAAAACCACATACTGAATTATATCATCTTCACATACCACCACAGGCATAATGTGCTTCTTCTCCTTAGGACCTTAGCTAGCTTTCTAGTCTCTCTCAAACTAAAAGCGTTAAACAAATCTAGTAAAACTATTAAGAATTTTGTTTGTTTTAATATTCTCAGAGTTTCAAACTCGAGATCTATATAATTTTTACAGATAAAAATATCAAATCGCAATTCAAATAGTGATAGACATGTTTGTTAGAGAGGGTATATAAAGAATAAGAGCCAACCATCTAAATAACTAGTTTTAATCATTTTGTTTAGGGTTGAATTTAAATCTATTAAAATTTAAAGTATCTTTGTTTATGAGTCGTACACTCTAATTCATTTATATTAACTCAAATTTATATTTAAAATTCTATTATGGTATTAGAGGGTTTGGTCCGAATTTTTAATTTTTTAATTGTCTATCTAAATGTTCAATTTCAATAGTTTCGATCTAGTGTTTTCATTGTTTTTTAATTTAAAAGCACGGATTTCAAATGACAATTGTAAAATTTTAGTTTTATTTGAGGGGAAGTGTTAAAAATTTCACATCTAAAATATACATAATAATCAAAGAACATATAAAAAATAAGGTTAAATCACCCAAATGAATAGTTGTATTCATTTTAATTATAACTTGACCCAAATCTATTAAAACACGAACTCTATTCGTTCATGACCTCTACATTCTAACCTATTTATTTCAATCTAATTCTATATTCAAAATCCTACTAATGGTAACACTCTATTATGATTATGATTGATGCAAAAACCTATATGCTCACGAAATGTATCTCAACTAACCCACTAAGAAAAATTGAAGAAACTACAAATGATTCTGTCCTTTTTCCTTAACTTTTCTTTTCTTTTCTTTTTTTCAATTGAAGTGTTTGTCCTACACAAGAATCATTATCATATTGCAACTTGGATTTACTAATGTCCAAAAGGGTATGTAAGTAAGTAAGGTATCTAATTACATTTCTAGAACATTATGGCAGATTGATTAATTAAAATATATTATAATGTATGATTAATGTGTTTTTATAGTATATATAAAAAAACTCTTTAAAAACATGTCATGGCTAGTCAATTTATAAGCCTGCAACATCTTCAAAATCTTCTCAATATCAATGGTTACAGCTATGATTTCTAGAAGCTGTGTCTGCAGTTGTTATAAAGAGAGTAACAGTACTCTAGTCAAGCCTAAAGAACTGCCATCATCTAGCCAAAGCTGTGTGATCCCTGCATGCAGAAAGCTCGACGGAGTAGCTTCATGGCTCCTAAATCGTGTCGCGACGGTGTTTTTCTTGTCGCTAGAGAGGTGTTGTTGCATGAACGTTGACACCAAAGATGATTCTGATGATTCTACTCAGTTGTTTTTAATTTCTGATAATGGACGTGGCGGCAGCAGAGCTAAATTCTAGAAAAAAAAGGGTTGCAGACAATTGAGAAGGATGGAAATGGCTAAATTGTCAACCAGATTGCTGTCAAGTATATATAATTTAATTATTTGTTTGCTGCCAATTTCAATATGTTAACAAACAATTAATATTATTTATGCACAACCAGATGTTTGTGTACTACTTAATTATTGCTATGTAAATGGAAGTTTATTATAAGATTGAAAAAAAAATTACAATTAGACAACGATTTGATCCCAAGTTTTTTTTTTTTCAGAAAAATGATATCAAGATATGATGTATTATTTTTTTATTTCACTTAATAAATATTTTACCTATAAGACTCTGACTATTTTAAAATTTAAAATTAAGAGAACCCACACAAAAAAACTTTCAAACTTTAGTTTCCCAAAATGTAATATTCGAACGCAACATTTATTTGTGCCCAACTAGTAGTCAATATTTAAAATTATTATTTTCAATTTAATTAGTTTGAATTAATCAAGTGAAACTATATACTAAAAGAAAAGTTACATATATATATATACTAAATCATGTCCGAGTACTGTACTTAATTTGTTTAAACATTTTCCATGTATATAATATTGCATATTGCATAATCAGCTGTGGAATAAGAAGCTGACAACATGCTTAACGAGTAACATGTCAAGTTAGGTTTCGTCTAAATTTCAATATCCCAAGCAATGGAAGCAGAAAATTTAACTTTGGAAAAGGGTAGATTGTAAGGACATTTAAAACAACATTGTCCAGCTACCTACGGCATTATTGCATGAGGAGATGCCCATAGATAGCATGGTTAGGTGCAAGTCTAGTTTAATGATATTCATATTTTTTTTTATTGATAATTATAAACATAGCGCCGCTATAAAAACAGACCGTAATTTTTGAAAAATGGTCTTAAAAAGGGAACTGCCCCTAATGCATAGGGGCAGTTTTGTCCAAATAAAAAAATGACATTTGATTATTTTTTTTAAATATTTGTTGATTTTTGATATATTTAATTTTTTAAAAAATATTGACCAGAAAGTAAATGATGTAATCATTAAAAGAAATATTGTTTAGTTAACCCATAGCAATGTCAAAATTTTCTTAGAAGTCAATTATCCAATTATATCTGCTAATAAGATCATGCTAAATCATGTGTTGTGAAAAATTGGTATAAATATGTTTAATTGAATGTACACTCGTTTATTCTTTTTTAATTTATTTTCAAAATAATTTTATAAATATATTTATATTAAATTTAATCCATATTATTTAAGAATATTTTCTTTAACAATTTAAACCAACTCTTGAAGTTTAATCTTTCATTTCTATACACAAATAGTCGAGCTATAAGAAAATTAACTTTAAATAGGTATCACATTTTAGTTATTTTCACTGGGAACGACTCTCTATTATTAGAATAAATGTATTTAAATTACAAGTGAGCAGCCATATTTTAAAATATTTAATTAATTATTTATAGATTAAAATTCATTACTGTTTTTAGTTTATTTTTATAGAATAATAATATGATAATTTTTTTTAATTATATTTTTTCTTTCATTAATTTTAGGCCATAATATAAGAAGCATTTCTATAAAAATATCTTAGGCCATCTCCAACCCAACAAGTAAATTTGCTGCATATTTTTTACCAAATTGTTTTATGTACAGTATTTCATTTTTAACCCATAACATCAATAAAAGTGCAATGTTTTGGAAGAATTAATGATATTTCTTTTATATTCAGCTTATAATATTTATAATTACAAGTGTAACAAACACATGTACAAGTATAACAAACTTGTAACAGAAAATGAGAAGAACAGATTAACGTAACAAGAAGATAACGAAGGGACCTAAACTATATAACAACAAAACTGAAAGATAATCAGTAGCTAACTGCCCCCTTCAAGTCCTTGGACCGTGCAAGAGGGAGAGAATCACGAAGTAGCTAAAACCAATGCATGGACAAGGGCTTGGTGAACAAGTCTGCAAGCTGCTCATTAGTGGAGAGAAAGCGAACCGCAAGAGTGCCATGGGCAACTTGATCACTCACAAAGTGATAGTTTAATTTGATATGCTTCGTACGTGCATGAAATACTGGATTGGATGTTAAATAAATGGCACCAATATTATCACACCATAGTGTATTTGTTGATGGTGAAAACCCAAGCTCCTGTAGCAGCGATTTGATCCATAAAAATTCAAATGCAGCATTGGTAATAGCTTTGTACTCACTTTCTATAGATGTATGAGCAACAGTAGGTTGCTTCTTTGCAAGCCATGAAATGAGACAAGATTCTAGAAAAATACTAAAACCACTAGTAGAACGCCGATCATCAGAATCACCTCCCCCAATCACTGTTCGAATAACATTTAATTTCCAATCTGGAAGAAGAGTTAAAGAATAGTCCTATATCCGAAGTTCTTTTTAAATATCGAAGTAGTCGCTTTAAGGCCTTCCATTGACCAACAGATGAAGGTGGAATGGATGACGTAGAGGCTTAGGTATTTGGATGGGAAATAAGAGTGAGTGGTGGGGCAGGAGTGAGAGACGTATGGGGAGATGGATCAGTTTGAGGTGATTGGATAGAGGTGGGAGATTGCATGGGAGTGGACTGTCCAGAATTTGTGGTTGAAGAGAAAAGAGGTAAAAAGTTGGACCTGAATTAAAAGACATACTTGTAGGCAAGTACTGAGTATATGGGAGTTGAAAAATGAACCAAGGAGAAGAAGTGCTGCTGGTTATTAATGTGATGAACTGCATGAAGAAAAGTGTAAGACCAAAACGAAAAGGAATTGAGGCATGAGCAAGAAGAGTGAGTCTAGTATCAACCATGTGATTTATTTTTTATTCAGATAATCTATTTTTTTTACGCGTATATTGACATGAAATGCGATGAATTATATCACATTGTTTAAAATATGAGTGTAATTTTTGGAACTCACCATCCTAGTTAGAGTGAAAAGCTTGGTTCGAAGAATTAAATTGCAATTTAATAAAAGATTTAAATTGTTTAAATATAGAAAAAACATAACTTTTATTACAAATGGAAAAAATTCATGTGAATCACGAAAATCATCAATAAATAAAATAAAAATCTATAAAAATTATTGAGTACATGGATAGTTCCCAAACATCTGAATGGATGATCTCAAATGGATGAGAACTAGTATGCCAAACAGAAGCAAAAGGTAGTTTAGCCATCTTTCCTAGCCGACAAGAGGAACAAACGAATGAACAAATGACTAGAGGAAGACAAAACTGACATATTATTATCATTGATTATTCGAGACACAATTTGAACATGAGGATGGCTAACGCAAACATGCCATGTTTTAAATGGAACATAAGTATCGAGGAAAATCTGCCGTTTTAGAGTAGTGAGCTCATATAGTCCCACATAATTACTCTTGCCATGCAATAGGTTGCCTTGGTTTTCAGATCCTTAATTAAAAAAAAAAGAAAGGATAAAATTCAAAGAAGTAATTGTTATCTTAGGCAAATTTATGAACATATAATAAAGGTTTATAAAGGGTAAGAACATGATGAACATCCTTAAGCATCAAGTTAGTATTTTTTATTGAAGGTAAAGAAGTCATACCAGAATGAGTAACCAACATTGTTTGTCCATTACCAAGTGTGACATGGTCATCACCTTTGTATGCTCTAGGATTATTGATGGCGGAAAGTGTTAGGCTTATATGATGGGTTGCGTCGGTATCTGTGATCCATGGTTGAGAAGAGGAAATCAAAGTGGGAGAGAAACCATAAAACGGTGGAGCTAAATATTATGGATGCCATGAAAAATTAGCTTATGGCCGAACAGGTCTAGTAGGAGCATATCGTCTTCGACATTTGTCTGCGGTATGATTGTGATAGTCACAAATTTGACATTTTCTTTTGTTATTAGGTGGTGCTTGATAAGAAGGAGACGACAGGGACATGGAGTTGGAGTTGTAATGAGGCACAGGTGATGGAGGCTAAGTAGAAAGATTAACCATTGGTGAAAGTTGATAGCTTTTCAAGAGAATCTTATGAGAGAGAAGTTGGTTGTATAACTCAGAAAAAGAAATAGGTTCAGCACGAAGATTTAAAGCATAGACAATAGGATGAAATTCAATACCAATATTACGATAAACAATAGCATTAAATTCAGCAGAGGAAATGGGTCTGCCCGTAGCTGCTAACTCATTAGCAAGATATTTTGCTTTTTGAAGATATTGAGCAATTGACATATCATGTTTCTTCAATTCTTGGGAGTTTGACATGTAATTAAAGTTGTCGATTTTGGGAAACTGAACTAAAAACACTTTCTAGTGCTTTCCATGCTAGAAGAGATGTGTGACAGCCAATAATATAAAAATAAACTTCTTCGGATAGAGAAGACAAAATCCAAGTTAAGAGTAATTGATCACATTTAAACCATTGTAAAAATTCTAGATTATCAATGGTTTCATTTGGGTTGATGTTTGATGGTATAGTTTTGGAAGGAGCAAGTGATCCATCAATTAGAGAATTCATGTTGTGATAATTGAGAAGTGGAAGAAATTGTGCTTCCATACTAGATAATTTCAAGATGAAAGTTTAATAGAAAAGCTATAGGAGGTTGTAAAGTGTTATAACCTGAGTTTTTAAATGATTTTAATATAAAATAGGATATGCAGTGTTAATAATTTTAAAATTTTATTTGGTTATTGACTATTTTGTGAATAAACATTATTACTTTTACGTTTAATTAAAAATTTTCTACGTAAATGATTATTTTAAAGGCTATTATTTTAGAAATTTATTTACGTCATATTTAAGTATTAAGGTTATTTTATTTTAAAATAATATTTATTTTTATCATTTTTATCATAATAATAATAATTATTTTTGCATAATTATATATTATGATATTATACATATATATATTAGGGGTAGTGTTATTTTATGTATGTGTTATATATATGTGTGTGTGTGTGTATATATATATAATAATTGTGTAGTGTGTGTTTATTGAGTATATATTATATAATTTATTAAATATTATAATAAAAAGTTATATATATTAACCTAAAATATCAAAAACCTATTTTTCTTTCTTCCTCTTCCCGATCTTCACCCTCACCATCACCCTCACCGCTGCTACGCTGACCAACAATCGTCGGTGTGCCTCCCAGACGTCCACCTCCTCCTCCAGCAACTCCGCCGCCTCCAATCACCTTCTCCAGCGTCGGTAGAGCTTGGAAAACCATTTTTTGGCCAAAATTCGTTTGTCCTCCGTTCCTCATGATTTCGGTCACCATTTTCGACACCGTCAGTCCCATTCTCTTCCTCTCTTGCCGGTGAGTGTGAATCCAAGCTCCCTTTAGCTTAAAAACTCGTTTTGGTGAGGTGTTGATCAAGTTTTAGTTTCGATCACTATGAGTTTTTTGATTTTTTTTTAACTTGATTCCTTGTGATTCATGAGAAGTGCCTTCACAAAAGTTGATCCCTTTAGCTTAATCTATATCCTAGAATTTTTGTGTGATTTTTTATTATTTGATTATTATTTTATTATTTTCGTAAATTAATTAAATAAATTGTGAAATTTTGATTTTTAGTGTTTTTGATGGTTGACATTAATTTTAGAATTTAATTTATAATTTTTGTGATTTTTGTGTAATTTTTATAATTATTTTTGGAAATTTAGGTTAAATATATATTTTGTTAGTAATTATTGGTTAATTAAGTATATTTGTTGATTTTAGTGAATAATATAAAGAGAAAATAATTTTTGAGTATTTATATAATTTTAATTTTAGAGTATTTATATAATTTTTATTGAAATTTTGAATATTATTAGTATTTTATGTGTATTTTTATATACTAGGGGTATTTTGCTAATTTGATGATAATTTTAGTTAAATATTAAATTTAATTGGTTTTAATAATTATTTGAGGTATAAAAAGGATTTTTAAAAATTTTTTCTAATTTTAATTAATTAATACTATTTTTTTGAAAATTATTTTCAAATTATATATAATATACTATTTTTGTAAATAAATGGCTTTTTAGTAATTTTTAATATATTTTTGGACTAATTAAGTAATTTAGATTTATAAAATAAAATTTTATTAATATTGGTGTATTTATCGAGAAATATCGATTTTTAATAATATTATATTAATATTGTGGTTTTTAAGTAATTACGGGTAAAAAAATTACTTTTAATGTTTGAATATTTAAATTGCTATATTTTTGTACTTAAAGGACATTTTTGGTATTTATAAAATTTTAATATATTTTATTGTATTTTGTTGTGAATTGTGGACCTCGGTCAGTAGAAATTGCATTTTGGGTTCCGACCGAGGAGTTGTGAGAATTCTATTCGAAATGTATTTTTCCTGCAGGACTGACTCTACTTTTTAAGTAGAGAGATATCCATTTTACAGAGGAGGTTTTGTCAAATTTTTGGTAGAATTCTCGTAAAACGTGACATCGGGTCAATTCTGTCTATCTGTGTTTTGTAATCCTAGATCGAGTCTCTAAAAGTTAAGTTAGACTAATTCTGATTTTCGTATTGTGATTTTATTGTTAGTTGCGCCGAGACCGAGGCCTAATGGACCAAGTCCGTTGGACCTGTCTTGAGGAGCGCATAATTGTGAGTTATTATGATATATATGCATTACTTAGGTTGCATGTTTTAGAATTTTATGTTTTAAATATAAATTTTGCATAATTTCCTATTTGAATGTTTAAGTATATTTTAGGTATACTTTTAGTATATTTTCGGTATATTATGAAATAAATGCATATTTTCCTTTTTAATTAAATCTAGTTTGTTTTCAAATATATTATTGGTTTAATTTAATATATTTCATGATTTATTTGAGTTGATTATACGTATATATACTTGGAATATACTTAGTTTATTTTAGGTATATTTCTGGTATATATATGGTTTATTTTGTTTATTTTAAATGTCATTATGCATTATTTATTTTTCTGAATGTATGTTTTCATATAAATGAAGGATATCGATAGAACGTGCTTTATAGCGGGCAGCACTAGGACCGTGTACGTACCGGTGCGATAGATTAGAGTTAAGTGAAAATTAATTGTGGTAATTATGATTGATTGATTTGATTGAGGTTAATGTGATTGAGAGTGTGATTGTTAGAGCTCGGTTGACCAAATGTCTCGGGGCCAATCACTTTAACAGTCAGACTGCTGGAACTCGATTGACTTAGTGTCTCGGGGCCAATCTATTATCCATATGGATTAAGTGAATTTACTTGGATTTAAGTGAGTCTATATGGCTAGAATACTTTCTATTAGTATTGAGGTTGTGATCATTTAGAATTCCATTTGATCCTTCATAAACTGATGATTTTCAGTATTAAAATGATTTTCCTTACATCTGTGTGTATTTGCCTGTATATATATTTATTATATATATTTTAGAGTGTCTGCATTTGACATTTAGCTATGTGTGTATATATATTATAATAATTCACTTAGTGAGGTCTGACTCCCCTCCATTGATGTTTTTACAGGAGAGTCCTTTTTTTCAGACCTCAGTAGTAGACTTGTCTGCCGGATTTTTTCCGCTCCGACTTTATTATGTAAATCGCTTACTTGAGTTTTACTTTGTATTCTAGACACCGCAATATTAGTTGTATTTGACTCTGTTGAGATTTATTTTTTTGTTTTTATGCATTTATGAAGATTTTAATTCAGAGTGTTTCTCTGAAAATTGTATTAAAAGATTTCTATTTATGATATATATGATATGATTTTATGTTATTAAAGGAAGTTGAGAATTTATTTTATTATTTGAAATTTAATTTCTGCTGAATAATATTTATTTATTTTATTTTATTGTATGTTTTTATTTTAAGACTTGCTACGGATTCCGAATTCGAAATAATTCTTGTTTTTTAGTGCCAGTTATGACTCCCTATTTTGGGTTGTGACATAAAGTTTGTTATTGTTGGATTAGAAATAGAAACAATTTGATAAGCCATAATGGTATTAGAGCTCTGATACCATGTAATATTTTGAAAGAATTAATGATATTTCTTCTATATTCAACTTACAATATTTTATAATTACAAGACAAGTATAACAAACTTGTAAACAGAAAATGAGGATAACAGATTAACGTAACAAGAAGATAACAAAGGGGCCAAAACTGAATAACAACAAAACTGAAAAATAAACATTAGCTAATAAAAAGGAATATTCTCTGTATAATTTTTTATATCTTTTATTATTTACTATTTTTTTATATTTTATTATCTTTACAAATTGCATCCCTAAAATAATTAAAAATAACATTTAAATTTCACCTAAAAAGTAGAAATAATTATAATGTATATTATTAATTCAAACTATTTTATTTTATTAACTATGTATTATTATTATAATATAAAATATCACAATTTATTTTATTAAAACACATAAAACATTTCAATTATATAAAATAAATAATAAGACATTAAACTAATTTTATATTTTGTTAATTAAAAAGTAAATAAAATAAATATAATGTAAAAGGAAATAAATTAATTAGGATGAAATTGATCTAAAATGTTAAAAAAATAAAAATATAGAACTATTATGTAAAAAAATAAATAAATAATGGTTATTTTAATGAAGAGTGCCCAGCAAAATAACTGAGATACTGTTTAAAAACAACAAATTTACTGTATAATTGGAGAAGATTTTTGCACATAAACAGCAAAATGACTGTGTAATTAGAGTTGCCCTTAATAACAGGTTGTGGACAAGAATATTGCTTGCTGCCTGCAACATATAACGCTCCCCATCTTATATATCTTTCAAATCTTCTACATAATCCAATTAATTTTACAGCCTCAGCCACTATTAAAGTCATAACCATAGACTAGATGATTAAGAAAAATTGGCCCTAAATTATGATACTGCAAGACAAGAATCTAAAATGTAAACGACGATTAGTAATTAACAATACATGATTAGAGGATGTCATTGTTTGTCTCGAAGGACATGACAGGTTCCCGTTTTCTTACAGTTTGTGGTCAATAATCATCCCTTAACTTGCTATTAACAGTACTTAACAATGTCTTTTTATATCTTTTATCTTCTTTGTCGAAGCTGATGATTGCTTAGTGGCTCACTGAAAGCAAGGAAGAGGATATTATAGTTTCTTCGAAGAAAGGAAACCTTTTAAGCACAAAGAAATTAAAATTGAGGAAAATTTAAAAAATATATACTTTGAATTATGAATTAAGCACCACAAATGAAATTAAATGAAAGTTTTTTTTTTTTTAGAAGTAAACATTAGTTACTACAAAATCAGCCCTTGATTTGTTTGACAGTAATTGAGGTGTATTACTTCAGGTAAATTCTTCATATTAGGAAAAAGTTTTTTTTATCTTACCAATAAAAGTAATTGCCAGTAAAAAAGTTGTTTAATAATTATTTTTAAAACATTAGTTTAATCATAATTTTTTATGAATATTGCGATTAAGAGATAGCACAAAATTTTCAGCTGACTAAAAAAATCAAGTTTTTTGGTCAATTAGAACTATAGTTCAACGAGAAAACAATTACAAAATTACATCATTCTGAAGAAAAAGTTTGAGTCGAGTGAGAATATTAGCCCACTAATCACCCTTTGAAAACAGAAAAGTATTTTTTCTTAGCCAATCAGCAACTTTGTTGGTATTTCTACTGACATATTGAAAAAAGTTATTATTTTTTTTTTGTATTATTTTTTAGTGTTTAAATTATTCTCTATCTATGCGTGTGTTTGTAAGTCAGGAGCAAACTTATCAAACAAGAAATAAAATGGCGCAAAGTAAACTAGAAAATTTTAAATTGTCCTTGTGATTACGGGACTTCAAATCAACAGATGTTATTATTTAAGCGATATTCAGGATAAAGATTGTGGTATATATAATCATTTTAAATTAATTATTAAAAAAATTATTATTTATTTTTATATTTTAATTTATTATATTATTTTATTTTAATATTTTAAAAAATATTTATTTATTTTAAAATAAAATAATAAATGCATAGAGATATATAGTAATTTTATTCATATAAAATTTAATAAATTTAAATATACTTGGGGATTGATGAAAAAAAAGGTATTCTTGCCATTAATCATAGCTAGCTATGCTAGCTAGCCTATACAACTAATCAATACGAAAAATAAAGGGCAACAGTGCATGTAGTTAGAGAGGAGGAAAATTAATAAAGCTACTAAAGATAATTTGGATTAAAAACATTAATGAAGTTCACGGGTTCAAATTTCAGGTGGTATATAGTTAAAAATTTTATACTTTTATCTCCTAATAATAATAGTATTAGATGTTGATGATAACTATAATAATTAATAACGGTGAATATTATAATCTTATAAATTTTAGATACCTATAGTTTAAATAAAAAAAAAATTAAATTTTAGCTGCTTTTCCATGTGACGTGTATTATAAGGCATGGCCAAAAAGATCGGTCTAGCTTTAGCTGCAGACCCTGTACTAAATAGAGTGACCAGTCATATGGTTGATATCCCTAATACTTTTTCAAAATCATGAATTTTTGTGGTTGAAAGGTTCAATTTCGTAGCATGGGGTAATGCTAAAATTTTTATTTTATAATTAAGTGAAATTAGCATAAAGTTGTATGTGGATAACATATATTAATTTTTTCCTTAGGAGGGTGAAGCATAAGCTGGTGCCCTGCAATTGGAACACTGAACAAAGTATAAAGGAGAAAATAAAGCAAAAGTGAGCCTTTGAAGTAGTCATCTTTTTTGCTTTTGAGTTATGTTAAAAAATTTAATGCATCTTCCCTTTAGCTTTTTATTTCTTTTCTTTTTCTTCTTCACATTATCCGGTAGACATGTTCGCTTTGCCCATTTTCATGCAATATATACGTCGCAACCATTTCCAATGATTTATGGAAATTGTTGTACAGATTTAACCGTACAACAATACATATGCCTTTGTTTTTCTTTCAACTTCTTTATCAGGGTTTATATATATATATTTTAACCATTACATGGGATTGTGGGAGGTCTCCATGCTCACAAGGGGCCACATCTTCGTTAGGGCATTTTATATATGCCTCTCGCATGAATTCCAGCTGCTACCTATCACTTCCTTCCAAGTGTTTATATAGACAAACAAAAAATTAAAGTTCTAACAAGAGCACACATGTTATGTTTATGAATTTATAAATTTAGTTTAAAATTTTAATTTTTAATATTCAACAACTATAAAAATTGATGAATCCGAATCGATTCAAATAAATTTTAATAAAAAAATAAAATTTTTCAGAATATATATTTTTTATATATAAAAATTAGATTTTAAATATTAATAAAATATTTAATATTAAAAATTAATATACCATTAATTAATTTTACATATTATTTATTATATTTTTTCTTACTGGATCAACATTTCTATTATTTTATTATAATAACAATAATAATAATAAAAAAAAAATTATCTATATTCAATATGTTACCCCTAGAGGAAAAAAATCATGAGATGCAATGAAAAATATGCCCAACAACTATATAATTAGAATTATAATATTAGAAATGGAAGTTATATGTTTAACCAACTGATAAAAAATTATTTCTATTTAAATAATATTTTATATATCAAAACGTAATATATATAATTATAATATTATGTTAAATAATCTTAAAAAAATTTCCCATTCTGCATTTATTATACCCTCAAGGCTACTCAAATTATTCTATTCGATTACAAAAATATTTGTGAATTGTGACTGTGCTTATCATATTAATTAAAGAACTCAGAAGGAAAATAAATAAATAAATTTCTAATATATTTTAATTAATTAATGTCGGCCTCATGCTAACCATTCTGCATGCAACAACAAATTAAGTTATTGCTTTTGTTCTATTTTTTGTTGAGAATTCTTTTTGCTGCTAAATATATAAAAGATGATTCATTACAATGCTACAGATTCCCTGTCCCAAAAATTTCATACCATCAAATCTTGTTCTCACAATGATTGATCTCCACCTTCAACCAACAAAGTATTCAGAAACTTAAGACTATTTTTTTTATTGGAATTTATTTTTTAATTTTTAAAATTATATCCTAGTCTAAAGAAAAAATGAAGAATGTTATGTTTAAATTATTAACAAATTAAATTCTTTTATATATTATTAAAATCACATGGAAAGATTGTTTTAACTTAAATAATGTTTCATATTCGAATTAAGAAAATTTATGCAATCACTTTAAATTAATTATTAAAAAAATTTTACTTTTTTATGATTTTATTAGGATTGAATAAAATTAGTTAAACTTAGTGAATTTTAAATACCGTAATTTAAACAAAAAAAATTAAAAATTTAATGTTTTTAGATTATAATTTACGGATGAGAAACTAATTTAATCTTCTTATTTAAAAAAATATTATGAAATATGTCATTTGAATAATGTTATTATTAAATTATAAAATAAAATTTAATGTCTGCCCTGGTGTCGATCCATCAATACTACATTCATTATTCATAAGATTCTAGGAAATACTATTAAGAAATATTGTTGTAATATTAGTTGACTTACCTTAGTTAGTATATGCTATAATTATAATCCCTCTAACGTAGGAGAATGATGCTAGAAATTAGCTTTAATTTATTTCCTTTATAGACTTATACTCTCCAATATATACATGTTGTAATGTTATTGTTATAAATATACAGAGAAAACCATTTCATTCAACTTTTCTTCTTCATATACACTGCTGTTTTTACATGGTATCAGAGCGTGTAATTCTGGTGCCTGATCATTGTCTTTAGCAAACTAACAAATGGCTCTTGAAGAAACATCATCTGGATCCGCAATAACCAATCCAAACACCAAGAACATGACTCTTACCATAGACCCATCAAATCCATATTACATCCACCCATCATACCATCCTGGACATATACTTGTCCCAGCAAAATTAAATGGTTCAAATTACTCATCATGGAGTAAGTCAATAATCCATGCACTAACAGCCAAAAACAAAATTGGCTTTATTGACAGATCCATTCAACCACCTTCAGCAATTGAAAAACCAGCAGAACATGCATCTGGAAACAATGCAATAATATGATTTTATCATGGCTAAATCACGCTGTAGAACCTGATCTAACCAGAGGAGTTATTCACGCCAAGTCAGCTCAACAAGTTTGGGAAGATTTTAAAGACCAATTTTCGCATAAGAATGCACTAACTATATATCAGATCAAAAAATCTTTGGCCTCTCTCTCATAAGGTACCATGACAGTTTCGGCATACTACACAAAAATCAAAGGCCTTTGGGATGAACTGGAGACTCATCAAGCACTCCCTACTTGCAATCAGATAAAGGCACATGATGATCAAAGAGAAGAAGACCGATTAATGCAATTCTTGATGGGTTTGTGTGATATCCCACATCGGTTGGGAAGGAGAACGAAGCATGCCTTATAAGGGTGTGGATACCTTCTCCTATTAGACGCGTTTTAAAATCGTGCGATGCGGGCTAGGCCTGGGCAAAGTGGACAATATCTGATGCGGGTTGGTCTGGGCTGTTACAATGGTATTAGAGCCAGAGCCGATCGGAGCCGATTGAGTTAGAGCTCTCATCCGATTAGATGGGTTTTAAAATCGTGCGCTGCGGGCTGGGCCTGGACAAAGCGGACAATATATGATGCGGGTTGGTCTGGGTTGTTACAATGGTATCAGAGCCGGAGCCCGGATCGGTGTGCCAACGTGGACGCTGGGCCCTAAGGGGGGGTGGATTGTGATATCCCACATCGGTTGGGAAGGAGAACGAAGCACGCCTTATAAGGGTGTGGATACCTTCTCCCATTAGATGCGTTTTAAAATCGTGCACTACGGGCTGGGCCTGGGCAAAGCGGACAATATCTGATGCTTTGCCCAGGCCCAGCCTGCAGCGTATGATTTTAAAACACATCTAATCAGATGGAAGCTTTAACTCAACCGGCTCCGACTGGCTTTGGCTCTGATACCATTGTAACAGCCCAGACCAACCCGCATCAGATATTGTCCACTTTGCCCAGGCCCAGCCTGCAGCGCACGATTTTAAAACACGTCTAATGGGATGGGAGCTCTAACTCAACGGGCTCCGATCGGCTCTGGCTCTGATACCATTGTAACAGCCCAGACCAACCCGCATCAGATATTGTCTGCTTTGCCCAGGCCCAGCCCGCAGTGCACGATTTTAAAACGCGTCTAATGGGATGGGAGCTCTAACTCAACCGGCTTCGACTGGCTCTGGCTCCCATCCTATTAAACGCATTTTAAAACCGTGCGCTGCGGGCTGGGCCTAGGCAAAGCGAACAATATCTGATGCGGGTTGGTCTGGGCTATTACAATGGTATCAGAGCCAGAACCGGTCGGAGCCAGTTGAGTTAGAGCTCCCATTCGATTAGACGCGTTTTAAAACCGTACGCTGCGGGCTGGGCCTGGGCAAAGCGAATAATATCTGATGCGTGTTGGTCTGGGCTGTTATAATGGTATCAGAGCCGGAGCCCGGATCGGTGTGCCAGCGTGGACGCTGGGTCCTAAGGGGGGTGGATTGTAATATCCCACATTAGTTGGGAAGGAGAACGAAGCACGCCTTATAAGGGTGTGGATACCTTCTCCCATTAAACGCATTTTAAAACCGTGCGCTACGGGCTGGGCCTGGGCAAAGCGGACAATATCTGATGCGGGTTGGTCTGGGCTGTTACAATGGTATCAGAGCTAGAGCCGGTCGAAGCCGGTTGAGTTAGAGCTCCCATCCGATTAGACGTGTTTTAAAATCGTGCGCTGCGGGCTGGGCCTGGGCAAAGTGGACAATATCTGATGCGGGTTGGTCTGGGCTGTTACAATGGTATCAGAGCCGGAGCCCGGATCGGTGTGTCAGCGTGGACGCTAGGCCCTACGGGGGGTGGATTGTGATATCCCACATCATTTGGGAAAGAGAACGAAGCACGCCTTATAAGGGTGTGGATACCTTCTCCCATTAGACGCATTTTAAAATCATGCGCTACAGGCTAGGCCTGGGCAAAGCGGACAATATCTGATGCGGGTTGGTCTGGGTTGTTACAGTTTGAACGACGTTTATAACAACATTCCCTCAAATATTTTGATGATGTCACCATTGCCTAATGTACTTCAAGCCTATTCCCTTATTGTCCAAGACGAAGCATAGTGACAAATGACCTCAGAACCAACTGAAACTTTCTCTATTGCTACTGCTATTTAAAGTCGATACAATAGCTCCTCAAACAACTCCAGAGGCAAATACTGTGAACACTATAACAGAGAAGGTTATACAATTGAAAATTATAGGACCCTGAAATTCCATTGCAAATTTTACGATAAAAAAGGCCATACCGAGGACCGTTGCAAATATAAAAATGGAACATGGATCCTCAATAACATAAAAACTCAAAATGGTCGACAGAATCAATCACAACAGCAACAACGTGGACAGCGCAACAATTTCTCTTCCACTGCAAATGCCATAAAATTCTCTCTATTAGATGTCAATCTCCCTAATACGCAAGATTCTTCTAAATCCCTCCATGGCCTCTCCATTGAATAACTTCAACAACTTGCATATGTCATTTCTATAATGTCATTAAATCAAGGTTCTGGTAATAATGCTTATGCAAATGCTACAAGTCTGTTCCCTTTCTCTAGTGCTTCAATTAATTCTGCATTTATAAAACCTTGGATTTTGGATAGTGGAGCCACTGATCATATCATTTCTGACCCTAGACTTCTCACACAAATAAAATCTCTATCCATATCCATTGTTAATTTGCCTATTGGTTCATGTGCTCCAATCACTTCATTGGGGACTGTCTCATTCAATCCAGACATAACACTAAAAAATGTCCTTTGTGTTCCATCTTTTAACTTAAACTTGATGTCTGCTAGCAAAATTACTAATGCCCTCAACTGTTATGCCATTTTGTTCCCTTCCTTCTACGTTTTACAGGACTTGCAGACGGGGAGGATGATTGGCTTGGGTAAACAACACAATGGTCTATATTACATGTCTTCATTGCAAAGGACTCCTGCATCTCACCAAGTTTCTCACTCTTCAAATCTATGGCACACGCAACTTGGACATCCATCATCATCCTGTCTCAAATTGATTTCTTCCTTATTACCTTTACATAATTTCTCTTTTACTAATGATTGTACTGTCTGTCCCTTAGCCAAACAGACAAGACTTCCATTTCCATTAAGCTCTATATCAACCCATAATGCCTTTGAATTAATACATTGTGATATTTGGGGACCACATAAAGTTCCTACACATTCATGTGCACATCTTTTTCTTACCATTGTGGATGATTTTACAAGATGCAGCAGGATATTTCTTATACAGCATAAATCTGAAATATAACACCTTTTAACATCTTTCATTAATCTTGTTCATACTCAGTTTCATACCCATGTTAAGGCCATCAGCGTGGACAATGGTTCAGAATTCCTATCCATGAATTTTTTTTTTCAATCACATGGCATTGAATATCAACGCACTTGCGTGTATACTCCACAATAAAATGGAGTTGTTGAGCGAAAGCATCGCCACATACTTACTATTGCTCGTGCATTATTATTTCAATCCCATTTACCACTTGATTTTTGGGGTGAGTGTGTTTCAATTGCTGTTTACCTTATTATCGACTTCCATCACCATTGTTATCCAATAAATCTACTTTTGAACTGTTATATAAACATCCACCTTCTAATCACCTAAGAGTATTTGGCTGCCTTTGTTATGCAACTGTTGTTCATCAATAAATTTGATTCTCGTGCTAAACGTTGTATCTTTGTTGTCTATCTTACTGGTTAAAAGGGCTATAAGCTTTATGATATGGATGAAAAAAAATTCTTTGTTAGTCGGGATGTTCGATTTTGTGAAACTACTTTCCCTTTCTCTTCCACCTTGACTAATATAACACCTGATCACTCTCTTGTTATTACACACGAAAGGACTCACACTGAACCACTTGATACAAGCAACCCATCTCCTCTAACACAAGAAATTGAGCCATTAAACATTGATCCACCAATACACACTCCTCTTGACTAACCAAATATAACTCCTTAACCTGAACCTAATATAATTCATTCAAATACCTCAAATCCTATACGACAGTCTATCCGTTTCAAACAACATCCTGTGTGGCATAAAGACTATGTAATGTCTCCTCAAGCCAATTAATCCACTTCAGTCTCCAGTCCTATAAAAGGTACTCAATATCCTATCTCTAAATTTCTTTCATTTTCTTGTATTTCTCCTACCCATCATACTTTTCTAGCTAACATTACAGGACACTCTGAACCCAAATCCTATGCTGAAGCCATTCTTGATCCAAATTGGCAACAAGTGATGAAAGTGGAATTAGAAGCATTGCAAAACAACAACACATGGAGTATAGTTCCTTTGCCAGTTGGACAAAAACCCATTAGTTGTAAATGGGTGTACAAAATTAAGTACAAATCTGATGGGACAATTGAGCGTTACAAGGCTCATCTTGTTGCAAAAGGATACACTTAAGTCGAGGGTGTTGATTATCAAGAAACATTTTCACCTACAGCCAAACTTACTACACTCCATTGCCTTCTTACCATCGCTGCTGCTCGACAGTGGTATACCCATCAATTAGATGTTCAAAATGCTTTCCTACATGGCGATTTGCATAAAGTTGTATACATGGATATACCACCTGGTCTTCATCGACAGGGGGAGAATACTGCATATCAACTCAACAAATCTCTTTATGGCCTTAAACAAGCATTAATAAATTAGTTTTTCACTTTTTCAAATGCCGTTCAGAAAGCTAGTTATTAATAATCAAAAGTTGATTATTCTCTTTTCATAATGGCTAAAGGAAATTCTTTCACTATAATTCTTATTTATGTTAGTGATATTCTCTTGACCGAAAATGATTTGCAGGAAATGGAAAGCCTTAAAAGATTCATTCTTAAACATTTTCGCATTAAAGATCTTGGAGACTTGAAATACTTTCTGGGGATTGAATTTTCATGATCCAAAAAAGGAATATTCATGTCATAAAGGACATATGCATTGGATATTTTGCAAGATTCATGTCTTACAGGTGCTCGCCCAGATAAAACTCTGATGGAGCAGAATTTGAAACTCACTTCTACATATGGAGAATTGCTAAATGATCCAACCAAATACAAAAAATTGATTAGACGATTGATATATCTCACCATCACAAGACCAGATATTGTTTACTCTGTTCGAACTTTGAGCCAATACATGCATGAACCTCGCAAACCCCATTGGAATGCTACTATTCGAATACTCAAATACATCAAAAGTGCACCAGGTCAAGGCTTGTTACTACCCTTTAATAATAACCTTGCCTTAAAAGCTTTTTGTGATTCAGATTGGGAAGGTAGTCGTGCTACACGAAGGTCAGTTACAGGTTATTGCATCTTTCTTGGCAGCTCTCTCATTTCATGGAAATCAAAGAAACAAGCAAACGTTTCTAGATCATTAACAGAGGCCGAATATCGGGCTATGGCTAATACATGTTTGGAACTAACTTGGTTACGCTTTATATTGCAAGATTTGAAAGTTCCGTAAACATCTCCTACACCATTGTTTTGTGACAATCAAGCAGCATTGCATATTGCAACAAATCCCGTTTTTCATGAACGAACAAAGCATATTTAAATAGATTGCCATAAACTTCGAGAAAAATTACAAGCTAAGACAATCAACCCTTCTTATGTTCCCTCATGTTTCCAGTTAGCAGATATCTTCACAAAAGTCTTGGGAAAAGAGCAGTTTGTAACATTGTGCAGCAAGTTGGGACGTTATGATATTCACTCTCCAACTTGAGGGGGAGTATTAAGAAATATTGTTGTAATATTAATTGGCTTACCTTAGTTAGCATATGCTATAATTATAATCCTTCTAACGTAGGAGAATGATGCTAGAAATTAGCTCTAATTTATTTCCTTTTATTTCCTTTATAGACCTGTACTCTCCAATATATACATATTGTCATTTTGTTGTTATAAATATACAGAGAAAACCATTTCATTCAGCTTTTCTTCTTCATATACGCTACTGTTTTTACAAATACCTTTACTGTGAATAGGTAGCAGCCACTGGAATTACATAGATATACTTTTTCAAGCTTTCGGCAAAAAAGAAAGTGGAAGTCTTTGACAAGCTTTTTATGTAATTGATTTAAAGTGCCACCATGTGTGTAAATGTAAATTGTATATATATATATATATATATACAAAAATATATAAATTATCAAAACAGGCAAGGCCAGATTATATATTAATCATATTCATATATAATATAATGTTGAATAAGTTGGTATGTCACTTTCTTTCTTGCAATTATATCATTTTCCCCCAAATGTCAATATAGTCCAGCATTAAAATTGACAATTTTCCTAAACCATATTTAATTATTAATTAATTGCACAATTAATTGTGGAAAACATGTATGTAGCTAAACAACAAACTTTTTTTTTTTCAGACAGAAAAAAGAAACAACCTGCTGCCTCCCCATCCATCAGGATTAAATATTTATAATATTTACCTCTTTTTTTAAAAAAAAATAGTTATAATAATGATAATTTAATACCTATAAACAACAAAATAAAAAAAGTTGTTGATTTGAGCTAGTCTTCTAAAGCAAAACTTACGCAGCAAATACCCTTAATTCGTAATAGATTTTTAACGGCTCTTACTATAATATATATATTTATATAAATAAAATAAAATCGTTAAACTAATTTTTAATTATAATCATGGATTAATTTTTGTATATTTTTATGTATATAATTAATTAACATTTTTAGCATCTCTTTTACTTAATTAAAAGTGAATTCTAGAATAACAAAGTATACATACATACCTATATATATATATATATAACAAGAGAATAATAATTAAATTTGTGAATGTAGCTTTCTTAAAATGACTGTCATAATTAATTAATTATTAAATTGGGCGATAATTTCTTTTTTTTTTTTTATCTTATTATACAACAAGACACATTGATTTAAAAATGTACACCATACTATGCTGACTTAGTTAAATTAATTATTTTTTATACCAAAAAGTGATGGATTGTTACTGTACCAATTAACCTACTCAATTTCTATTAATCATCCTCAAATTAAAAAACGTTATTCTGTCTCTATTAAAAAAAAATGAAAAAAGGTTGTTAAAAAAAAAGTGAAAAAGCAAGTGCGACGTCACTTTATAGTGATGACCATGATTAATAATTAATTTTCCTCTACATAAACTAATTAAATGGCGCAGTAACAATCCCTCACTTTTTGGGTTAATTTCCTTCACTCTAATTAAATACATAAACTAATTAATGCACTAGTTTTTTTTTAATTAAATATTAATTTAAAGTGTTTATCAAGTGATAATTCATCTTCAAAGATATGATAAAGTAAGAATTTCAAATTTTATCATTATTAATTTTAAAAAAATATATTTCTATTATGTAATTTATTGATGTTTAAATTATATAATTTTTTTAATTAATTAAAAATATTTTTATTATTTTTATAATTTTATGAATCAGTTTAAATTTATGACAAGGACTCTGAATATCATACATGAACTAAAATAAAACCAGCTTAGTGCTTCATTAGCTTTTTTTTTGGCTCAACTAGCCGAGCAAAAGCAATTACCCATTAGCCAAGCCAACGAACAGTACACACGTGTCTCCACGTTAGCAGCTTTCTTAATTATTGGCTATTTACACGCTTAACCTATAGCAATATGACACGCATTAACGAGTGGGACCCAAGTCCTTTATTTCTTCATGACCAAGCAATAAATTAAAATAAAAAAACCAAAGCTTTCAGTGGACCCACCTACATATGTCACCCCCACAACCATAAGGGGCTTAAATAAAAACATGTAGTGCCCACTGACTCGAAAGCCAAATATTTTGTTCATGGACGAAAATACCCTTGAATGGCATTTTTCATGCCTAATGCGTAGGTCCCCAATTCCACTATTTGCCCTCCAAAATTTGCCAATAAATATGAGGCCCCTATGCTGCAATTCTTCCCTTTCCTCCTCCTTCCTTCCTCCTCTCTCTATTAAGCAAAAATTCTGCTTGTTTTCTTTCTTTTTCCTTTTTTATTTATTTATTTTGTTTTTGTTTTTGTTTTTAAAAAATTATTTTCATAGCCGTGATGTCTACTGTTTCGGCTCTCTTCACCACCCCCGATTCCATGACTACGAACCCATTTTCGTCCTTTGAAACCGGCTTCCCCCCGTGGGATGACTGTGTTGAATTTTTTGAGGATAATCATAATTTACAAGATTCATTGCAAAAGCAAGATGGTTCGAGTTCCGGTTGTAGTGAACCGAATCGGTCTGACCCAACCCCTGCCAACACTAACTCCAGTTCTGATCATGAGCCAAACCAAACCACTGTTTCTGTCATTGACGAGCGGAAGAGGAGAAGGATGGTATCGAACCGGGAGTCGGCAAGGCGGTCACGGATGCGAAAACAGAAGCACTTAGAAAATTTAAGAAACCAGGTGAACCGGTTGAGGTTTGAGAACCGGGAATTAACAAACCGGTTGCGATTTGTTTTGTACCATTGCCAGAGTGTAAGGATGGAGAACGAACAACTCCGGTCCGAATATAGTACGCTCAGACAAAAGCTGTCGAACATACGCCAAATTTTGATGTTCAGGCAACTGCAACAATTCACGTCTGCATGGCCATGCAATAACATAATCACCAATGAACAAATCCCATCATCATTAATCACTTCATAAGCTTCACTGCTCTCTCCTCATATTTAGTCATATGATCACCTCTCTCTCTCTCTCTCTCTCTCTCTCTCTTTATATATATATAAGAATAAAATCATCCCCCTAAAAAGTTTTGAACAAGGGAACAAAGAGAAATACTTTTTTTCTCTCTTTCTCTCTTTAGAGTACATACATATGTATAAATGGGAAAGGCTAGTAAAGCAGAAGCATTTAAACTAGTGGTGGGGTTTTTGATTGAGGGGTGATTCTTGATATATAATGGGTGTTTTTGGAAAAATATTTCAGCTGTTGGTGAGACCAGGACTATATGTGGTGTACAAAAGCTCCTAGCGTTTGGCTTATCAAAAGCATCTTATGCAGTGTTAATTTGGCCAGTCGGTCTTTTTCTCTCTCTCTCTCTCTCTCTTTTTTTTTAATCTTTTGCTTTTAAAAATAATTAATTTATATACATGCATAATCTAATTTAATATCCACCATATGTAATGGCACTTTATCAATATAATCAATGCAATTTCCAACAAGAAGAACTATGCTGCCAAACTGTTTGTGGTAGTGATGCTTTTGGACTTTGGGGATACAGGATGAGCAAGTGTGCTTTGATTTTGGACTTGGAGGACACATGAAAGCTCTTGATATAGACTTGTAAAAATGACAGAAGCATTTGAAATAAAATCATTGTTTCAGGGATAATATTGTCCTTTCTCCTTGCTTTGATTAATGAATACTTTAAGATACTGTTGATTGTTATGAATGGTCAATTTTTGTTCTTTTCTTAAAAACAAACACACACACAAAAAAAAAAAAAAAAAAAGGGAAAAGAGAGAGAGCAATAGACTATTTGTTTTTACATAATTATATTCCTTCAGTGATCAGCCTGCCTAGCTTCTACAAATAATTCAAATCCAATGATTGATGGACAATTGTTCACACTATACACTATGGTTTAAACGTCAAAGCAAATCATCTTACATTATCCGAATCGAAAAGGGGTGCATTTTTCTAAATCTATCCAATATATTTAAAAATAAATTTTCAAATATCAACCGCAGTTGAATAAGTTGATAAATGATTATTCTCGTTTAAATAATATTTTAAATTCAAGTTATTATATATATAATTTTATTAAATTAATCGTTGGATGATTCTTACCGTTATTAAACTCCTATTTAGATCAAATTAAATTAGTTAGAATTCAATAAATTTTAAATACCAATGATTTAAAAAAAATAATATATTTCAATTATTTTTTAGAGAAAAAATGAATATTTCTTTCATTAAAAATTAAAAATATATTTTGATAAAAGAATAATAAAAATAATAGTACAATAAAAAATCAAAATAAAATGTTATTCAAATTATGAAATTTCTTATTAATATTCTTCAATTACGTTGATATAACTTTTTTTATTTGCAACTTAGCAATCGATACACTTCATTTAATGATTGTTTAGTTATAGATTGATTATTTAATCTTTGAATGGATCCAATTGTAAAAATATCAATAGAATATTTACAATAAGAACATATGCAAACTCTATCAAAGAAAATCATACAAATTCCATTAAAGGCAATAACTCTATTAAGAAGATTAAAAAATTTCAATTAAAAAAAAATATATATATATATTTGTATTTTATTCAATGATCATTGTTGATCGAAAATATGATTAACGGTGCTTAAAATGAAAATTTTAAACATAAATCAAGAATTAAAAGAAAAGAGGCAATTAAGATTTCTAATCTATGGTTACTTTAAATATTTTTAGAGTGATAAATCTTAAAATTTGAAATTCAATTGGAGCAATTAAATTAAATAAAAAGAATAATTATTTTTGGTATTAATTGTAAATAAGCTGTATATGAAGAGGGATTGATCATATCACAGGAAAAGAATATCTTTCCCTTTGTATTTAAAATTAAGCAATTAAGTAGCTTTCTTTATGACTCTTTTTTTTTTTTTATTAATTATCTTTGATTAGTTTTGGATCAAGTAAAGAAAAGAATGATATATAATAATAATAATTAACAATGGCATTAGAGAGGGTGGGTCCACATTAATATTGTGATTAAAGACGTAATCCAATTTATGAGCCCATAACAGAAGATGGACGTCTCCATCAATCGCCACTCTCCTCTAGCTAATTAATTTTTGTTCATAGAACCTTTTTATTAACACAAGTAAGTACAGATTAAAAATGATCAATGATGTGGATTGTTTCTATATGTTCTTTTTACTAAAGAATTTGTATTTTTCTTTTATTAATTCAATTCAATGTGCAACTAAGTAAAACTGATGCTAACATGAAATGTCCTTCATATTATTTTCTTTTTGTTGTCAATTTCCTATTAGTCGGTTGACAATAAATGCTTTTAGATTTTCATGTACAAAATTTTCTTAATGGAATTTATAACATTTTGAAAGTGGGGTATCTAATTGCTAATAAGATTAGGAAATTTCAATTTTTATTTCAGTATATATAACCTAGATTTTATTATGTTCTCTCGACCATTAGATATATACATATATATTTTTTATTTAATTTTTGATATTTGATGACAAGATTATAAAAATAACAATTAATTTAATTCGGTTGTAATCATTATTATTTGAATTTAAAATATTATTTAAATAAAAATATATTTCTATCAATTGAGATTAAACATTACATGTTAGTTTCCAATCAAAACTATAGGAAAATTAATTCAGAATTTTTAGCTGACCAATTCTTTTTCAAAATATGAAGTTATCCTCATTATATGGATTTTTTATTCTCAAAAAACATATAGCATCAAAGAAAAAATATGTTTTTTAGAAATATATATATATATATATATATATATATAAACAAATTAAATTTAATTATAGTGTAGATATTTTCTGAGTGCTATTAAGCAATGGTTATTGTCAGCAAAGGTTTAGGTAGGTATAGTTGCAGCCCTATGTGTGTCCCCATGAAAGTCAGGTGTAGGACAAGAAAATTGGCTCTGCTCATCTCTTTTTTTTTTTTTTTTTTTTCACAAAGCAATTAATCTCCCATAGATTTTATAAATCAGATTAAGTGGATTTTATATAGTAATGAAATATTTTCACTTGATAATTTGATTTTTTAAATTGGATAAAAATTAAATTAATATATTTTTAGTCTATTTTCTAATATGATATCAAAATTGTTATCGATGTTCAAACTATCTTTTTCCTCTCACAATCATTTTTAATTGAAATGATTTTTTTTTATTGTATAATCGGGTACAGGATAGTCAAACTTAGCATCTATCAAGGGGTCTAAATAATTGAAATATCCTTCTTCTTAATGTATAGTTAGCCACATGCTAATCGAATCTAGCATGTATCAAAAAATTTAAATTAGACAAAAATTTATTGGGTGTATTTTTGGTCAATTTTTTAACAACAATAAATTATAAAAACAACAAAACTTGGTTTTCTAAAACAAAAAAGTACATAGCAACGTGTAGCTAATATAGTCCTTAATGCTCCAATCTTTCCTTAGCCACACTTTATTTATTGTGGATAAAAAGAAAAATATAAGAGCAATAGAGTTAGTAGTATTATGAATGTGAATTAACTGAGAAAATAGTTTTCAAATAATAAAAAGAAAATCTTTATATAAAAAAATTGAAATTTATTAAATGAGGATGTTAAGAAAATGATAGATTACTCTCCAAATTCTTTTAATATTATAATTCTCCAAATTCTCTCCAAACTCTCTCTAAAATTTTCTTAAAATTATTCTACTATAAAATCTTTTTCTTCTAATTAAATACTACTAAATTCAAGTTTAGTTCTATAACAAACTAAGCAATTCAATCTTTATTTCACAACACGTTATCATCACGAAAATCTCAAGATCAAAACAATAAGGTATATATTTCTTAATATTTAATATTATGAATATATTATTTGATTATATATTATCATGGATGACTATGTCTCCTACTAATTTATATATATTCATATTTATATTTATTTCTTCAATCTAACTTTATATTAATTATTATTTTTATTTTGTTTTACTAACTACACCATTGATGCAAAAATTGCTAGAAATGATTCTAATCTTATGGATGGTTATGCCTCCTACCAATTTATATTTATACATATTTATTTATTATTTATGTTAATGAAAGACTATACCCCATTTTATATTAATTGACGGTTTTATCCCATATTTATACATACCATTATGTTAACTCACTTACTATAAATAATCATATCAACATTATTTATTAATTTTACTTTATATAATTTATTTCTCAATATATTATATTAAAAAAAAATTTTTAACGGCTATATATTACCAACGATAATATAACGGTAACAAACGGCTATATTTTTCATTATAAATAGAAAAACTATAAATTTTATTTATTCACATAAATTCATACATTTTCTCTTTCTCTCTTTACTCTAAATTGTAAACATGATTTGGTATATTTATATTTGTGTTTTGATCATGACTATTATAATAGTTTTAGGAATAATTCATGTGGAAGATGATTTTCTATTTGATATAATTTTAAGTATTATTGTATCATTTTTTGTACCGCTATTATTTCTTGCAATATTCATTCATGATATAATTAATTAGTAAATTCTGATTATATTTGAATTTTTTTAGTAGTCATCAAATTTATGAATTCTAATTGAGTTATTTTTGTTTATTAGTTATCATAATGACAAATTTAGCAAAGCTTGAGTTCGTTGCTCTTGACATCACGGGAAAAAATTATATGTCTTGGATTCTAGATGTAGAAATGCATCTTCAATCAATGGGGTTAATTAATACCATAAAAGAAATATAATAACACCTCATTGCAAGATAAGGCCAAGTCTATAATTTTTCTCCGTCGTCATCTTGATGAAGGATTAAAATGTGAATATTTGACTGTCAAATATCCACGTGTTCTTTGGAAGGATCTAAAAGATAGATATGATCATCAAAGAGATATAATGCTACCAGTAGTCACTGATGAATGGAGAGCTTTACGCTTTCAAGATTTCAAAAAAGTGAGTGACTATAATTCTGCAATGTTTAGAATAGTATCACAATTAAAATTTTGTGGACAGACAATCACAGATGAGGATATGCTGGAGAAAACTTACTCCACATTTCATGCATCAAATGTTACACTGCAACAACAATATAGGATGCAGAGATTTAAAAAATATTATGAACTAATTTCATGTCTACTGGTAGTTGAGAAAAATAATGAACTCTTGATGAAAAATCATCAGTCCCGTCCCACTGGCTTAGTAGCTTTTCCAGAAGCAAATGCTACAAATTATTCCAGATATAAAAATTACAATAGCCATGGACATGAGAGAGGTAGAGGTCGTGGACGTGGAAGAGGTCAATTCTTTGGCCATGGTCGTGGAAATAAATATAATAATACTCCACAACAAACTCAGACTCAACCTCAAAAGAAGTTAAAATCAGTCATCAGTGGTGTTCAAGAAAGGCCCCAACATAAGTCTGAAACTGTATATTTCAGATGTGGTAGTAAAGGACACTGGTCACGAGTTTTTCGTACACTACCACATCTTTGCCAACTTTATAAGGCATCATTGAAAGGCAAAGAAAAGAAAATAAACTTCAATGAGCATCATATTCCTGTTAATGATACAACTCATCTAGATATTTCTGATTTTACTAATGATTTTACTGACAATGGAAATTGAGACATCTATAATTTTTAAGTATGTTGTTATTACCTGTTTTATTTTCAATTATGAAGAATATGTTATTGTTATGTATGTTATTTTCAAATTAAATAAAATTTCCTACTTTACAATTATTTTATGTTTTTACCGTAATTGATTAATTATGTGTTTATCTATTTTGAAGTTTAATATGGATTGTACTCAACATAAAGACAATATTGGAGATCTCTGCATACCAGATAGTGGTACTACACATACTATCTTGAAAAATAGAGATTATTTCTCTGAAATAAAGCCCATAAAGGCAGTTGTAAAAATAATTTCAAGTCCTGTAGATCTGATTAAAGGAATTGGCAAAGCTAAATTTATATTACCAAATGGAACAAAGTTTATAATTGATGAAGCTTTGTTTTCACCAAAATCAATAAGAAATTTGTTGAGTTTTGATGACATTTATCGAAATGGGTGTGATACCCAATCCATTACTATAAATGATAACAAATATTTAAATGTAGTTTCCTATGAATCAGGAAAAATACAAGTATTGAAAAGACTGCCAAAACTCCCTACTGGATTGCATTACATGTATATACATGTAATTGAATCAAATATGGCAGTCAATTTTAAAATTCTCTTGGAAAATTAATCTTAAGGCCTTCACCATTTAAAATTCAGAATGAATCACCTATGTTTCTTGAAAGAATTCAAGGTGATATATGTGGGCCAATTCACCCACCATGTGGACCATTCGAATATTTTATGGTATTAATTGATGCATCTGGTAGATGGTCACATGTTTATCTATTGTCAACTCGTAATGTTTCATTTGCAAGGTTGCTAGTTGAAATTATTAAATTACGAGCATAATTCCCTAATTATACAATCAAAAGGGTAAGGATTGATAATGCTGGTGAATTTACATCTCAAGCATTCAATGATTATTGTATGTCTACTGGGATCATTGTTGAGCATCCTGTTGCCCATGTACATACTCAAAATGGTTTAGCTGAATCATTGATTAAACGCCTTCAGCTTATTGCTAGACCATTAATAATGAAAACAAAGCTTCCTATTTCAGTTTGGGGTCATGCAATCCTACATGCTACTTCATTAATTTGCATTAGACCTAGTGCATTATAAATACTCCCCACTACAATTGGCATTTGGTCAAGAGCCAAATATTTTCCATCTCATAATTTTTGGTAGTGCAGTATATATACCCATTGCGCCACCTCAACGCACAAAAATGGGTCCTCAACGAAGATTGGGAATTTATGTTGGGTTTGAAACACCCTCAATTATTAGATATCTTGAAACTTTAACTGGTGATGTTTTTACAACACGTTTTGCTGATTGCCAATTTAATGAGGTTGTTTTCCCAACATTAGGAAAAAGGGAGAAAGAAGGGAAAAAGGATATTTCATGGAATGAACCATCATTATTGCATCTGGATCCTCACACAAAATAATGTGAATTAGAAGTGCAAAAGATTGTGCACTTACAAGTAATTGCAAATCAATTGCCAGATGTATTTATTGATACAAAAAGAGTGACTAAATCATATATACCAGCATCCAATGCTCCTACTCATATTGAAATTCCAGAAATAAAACCTGAGAGTAAAGATACTCATGAGTCTAAAACACGCCAGAAGCGTCGAAGACCAATTGGTTCTAAGGATAAAAATCCTCGAAAGAGAAAGGGAGTAGATAATCATATTGATAGTGAGGAAAATATCCCTGAAGAAATAGAAAATAAAGAAATTCATGAAACATTTTCATATACTGTTGCATGTGAAATCATAAATGACAAAGATGATCTTGAACCAAAATCAGTCATGGAATGTCAAAATAGGCATGACTGGATAAAATGGAAAGATGCTATACAGGCTGAATTGGACTCACTAAACAAGCGAAATGTTTTTGGGCCAATTATTCCTATGCCTAAAACTGTGAAACCTGTAGGATACAAGTGGGTCTTTGTACGAAAGAGAAATGAGAAAAATGAAATAATAAGGTACAAAGCTAGACTTGTAGCTCAAGGTTTTTCACAAAGGCCAGGAATTGATTATGATGAAACGTATTCTCCTGTTATGGATGCAATTACGTTCAGGTATCTGATTATCCTAATAGTTTCTAAGAAATTAGAAATGCATCTTATGGATGTTGTAACTGCTTATTTGTATGGATCACTTGATAGTGACATTTATATGAAAATCCCTGAAGGATTTAAAATGCCTGAAGCATTAAGTACAAAACCCAAAGAAATGTATTTGATTAAGCTCCATAGATCTTTATATGGGTTAAAACAGTCTGGGCACATGTGGTATAATCGTTTAAGCGATTATTTGATTAATAAAGGATATGTGAGTAATATTATCTGCCCATGCATTTTATTAAGAAAACAATATCCGGATTTGTGATTATAGCTGTATATGTTGATGATTTAAATATCATTGGAACAGAAAATGAGATCCATGAAGCAAAAATATACTTAAAGGAAGAATTTAAAATGAAAGATCTTGGAAAAATCAAGTATTGCCTTAGTTTACAAATTGAGCAAATGCACAATGTGATATTTGTGCATTAATCAAATTACACAGAAAAGATCTTGAAACACTTTAATATGGATGAAGCAAATCCTTTAAGTACTCCAATGGTCGTCAGATCACTCAATATTGAGATTGATCCATTTGGACTCTGTGAAGAAAATGAAGAAATTCTTGGTTCTGAATTTTTATATCTTAGTGCCATTGGAGCTCTAATGTATCTTGTTAATTGTACTAGACTTGACATTTCTTTTGCAGTCAATTTATTAGCAAGGTTCAGTTAAGCTCCAACAAAAAGGCATTGAAAAGGGATTAAACATATACTTCGATACCTTCGAGGAAATGTTGATTTGGGTTTATTTTATTCTAACAATTCAAAACAAGAATTGATTGGTTATGCAGATGCAGGGCATTTATCTGATCCTCATAAAGCGAAATCTCAAACAGGTTATGTGTTCACAAATAACGAAACTGCAATTTCTTGGCGTTCCCAAAAACAAATGCTTGTCACTATTTCTTCAAATCATTATGAGATTATTGCACTACATGAAGCAAGTAGAGAGTGTGTATGGATTAGATCAATGACACATTATATTGAAGAATCTTGTGGTTTTCCAATCAACAAAAGTCCAACAATTTTGTATAAAGATAATACAGCATGCATTGCACAGTTAAGGGAAGGATATATCAAAAGTGATAGAACCAAATATATACCTCCAAGATTATTTTCATACATTCAAGAGCTAATAAAAGACAATCATATATATATCAAGTATATTCAGTCTAGCAAGAATTCAACTGATCTTTTCACAAAGGCGCTTCCAACTACAATTTTTAGAAGGCACGTTCATGATATTGGAATGCGACATCTACATATTATGTGAAGGAAGATTATACATATCAACTTGAGGGGGAGAAAATCATACACTGTACTCTTTTTTCTTAAGCTAAAGTTTTTTCTATTGGGTTTTATTTAGCAAGGTTTTAATGAGACAGTTGCAAAATATTATTATTTAAGGGGGAGTATTATGAATGTGAATGAATAATATATTGCTTGTGAATAAACAATATATTACTTGTGAGAAAATAGTTTTCAAATAGTGAAAACAAAATCTCTATATAAAGAGATTGAAATTCATTAAATGAGGATGTTAAGAAAATGATAGATTATTCTCCAAATTCTTTCAATATTATAGTTCTCCAAATTCTCTCCAAACTCTCTCTAAAATTATTCTACTATAAAATCTTTTTCTTCTAATTAAATACTACTAAATTCAAGTTTAGTTTTATAACAAACTAAACAATTCAATATTTATTTCACAACAATTAGTAATCAAGTTGGTGCAGTGCATGAATTAGAATTCTATCAATATATTTCATGACTAGATGCTATGTATTTGAATTATTATTAAATTGTTTTTAATGTAAAAATTTATCCTTAACCTATACATGCTTTCTCTTTAAAGAAAGTTATACCACCAAATTATTCAACTTTCAACATATTATTATTAAATTAAATTTTGTAAATTAAAACTATTTATAAATTATAAAAAATAGTATATTTAATATAGTACATAAATATATCATAATTATAAAAAAAAATCCTCAAATTATAAAAAAATCGAATATAACATTTTTAAAAAAATAAATGATTGAATTTTGAATGTAATTATCAGCAAAAAGTTTGATTTCAAATGTGATAATTTTATAAACTAATGGTATATTGTAGGGTCCAAGCCAATAAAAAATTGTACCTTGTTTCAGGTTTCAGGCTCAGTCACGTATGTATTCTTTATGCTTGCTGCCATGACTGACTGGCTAACAAAATTGTTTAGAAACAACTACAAATAAATACCATATAATTTAAATATTTTATTATTAAAAATTTATAGTTTTTATAATATTTTAGTATTTATATTTTATTTATACCACTTATATAACAAAATTTGATATATATCAAATTTTCCCTTTTCCAATAATAAAAAATTAAATTTTAACTTTAATTAATTTCTCATGATCATGACTTTAATTTAGTGATATAAACATTATTTATAGTGATTAAAATATTTTAAAAAAATAAAATAGGATTTTTAAATTTTTTTTGTTATTATTATTATTTAAAATTATTATGAATAAACATTTTTTCTCCTCTATTAAATGATATAAAATTTTATTTTTTAAATGCTCATAAAAATAAATTTTAGATGTTAGAAACTATAAATTTTGTAAAAATTTTATAAAAATAAAATTTTAAATCATAAGATCTCAAAATGTTAGTAAAAAATTGAAATACTTATGACAATAAAATTGACAGTTATTCATTTTTAAGAAAAAAATAATTTTTTTAAAAATTATTTTCAAATTTTGATCTTAACATTTTTGAAATAAATATAAAAATTAATTTTTTAAATTTTACATAAAATATAAAATATCAATAAAAGTAATAAGAAAAAACAAAATGAAAATATCACTTGTGGATCAATTTATTTTATATACTAATATTATTAATAAAAATAAAAAATAATTAAGTAAGAATTTTTAATTATAACTATAAATAAAAATAAAATATTTATTATTTTTATTTTATATTTTTCAGGAAAATCAAATATTTTTATATTCTTGACTAATATTTTTAGTATCTAAAAACTCTTTTTTTTTTCCTTTTCATTTCATACTTTTTTATTATTTGACCCAAATTAGATTTTTTTTTTTAAATAATATGGTTGCAAGTTAAGAAGTAAATTTTAAAATAATTAGAATAGAGGATTTTTTTAGTAAAAAGTTAAAAATTTAAGAAAATATTTAGAAATTAATTTTTATATTTATATCGAGAGTGTTAAAATTAGAATTTAAAATTATTTAAAAAAAATGAAGATAAAAAATTTAATAATTGTCAAATTTATTTTATAGGGATCTAAACGTAATTTTAAATTACAATTAGATCTTTTAAATAAAACTATATAGAATTAGTAAAATTTGTAAAGTTGAAAAAATAAGCTAAAATGACTTTAAAAATAAAATCAATTGATAATCGACTAGAACTTATGATTTTTCCATTAACCATATCATTTTATAATTTTTTTTCCCTAAAAGAAAAGGTAACCAATTAGAAATGGACTGGTACTGATATCTTCATATTATTTTAGAATGTGAACGGTAGAAAGTTATGGTTCCATCCAGGAGCTTTCTGCTTTTCCTTAAAGCCAGGAGCTTTCTCAAAAGCTAGCAACTCTTAACATCATCTTATTCCTGAAGTAGGCGAAACGCATGCCCAGCTGTATATATACCAATGGCTTATATTCTATATATGCAACACCACTACTTGGCTTGTATTCAGGAGCATGATTGATTTGAAGACTTGGAAATCTAGATAGCATATAATATAATATACACGTTGCAAAGATGATTTTATGTTTATCGGTTCTATGTACTATTGAAAACTTTTGATTTGATTAACAAATATTTTGAGTTTAAATATTCTACAGAGAAATAAACATTAAAAAATTTGATTTATTTTTTTTAAATGTTTAAAGTTCATATAACTATAGGGTACAAATGTTAAAAACATTGTGAACATAAAACATGAATAGTAGGAATCATTTTTTTTTTTTGGGCAAATTACGACGGCAAGAAAAAAGCTGGGTCTCGGGGTGCCACAAAGGCCTTGGCCTGCGGGCGGTAGTAGGAATCAATTTAGAACATGATTACAACATATGAAATGATGAGATCTTCCATAATCTTCTTCAACCAGTGTAAATATAATTTCATGCTCCTTGAACTGATCAATTCATTGCTTGAATCATATAAAAACTAAAAAGAATTTAAAGAAAAGAGATATATATTGTATATAGTACAAAACTTTTGTGGTTGAAAATAAATTAAATGTCGGATATGAGTACACAAAGAAAATATATTTTATTTTAGTAAAGAAGTTGATTAAACAACTAAATCTTTTTATTATCTAGATTTATTATATATGAGAGATAAGTATGGAGATTGAACCCGTAGTCGCACTTTTTATTATCAATTGACTCTTTGTGCCACTACGGGTGCTGGCATTTCCCACTAATCTAATATGCAAAAAATACATTGTGTTATGCCTGGAAGATCATAAATTTTGTTTGAGGTGCCTGGAAGATCAAAAAATTTAGTTTCTAAATTTCAAATTGAAAATTCAAGAATTTTAGGTATTATAAAATTAATTTTATTTTTATTTTAACGAGATCATGAATTCATTAGCAATTCAAAATATTAATATTTATTTATAAGCAATTTTCTCTCAAAGAAAATTATTGAATTTAAATGCTCCAAAGTTGATGAACTTAGTCCAAATTTACAGGTTTGATTAATATTTAAATACAGAGAAGAAATCGATTTTATCAACAACTATTAGAATCAATAAGTAGTTTAATTTATTTTTTAAATTTGAATTCTGATATACAGTTATATTAAATTAATTATTGAAATATTTTTATCATTTTTATAATTAAATCTAATTAATCAAACTGAATTAGGATTTGTTTAGTTTATATGATTATAACAGTTAATAACTGGTAGCTTATTAATAGTAATTAGAACTAACCGTTAAAAGAAAACTAAAAAAAATCGACTTTGCTAGATGTCCAAACTAGATCTAAGTATCAATTTGATCTCTCATATGAAGTTTAGCCATTTGAAACAAAAATATCAACTATCTAATTAATGACCAGTTAAGAATAAAAATATTTGAAGTTTAGCCATTTGAAGCAAAAATATCTAGAAACATTTTTTACTGAGCCTATGAATCCTTGAACGGAAATCTTGCTTTTTAAATAGTTTTTGTTTTGTCAAACCTAGCATCACATAACTAGAAAGTACCCATTATTGGAGAAGACTGGACACAGATTCAAATATCTGTAATTTCACGAAATGATTGATAAAAAAAAAATATTATGTGGACAAGGTCAAGAATGATTTAATAATACTAAATCCCAATTAAATAACTGTTCATGTGCTTAATCACATTTCAACTTTGTGTGCTGCATATGTACTAAAAAGAAAATCATTTTGATCTTGTCTTGAACAGATTTAAATAATTGACACGGTACCCAATTCGTATCTCTTAAGAGAACATTAAAAAAAAAAAAAAAAAAAAAAGACATGGGCTACAAGAACTGAAAAATATGCACATGCAGCAGTTTAATTTGAAGAGTTATTGTCATCTTTAACAGTTTAACAAATCCACAAGAAGAGGTCAGCCCATATAAATTAAGTTTATAATTAATCTTGAATGTACAGTGAAGAGATTAACATTATAAATACAGGTTAAGTTTTTGCAATCTTAATTCCAACAAATATAAGTCATATTCAATACTTATAAAGTTCCCAAGCCTTCAGTTTTGTAACAATGTCTTCCTCAAGATCAATAAGCTTCTATCTCCTAAGTTTAGCTCTACTGGTGCAGTCTGTTTATGGAATTGACCCTCTTTTCCATTTATGTTCAAGCAATGAAAATTTCACTGCCAATGGCCATTATGACAAGAGCTTGAACAAGCTCATTGGTAACTTCAACTATCTAGCTCCATTCAAGGGCTTTGCTCTTGGCTCTTTGGGCATCAATAGCCAAGACCTACCTTATGGACTCGCTCTTTGTAGAGGAGATGTATCGGCCTCAGAGTGCCCAACCTGTGTTGTGCAAGCAAGTAATGAACTAAGAAAACGATGCCCATACAAGAAAGAAGCAATCATATGGTACGATAATTGTCTCTTGAAATACTCCAACAAGGACTTCTTTGGAAAAATCGATGACAAGAACAAGGTCTACTTGTTGAACGTGAGAAATGTGAGTGATCCTATGGCATTTAATCAAAAGACAAAGGAGTTGCTGACACAACTAGCCATCAAGGCTTCTGCTACTCCAACAATGTACGCTGCTGGAGAATTGGAGATTGGTTATGTTCAGGGATTGAAGAAAATTTATGGCATGGCTCAATGCACCAGAGATCTTTCTAGTGGTGATTGCAAGAGGTGTCTTGATGGTGCTATTGATGAGCTACCAAGGTGTTGTGATGGGAAAGAAGGAGGAAGGGTTGTTGGTGGGAGTTGCACCGTTAGATATGAGATTTATCCATTTGTTAAAGCTTAATTTATTTATTTTTTCTATGCTTACACAATTGCCATTTGTGTTGTTTGAATAAATAAATGTAAAATTTCATTAATTGCTATTCTTTGCTTAATAATAAAATTATTTGGATTAATATCTATGCATGCATTTATTTTTTTATTATCAACCGAATAGAATCCATATGAATTTTATCCTCTTTTTTCCCTTCAAGTTAAACATTAAATCAAACACAATAAATGTTGAATTGTATTGAATTAATTAGTTAATCAAATATATATATGAAATACAATTAATAGTTTAATTATGCTGTTTCGATATATAAGATCATAAATTTATGATTCATTCTATCCCGCCAACATTCATGTATGTTCTTCATGATCTTCCTCTAACTCTATGTCTCGGAATCGGAGGGAGATTACATAGCTTAACCAAATCATTATCATCTTCAACATCACAAGAATTAACCTTACAAGATTACATACCAGCCAGCTAGTCCCTTCGATGAAGTGCTCCTGCGATGTGGCTGTAACTTCTGACTCGGAGGAAGAGGGATCACCATCGTATCTTGAGCTGAAAACTTGGGATCCAAATTGCAAGGAGAAGGCATTGGAGATGGTGGTGGCAATGATGATAGGTTAAGGGCATTCAACTAGACTAAGAGTGTGTTTGGTCCAAATTAATTCCACAAAATTTTATGAAATTTATTTATAAATTTAAGTGAGCGTATTTGATTTAAATGAAAATTTTATAAAATTTATTTTTAATTTTAACTTCTTAATTTTATTAAATTATTTAATTCTAAATCTATTTTTATTGATAAAATATATTTAGTTTAAATAAATCTAAAATTCATTATAAATATTTTATTTCCAAATAAAATTAATTTATTAATAAAGTTCAACCAAATAAAGGTAAATGTAATGGCATGCTCCTTGAACTGATGAAATCATTGCTTGATTCATATAAATTACCGAAAGAGATGCCTATATTTATGGTAAAATACCTGATCGAATATAAATTAAATGTTGGAACAAACTAGCTTATGAGTATATTATTAAAAATATATTTTACTTTAGTAAAGAATTTAAAACTACTTCCACTTAAAATTAAATGATAGGGAGTTATTCTCATTTAAATTGAATTTTAAGTTTAAGTTCTAATATATGTAGTTGTATTAAATTAAAATTTTTTATTAACTCTTATAATTCTATCCGGATTAAACTGAATTAATTACAATTCAGTAAATTTTAAATATCCAAATTTAGATGAAAAATATATAAATAAATAAATCTACTTTCAATTTCAAAATTAAAAAGAGAGTTGATTTTATTAAATTTGTTACTGCAACATAAATAATTTAAGTGGAGGTATTTTAAAATTAATACTAATTAATTGGTATTTAATTAAAATTTGAATTATATAAAATTAAAATAAAACATTTTATATTTTTATGTAAATAATATAATTATCATTTTGCAATTAAATTATAAGAAAATTACTTTAATAATAAAAGATATAAATTCTAAATATTAAGAGTAAATAATATAATATATTCAAATAGAGAGGGCAAATTGTATTTACTTGATAATTTTTATATTAATTAACAGTAATTATGATGAAAACTTTGACAAAAAAAGATAAATAGTATAATTTTATAAAATAAAAATAGAAAATAATATAAATTTTAAATGTTAGGAAATAAATAGTATAATATAGTAAATCACGGGGGAAAATAGTAATCTACCGTTAACCTAATGGTTTAATAATGAATTCTTTTTCAATTCAGACTTTTCCTCCTATTAAATTCTAAAATTTATTTAGACAAGACACGCATCAAATTAAAAATATTAATTAGGTAAATTTAGATTATTAGACGAAAAAACATTTGAAAAATATTTTCAAGTTAATTGCCATATCATCATATCTTCTGCAGAATATTAATTTGTGTAAAAACAAACTTTTGATGTTTGAAAAATACAAATTGAATTTTAGTGTTCAAATTTAATATCACATGTATATTCCACATTCATGAATCCTACCAAAGTTTGAGTTAAAAAAAAATTTGTAAATTCTGTTTGAGGCGTTTGAATTTATAAATATAATATTAAAAGTTAATCTCTGATTATTAAATTAAAAATTCAAAAATTTTAAACAATATAAAATTTATTTTATTATTTTAATTAGGTTCTAAATGAGTAAGCAATTTCAAATATTAATATTTATAAGCATTTAATATACAAAAATTTATTGAATTTAAACTCTAGAAAATAAAGTTAACTTTAACCCACCCCTTATTTAGTTCAATTCAATTAAAGAATTCAATTTATTTCTAAATAAATTTTAAGTAAAATTTAATTATAAATAAATTTTAAATTTATTTGAACTAAATACATTTTATCAATACAAATAAATTTAATATTAAATAATTTTATAAAATTAGAAAATTAAAATTAAAATTAAAAATAAATTTTACAAAATTTTCATTCAAATCAAAGATATTCATTTTGAATTTGTAAATAAATTTTATAAAATTTATTTCAAGGAAACACATTTTAAAAATTTTGGTAAAAAAAAACATTTGATTTGATTCAGCAATATCTTTTATTCAAGAAGAAGAAAAAAAGAGAATAAGGCATGGGCTCAAAAAGATGAAAGAAAAAAAAAAGGTACATAATAGACTCTCTCTCGTGGAGCTTAACCAGGTGCATGCCTCTCTGCTATGTATCACTGCTTCAGATTCTAGCAATTATTGCTCACTTTGATTATCTGTATTTTATGGTCTTTCTTTTTCAGTGTTTGGTAGAAAGGTTATGTTTATTTATGTCAAGCTTTAAGTGCTCTGTTAATATCACTCTGTCCAACTCTTGTACTTTCTTCAAAGCTTTTTCTCCATATACAGAAAATGACAACATCTGGGTTAGCGAGTTTAGATCTTACAAAGCTAATTGCCAAAACACAGTCGTTGAAATGCAATGAACCATTATTAAGTCCTGATGAGGAAACCAGTGATAATGATATTCATAAAGACAAGCAAGTGCTGGTTGGTTTATTAATGCCCCAACGTTCTTTAGCAGTCATTGTGGTAAAAACAGCTCTTCAGGCTTCATGGAAGTTGCACAGAAATTTTCTTGTTCAGAAGAAGCTGCCCCATAAATTTATTTTTGAGTTTCAACATGAGGTTGACAAATAGTTTATTCTGGAGGGAAGACCTTGGTTAGTGTCAAACTCTCATCTTGTGTTAGAGGAATGGTTATTTGGTGTTGCTTTTGACAGCTTGGATTTTTCTACTTCGCCATTTTGGATCCAAGTTTCAGGGATTCCTCCTTGTCAGATGACGAGGGAGAATGCTAGGAAGATTGGGTCGCTCTTCAAGGGTTTGCTAGAAGTAGAATTCGATCACGAAAGCTTTGTGGGTTGGAGTGATTTATTTCGATTACGAGTTCTTGTGGGTTGGAGTGATTTATTTCGATTACGAGTTCTTGTGCCGGTTAACCAACCTCTTCCAATTGGTTTTTGGAATAAGAAAGCGGATGGTGAAGCTGAATGGTACCCTATTAAATATGAAAGGCTTCCGGATTTTTGTTTTCATTGTGGTTGTTTAGGACATACAATCCGGGCTTGCAAAATTAGGGAAGGGGAAGATATCTTTACGTTGGATCAAGATAGACCGAAGATGAGGTGTTTTATGCTAATCTCAATTCGAGCATATTCCTCTACATCTAGTTCATCTATGCCTTGACTTGGTGGAGGAATTGCTAGGATGGATAAGGGTAAGGCTATTCAAATCTCATTTGCTAGGGTTTTGCTGTTAGGAATCGATTATACTACTTGGATATCAAATGCTAAGTAGGGCAAATTTTAAAATTTTGCTCAACATAATTCTTGATCTCATCAATAATTCCAATCCCTAAGATTTGCAATTTAACACATAGCTAATATATATCAACATGTATAAATATAAAACTCAGGAAATCGAAATTGTGGAATACTTACAATTTCTAAAGTGTTCAATGTAGACCACAATTAATCTACTAAATGGTTGACTCCTTTAATTCAATTACTCTAGTCTCCTAAGTGTGAGACTTCTAGCTTGAACACTAGAGATTCACTAATCACCTTCTTACTTTGATGCAAGTAGCCTCTCTCAATGAACCTTTGTAGACTTGCATTAACTTAATCTCTTTGCAAGAATACTAGAGTTTTTGAGTATATGTTGTTTGCTTTGGTTTTGTGTTTCTACACAAAATTCTCAATTTTCTAACCTTAAGAACATTTCTCAAGTCATCTATTTATATATAGAGAAAAGGAATCCTAATGATGTCATTGCTTACATCAAATGCACAACTTGCCATGCAAGTAAAGATTTGACATCATCCATGACATCATCTTACTTGCCATGCAAGTATAAAATCGATATCATCCATGACATCGTCCATGACATTATTCATGACATCGTCATTACTTTCTCTACATCTTAGATTAATCTTTGGTCCAAAACCCTTTTAGTCCTAGGCCTAAACAACTTAGGTCATTAATCTAAATAACAATATATATATATATATATATATATATATATAATTAATTAATTCAATACTTTAATTAATATCTCATATTAATTAAGTACAAATTAATTATTAAACCCTTACTTGAATTAGATTTCATGATATGCTAGAATCATTGCTTGAAGCATAAATCTAATTCTATTAATTTTAATTAATTGATTAAACTCTTTATTCAATAATTAGATTAATATAAATGGTGATTTAGCAAAGCTCAATTAGGTGTGACTTACTAGATTTATGTCTAATTGGCAATGAGAAGATAATATCAACACTTGATATTATTTGAAAATTCTTTCAAGTCTAAATGTGAAAATTCCAATTATACACATTTGGTTGTCATAAGTTGTGAGTGACCCCTAGCATTGATATCACAGCTACTCAATTAAAAATGAATGCATGTATTGATTCACACGAACCCTTATAGTCATAATTACCATGCACTAAAATCCTTTTATTAAAATATCCCGATATAGCCTTGAGTCAAGGTTTAGTCAAACTCTAATAGTTATGTCATATGATCTCATCTCAAGTTTTATTCTCGATAAAATATAACCAACATTAAAACTTTTCAGTTCGTGTTATATTTATCCTGGCCAGGAACTTATTGATAAAGGAAGAACTTATATACCATAAGATCTTATCTTGGTTCACTCCAGGCAATGAATCCTTTCTTGGTTGAACATTCATCCTTACACTCAACTAATTAGAGCCACCACACACCATATAACCATGTGTGATTAACACAAGTATGTAAGCGGTAACAAACCCTAATAACTCAAATGTGGATGATTGTGTCACCTTAGGTTAAAGGACTATATGTAACATTATGACCTAAATTATGATTGTTGACTATAAGTGAATATTCATGCAATCACAAATCTAACATCACGTTCGATCCACCATCACATGAGTATTCACATGTTTATTCTGACATCTCACGTCTATTCTGACATCTCATGTCAAGTAGCATGAGACTCACTACCTCCCACTATTAGTATTATATACTAATCAAGGAAAATAGACATAGGTGATAGTCTAATCAATATTACCCAAATATTAATTATATGAATATGAACAATTTATAGTGTATGTGCTAAATAAATTTATAACTCATATTATCAACTCTTGATATTAAATTTATTTAACATAATGCTAAGGGGTAAATACTCAAATAAATAAATACTTTATTTAAACGAATATTTTATTTCCATAGGGATAATTTACAATGTCATTATACATTTCAAGAATGGCACTAGGGTACATTTATACTAACATCTATATGAGGATGAAGAACAGGAAGAGGAGACTTCTCCAGAAGGTGAATTGTTGCATAGGATATCGTGTATGCATTGGAGTGTTAAGGAAGGATTGTAAAGAATTAATCCACGTGGAGATATAGGTGTGGTTAGGTCAAACTAACAATCAATTCGAGAGGCTTCGGTCAGAGGAAATGATGAGAGTGGGTTTAATGTACCTGACAATAATTACTCTCTGCAGCAGCATGAAGGTGATGGTGCTTTAAATATGAGATAACTTTAAATTGTCTCTTACTTCAATCCTAAGGAACAGATTTTAAATATAGGCTTGGGCTATACTGCTAAAGGGAGGATTATAGGTTCTTCTAATAATATGGGCTAGAATAATATGGTGGTGGACTTGGGCTCTATGCCATAAGGTGGGGATGTTTCTCAATCCATTAATCCATCATAATTGGGACTAAACCAATTTGACTAATTGCCAATAAAGCAACAGCTTCTTGACTCGGGTACTGGATTAGATACAATGAGGTTTGAGCACTTTTGTATTGATTGGCAGAAAATGAAGTTATTATTAGAAACACATGAATAATGGAGTGATGATTTAGTCAAACGTATAATAGGGGAGGAGGTTAATCCCTTTGACGCGTTGGTCATTTTGGAATGTCGACGAGTAGCTGGTCATGGCATTGGTGTTCATGCTCTACCATGAACTGAGTCTTATCCAGCTACTATTGATACACTGTTGGATGTTAGTTATGATGACTAAGCTACTCAGTTCACCCTCATAAGGGCACAGTTGGGATTGGTGAAGAGTGAAGATGACCAGAAGACTAAGAAAAAGCAAAAAAAGGTGGCAAAAAAGAAACCTGCATAAGGACAGACTTCTAGAATTCATCACTCTCAAGTTTATATTTCTGATGCTACTAATTTCTCTCAAGGCACTGGTGGCTTGCCTAAAGCCACCGAGGCGCTATGACGGTCTTAAGTTAAAACTATCAGGGTTTAGGGTGAGACTTGACAGTTCATTACTTGAAGCAGCTATGCTTTTCATATCGTCCCCAAATTATGTTTTTAATAGAGAGTCATAATTCTGAAGTATACATAAGAAAGTAGTAATCTAATTTTGGTTTCTACGTTGCCCTACAAGGGAGAGGAGGAGGTTTGGCTCTTTGGTGGAAGAAAACCATTCAAGTTCATATTCTATCCACTTTTTTAACTATATCCATTGTGTTGTTGATAATTTATTAGTAGATCAGGTTTATGATTCTTTTTTCTATAGTCCTCCTTGTCATTCTGATAGAGAGGAGTGTAAACACCCAATTTCAGGATAATAAAATATGGATGTGACAAAAAACTCTAATGATGAAAATGTTATAAGTGAGTCTTCAACACTTAAAGTTTGAAATCTCAAAAGTTTAAATGCGTTTTCAAAAAGAATTTCATTGGTTTTTTAAGTACTTAATTGTAATACTTTTTAAGATCTAATTTAAAAATTTAATTTCTTCCAGGGGTCTTTTTATAATTAAAAGTTAAAAAAATTGAAATTATATAATTCTGATCAAAGTTTTGTAATTTCGATCAGAATTACATAATTCTGATTGGAATTACGTAATTCCGATTGGAATTATACAATTTTGGTCGGAATTACGTGTTTTTCGTCGATTTTTTTATTTTTTACAGAAAATAAAAAATATTTTTCCTGAGTTTTGATTGGCTAAAATTTTTTCTTAAATTTATTTTTGAGATTTATCTAATTTTTCAGAAAATAAAGTTCTTTTAAAATTGGAACTCTTAAGTATGTAAGACCTAGGGTTTTTTTTTTCCTATTAAAAGAGAGATTAAGCTCCTAGAAAGGAGAGGGAATTCTCAATCCTCAACACTTTTTTCTACAATTTTGGCTTTCTTTTTCCTAAGGATCTCTAGACTTTTCCTTAGGTAGTACATAAATTCTTTGTGATTGATTCGTAGGAGATTTTTGAGAAGAAGAATAACAAGTTCTTGAAGGCTTACTAAAAATAATGGTAATCTTACTAGTCTGAGGAGCAATTTATTCAATATCCATAAAACATTATTTTCTCCCTACTTTCTTTTATTTTTTTTTTGTTATTTTGATTTTATTGAGTTTCAACTTTAGTTAATTCTTATTATAATTTTATTCACTAATCATTGTTTTACCCTTTTGTGATGATGATTATGGAGGGGATTACATAATGATCATACTTGGAGAGCCAAATCCATAGAGGTCCATGGAATGTCATGGATGGAACCTTATAGCTGAATGTAGTTTCTAGATTTTTTATTTAATTCTCTTTTTTTGGGGGAAATGTATTAATTCTTCTTTTTTATTATTCTCAATAATCATTGTAATAACCCTAATAGTAGGAATAGTGAAATTTGATGTGTGTGTGTATGTGTTTTATTTTAATTAATTAGTTAGTAAAATTAGAATTTTAATTTGGGTAATTAATTAAAATTAGTGGCTATAGAAATCATTAGGTTGTTTAATTAAAATTGAATTAGATTTAAGGGGATAGAATTAGGGTTGCCTATTAATTGTATTGTTTTATTTGTTTAAAGTCACTTTAATTAAATTAGGATTTTTTCAAAGGAATAAGTTAAATTAATGGTTTAATATTTTATTTGATTGTTTTTTTTTTTTTTTATTGTTTTTGGGCTTGTTTAATTATTTTTATGTGTTTTGGGCCTTAAGTCCATACTAGGCTTTAATCCATTTAAATAAGTTTAGGTTTTTTAGGTTTAATTAATTAAAATGTGTTTTAGGCTCATAATTAACTAGATTTAGGGTAGAGATAATTTAGGCTTAGTTAGTTAATTTAGAAATAGGCCCACTCTATTTTAATTAATTTAGACTTAGCCCATTAAATTAAAGCTCTTATTCCATAACTTGTAGATTTAAGATCACCTTAGAATTAAAACATGTAGAATTAGGCACACTAATTTAAATACTTCATAATTTATAGATTTAGGCCTATTTTAGAATTAAAATAAATAGACTTAGGTTCACTTAATTAAAATTGAATAGGAATTAGACCCATTAGTTTTTAGGCTCACTTGTAAATTAAAACATATAAATTTAGCCCATTTAATTAAAATCAATCTAGATTAGACTAACTTAGGGATTGTAAATTTAATGAATGCATTGTTTACATATATTTTTCATGACTAGTTTGCCTGAAGTTGATTGTTTTAATAAGGTTTATATGAAATTGCATGTAAATAGAGAGTAAGATAGTAATTAATAAAGTAATTATAAAAGAACACGAGACTGAAAGAAATTATTGATATTTCATACCCAAAATTTTCTGATTTTGGTGCTAGCTTTCTTTTAGAGAATTGAGTACCACTTTTTTCGATTTGTCTCAGTTATTATCCTGGGTGGCGACTCTTTATCTCCATGCCATGTCTTTGTGACAATGGTTAGTGTGTTCTCTAGAGCCCTGACCTTAAATAGTATCACGATTGTTAAGATCTTGGGCACATGCTAAACGCCTCCGTCTACAAGGAGTTTTAGGTTTATGCTAATTCTTTTGCTCCCTTTTCCTTATTTCTTTAGTTTTGTGTAGGGGATTTTAATAATATTTTATTTAGTGATGATAAGCTCGGGGGTGTCCAAGTGGATGTTTCTAAAAATTAGAGTTTTAGGAACTTTCTGCATAATAATGATCTTATGGAAATAGTCTTTAATGGTGATAGGTACACTTGGTCAAATAAATAATAAGGTGAGCATTTTATAGCTCAGTGATTAGATAGAGGATATTGTAATACTGCTTAGGTATCCTTATACCCAAATGGAACTATCCTTTATGGAAAGATGATAGCTTTAGACCATAAGCCTATCATTTTATGTTTTGATGACCATCTGAACAGAAAGGGGCATTTGTTTCATTTTGAGTCTAAATAGTTATCTTTTAAAGAATGCTCTTTTATAATCCAGAAAGGATGGGATCAGTTTTTGTTGGATTTGACATGTTCCAAGTCCAATGTAAATTAAATAAGTGTCACAATGCCCTTAAAAAGTGGAGTAAAGTCTCTGTAGGCAATGTTATCCTTAAAATAAAAGCTATTCAGGAACAAATAGACTATTTAATGATTAATCATAACTTGGTTTCTAATAAAGACCTTTTAAGGGATCTGTTTCATGCTTTGCATAAATGCTACAAAGAAGAAGAAGCATTTTGGCAACATAGATCTAGAGTGACTTGGATCCTAAAAGGAGATAAGAATACTCGTTCTTTCATGCCTCTTATATCGAACAAAGATAATTTAATAAATTTTTACAGCTTAAGGATATAAAAAGGAAATGGTTGTTAGATCGGGGGTTCCATTAGAGCTAAAATTTGTCATTTTTATGCTAATTTGTTAACAGCCTCCAGTGTATCTCATATTAATGAAATGCTTGAGAATGTGCCTTATTTTATGTTAAACTCTAAGAACTCTTTTCTAATATCTCCTGTGTTGGAGATGAAATTCAAAAGGCTGCTTTTGAATTAGGCACTAATAAAGCTCTAAGGCTGAATGGATTTTCTAGTATTTTCTACCATAACTTCTAGCATATTCTCAACCCTTCATTTTGTAATGCAGTTCCAAGATTTTTCACTAATGGCTTTTTTCTTAAAGAGTGGAATAAGACTTTTATAGTCTTAATTCCAAAGACTTCTTCGCCTTGTGAAGTTAAACAATTCCGACCAATTAGTCTTTGTAATTTTATTTATAAAATTATTTCTAAAGTCCTTGTTAATAAATTAAAGCCTCATTTATCTTTTTGGAACTATGAATGCCAAACGACCTTTTTCCTTGGAAGGAAGATACATGATAATCTTTTGCTGGCCCATGAAGTATTTCATGCCTTAAAGATATCTACTAGTAAGAGGAATTTTTAGTTTGCTCTTAAGCTAGATATGTGTAAGGCAAATGACCAAGTTAAGTGTAACTTTTTGGCTCTTCTCTTGAGAAAAATGGGTTTTCATCCACATTTTATTTAGCTAATCATGCAGTGTGTAACTACTGTATCTTATTCCATTTTTATTAATGGAAGCCCTTCTAAGTGGTTTTATCCTTCTAGGGGTTTGAGATAGGGCAACCCTCTCTCTCATTATCTTTTCATTTTGGTTTCCAATGTTCTCTCTTTGGCTTTATCTCAAGTGTTACATTCCATAAGCATTAATGGTTTCAAGTTTAATAGGAGATGTGAACCCTTGAGTGATTTGCTTTTCGCAGATGACACTCTAATTTTTGGTAAACTTGTTGATAATAAAGTGTTGGCTACTAAAAAAATTCTAAATAAATATTGTAATGCTACTGGATAAAGAGTCAATTTTAATAAATCTAGTGTGTGTTTTAGGAGATGGACTCCCTCTAATATCAGACATAATCTTTGTAATGCATTTGGCATTGACTCATCTAAGGAAGTAGATAAATATCTTGGGTTGCTTGTGTTTTGGGGCCGATAAAAAAATCTACTTTGAATTTTATTAATGAAAGAATTCGAAGGTAAACTGAAGCCTGGCAATATTGTTTCTTAACTCTAGTTGGTAAGGAGATTATATTTAAAGTTGTTCTTAGAGCTTTGCCTTCCTATGCTATGGCTTGCTTTAAATTTCCTCCTAGCTTTTGTCATAAACTAAATTCTTTGGTCTCCAATTACTGGTGGGGCAATAATTTGGATAAAAGAACCTTTCATCTAGCCAAGTGGAGCCTTGTTGCTAAATTAAAATATAGGGGACACCTTGGTTTTAAGGATTTTGACAAGTTCAATACAACCTTGTTAGCTAAAAAAGTGAATAGAATTTTGAATCATTCAGAATCTCTTTGGGGTAAAACAATGAAAAAGCTATATTTCCCATATTCTTCCTTTTTTCATGCAAAGTTACATAGCAGGCCTTTTTGGGGTTAGACTAGCTTAATTAAGTTAGGGATGCCATCCTTTCAATTTTCAGGTTTAACATTGGCAATGGTCGTAGTGTTTCTATATGGGATGATAGATGGATCCAGGATTCGACTAATTTCCAAGTTACCACTCTTAGACCAGCTGATTATGAGGTTTTTGTAGTATCTGCCCTCTCCAAAGGAATTTGAATGTTCAGTTACTTCACCAAATTTTTAATCACCTTAATGTTGAACATATAATGAAGATCCCTTTGGGTGATCATTCTATTCTTGATAAATTTATGTGGCATTTCGATTGGAAGGGTTCAGCTTCTGTTAGATCAGTTTATAAGTTTTTATGTAACCAAGATATATTACTACAACCTCATCAGTCTGCTATTTCCTCAGATTTTTAGAAGAGTTTATGGCATAGCCATACTATTCCAAAAATCAAATGTTTTGATGGAAACTTTTTGATCATCATCTTCCTACCAAAGAGGCCTTGCACCGTAGAGGTATTGTAGATTCTACCTTGTGTCATTTATATAATCAACATATTGAATTCGTCCAACATATGCTATTTCAATGTGATCATGTTAGGGCGTCTTGGTTTGTTTCTTCTTTATATTATATTCCTAATATGCTTTATTTTATTCTTATGACTAATTGGTGGATTTGTGTTTGTACTTTATTTAAAAATCAAGAGGACAAGTTTGCTTTGGTTCTCACAATTGGATGGCAGATTTGGAAGGCTCGAAATGCTTATCTATTTGATAAAATTATCCTTAATCCTCTTAAAAGTGTTAGGAAGGCCTATCAAATGAATGATGAGATCCAAAAAGCTCTTCTTAAAGCTACTCAAGAGCACTTTAGTTCAGCCATGCATTTTCAGCCTTTGCCGCATCAAGCTTATTCATCTAGGTGGATCTTGCTTCCTAGGAATTTTATTAAAATTAATATTGATGCATCATTTAATTCTTCCTCTGATTATATAGGCTTCGCGGTGTTAATTAGGGATTATTGTAATATCACGAGTTTTTAAATAATTTTAAACTGCATCGGGATATGCAGTGTTATTAATTTTATATATATATTTATGATATTTTATGAGTTTGTTATTTGTTTAAAGCTAATTTTAATTATTCTTAATTATTTTAAGAGTTTTACGTAAAATTTTCCCGGGAATTATATTTTTGGGGAAATTAAGACGTAAATAATTTAATATTAGTTATTTTGACTATTTTTACGAATTTGCATGAACTCATATATAATTTTAAAGTGTTAAATAAAATGTATTTATGTGTATTTATTTAAATTAAATTAAATTAGGGTTTAATTAATTAACTTAATTTTTATTATTTAGTTTTAATATTAATTAATTAATTATAAGTGTATAAGTTATTAAATATATTAAAATATATGTGTGGTGAGTATTAAATGTGTGTGGGATTATATTATTATAATATATAGTGTGAACATATATATATACATATATACATTATATATTATCAAAAATCAAAAAGTTTGCCAAAATTACGAAAAATGCCATCGTCTTCTTCTTTCTTTTCCCGATCGTCCCTCACCTGATTTCGGCATCTGTAACTCAGTTTTCTTGCCGTCGGTGTGCCTCTCATGTAACTCGGTTTTCTTGCCATCGGTGTGCCTCTCAGCCTTCCTCCTCCACCTCCAGCCTTTCCCGATGTCTGAAGCCGAAAACTCGATTTTGGTCGGAAAAGCCAAGAGAAGCCGAAACTCGACCAAGCTCCGATTGACGTGATTCCAGCCACCATTTTTGACACCGCTGGTCTCTATCTACCCCTTGAGCTTCGGTGAGTGTGATTCCAAGCTTTTTTTTACTTAAAATGATCTAGATTTCCCTAGGTTTTGATTTTACAATTTTGGCCTATTAGGGTTCTTGATTTTTTTTAGCTTCAATTTGATTGATTCAAGAAAACTCCCTTCATAAACATTGATCCTTGTAGCTTAATCTTGCTCTGTGAATTTTTTTAGAATTTTTGGAATTTATTTTGATTTTTCTGAATTTTTGATTATTTTATTAATATTTTCTAATTTTCAAAAATTAATTAATTGAATTATGAAATCGTGTTTTATGGTGTTTATAGGTGTTAAAATGAATTTTAGAAATTTATTTGTAATTTTTGTGAATTTTATGTATTTATTTTGAATTTATTTAGTTTATGTAATTTTTGGAAAATTAGGTTAATTATGTGTTTAATTGAAATTAATTGGTTAATTGAGTATATTTATTGATATTATTGAATTATATGCTGAGAAAATTGATTTTTGAGTACTTATACTATTTTTTTGTGAATTTTTGATTAATTTTAGTGAATATTTTTGTAATTTGACACTAAATTGGTTAAAAATGTAATTAAATTGGTTTTAATAGTTATTTAAGGTATAAAAATGATTTCTACAAATTATTTAGTATTTTTAACTAATTAAAAATATTTTTCATAAATTATTTTTAAATTATATATATAATATACGAATTTTTTAAATAAATGAGTTTTTATCGGTTTTTAATGTGTTTCAGGGTTAAATATGTAATTTAGATTTATAAAAAGTATTTTTTTATAAAAGGGCATTTTTGGTATTTTGTAATTGATCTGTGAATTGTGGGCCTCGATTGGTGAATTGTAGTTTGGAGTCCGACCGAGGGATTGTGTGAATATTGTGTTTATTCTCGAAGTGTGTTTCTTTGTAGGACCGGCTCTACTCTTTGAGTAGAGAGATGTCCATTTTATAGGGGAGGTAGGTAACGTAGGTAGTGACTGTGAAATACTGATCTCGCATAAGATCCTCTGCATATCTACCCAGCTGGAGAAACTCCCAGGTGTACTCCTCAACTGATCGATCACCACAAGAAATGCTGGACAATCGAAGACGATAGCTCATGCGGAGAGGCTCTGGACAAAGCCTCCTCATAAACCGCTCTCGAAACTGAGCCCAGGTCATCGTCATCATGTAGGGCTGGATCATCTGAATAAACTAGTCTAGGGCTGGTCCCTCAACAGACAGCTCGACGATCATAATCCGCTGATACTCGGTGTGAGCAGTTCGAGTTCGAGTCTCAATCGCGTGCAAAAAATCTAGCGGATTGGAAGTCCCATCAAATGCAATCCTGCCAACTCTGGCATAGAACAAAGCTGCCTCAGGGTCAGACATACCCTGCTGATAGGCAGGCTGAACAGGTTGAACAACCGGAGGTACAGGAACATTAAACTCAGGCTCTATAGGCTCCTCATCCTATATCTCTCTCTGCCTACGGCGACCTGTCGCTCCTCAAGGTCTACCTCTGCCACAACCTCTGCGTCTAACTAGCTGCTCAGAAGGTAAAACCTCATCCTGAAAAGACTCATCATCCTCGGCCTCAATGACCAGTGGAGCGACACGTGCTCGCCTCCTCATTCTGAAAAGACAATAGAATGATTCAGACAAAACAGACAACAGAGGGATAACGCAGAAAACTAAGGTAAGGAATACTTATCAATACATACTCGAAAATAATTCACTGCAGTAGTTCAACAGAAAACACAACTTGAAAACTAGGGCCACGACTCACACAACTAAGCCCTGACACAGAACTTCGCTCTGATACTAACTTTGTCACGACCCAAAATAGAGGCCATGATCGGCGCTAGGGAACGGGAATTCTTTCGAATCTAGAACCCGTAGCAAGCCTTAAAATAAAATAAAACATACAATAATAATAATAACATAATTAAAATAATCTGCAGCGGAAACAAATCATAAATAATTAAATAACAATCCGCCACGGGATTTAAATCAACAACTCATCTCGAATATATATAAATAAAATTTTAATACAAATCCAGTTCAAATATTTTAAGTACATAACTTATACTAATATAATACAATATCCTTTTTCAATTTTTACAACTACTGCAGTGTCTAGATTAATAAAAATAAAATTCAAGTGAGCAGTTTACATAATGAAGCCAGGGCAAAAGAAATCCGGCGTAAGGGTGTGCTACTGAGGTCTGAAGACGATGACTCTCCTGAAAAATAGCCAACGGAGGGGAGTCAGACCTCACTGAGTGAATTACTATAATATATATACATGCATACTAAATGTTAATGCACACAGTCAAAAGTATATATAATAAATATATATATATACTAGCAAACACACACAGATGCAATAAAATCATTTTTATATACTTTTATTTAAAATCACTGTTTAGGAAGGGTTAAATAGAACCCTAGAAAATCGCAACCTCATAACAGTGTTAGCCAACACTCTAGCCATACAGACTCACTTATTCCATTTGGACAGTAGACTGGCCCTGAGACACTAAGTCAACCGAGCTCCAGCAGTCTGACTGTCAGTGTGCTTGGCCCCGAGACACTTGGTCAACCGAGCTCTAACAATCACACTCCCAAATCATATCTCACACATCAAATAATCAAATCCAATCAATATCCATAAATGGTTAGTAATATAGCCTAAATGCTATAAGCGTACTGGTACGTACTCGGTCCTAATGCTGCCCACTAGGTAGCACGTTCAATTGATATCCTTCGTTAAAATATAAAACATACATTCATAAAAATAAATGATGCATGAATTTAAATAAAATAGCGACATAAGCCATATATATACTAGAAATATACTAAAAATAAATCAAGTATATTTCGAGTATATATATACGTCAAGTAAATCCAATTAAATTACAAAATAAACTAGAAGTATATTCAAAAATATTTTGAACATAATTCATTAATAAAGCATACATATAGTTTAAAATATACCAAAAATAAATCAAAAGTTAACTAAAAATAAACTTAAGTACTAATTAAACCATTATGCATATTTAATCAAAATAAAACATATATTTCTAAAGTCATGCACCCTTGAGCATATATATATAAGATAACAACTCACTATTATTGTGCTCCTTGAGATGGGTCCTGCGGGCCTGGTCCACTAGGCCTCGGTCTCGGCACAACTAAACAAACAAACGACAACATAAATCAGAATAAATCTAACAAAAGTTCTAAAGACTCGATCTAGAATACTAGAGACAGAATTAGGATTGGAGCTCGACCGGACATCACGTTTTATGAGAATTCTATCGAAAATCCGACAGAACCTCCCTTGTAAAACGGACATCTCTCTACTCAAAGAGTAGAGTCGGCCCTGCAAATAAATACACTTCGAAAATAAACACAGAATACAACGACAATCCCTCGGTTAGACTCCAGACTATAAATCATCGACCGAGGTCCACAATTCATGGAATATTTACAAAATATCAAAAATACCCTTATATAATAAAAAGACATTTTATAAGTAGAAATTACTTAATTAATCCTAAAATACAGTAAAAACCGATGAAAACTCATTTTATTAGAAAAATCGTATATCATATATATAATTGAAAATAATTTATGAAAAATAATTTTCATTAATTAAAAATACTTAATAATTTATAGAAATCATTTTTATACCCTAAATAACTATCAAAACCAATTTGATTACATTTTTAGCCAATTTAGGGTAAAATTACCAAAATACCCCTATATATAGAAATATGCTAAAATAAAATCCAAAAATTCACCAAAAATAATATAATTTCAAAAAATTAATTTTCTCAATATATATTTCAATAATATCAAAAAATATACTTAATTAACCAATTAATTTCAATTAAACACATAATTAACCCCATTTTTTTAAAATTACATAAACTCAATAAATTCAAAATAAATACATAAAAATTCACAAAAATTACAAATAAATTTCTATACTTCATTTCAACACCTATATGTACCATAAAACACAATTTCATAATTTAATCAATTAATTTTCGAAAATTAGAAAATAATAATAAAATAATAAAAAATACCCAAAAATCAAAATAAATCCCAAAAATTCCATAAAAATTCCAGTATGAAGATTAAGCTACTAGGATCAAAGTTTGTGAAGGAATTTTTCATGAATCAATCAAATTGAAGCTCAAAAAAATTAAGAACCCTAATAGGTTGAAATTGCAAAAATAAAACCTAGACAAATCTAGACCATTTTAAGTGAAAAAAAGCTTGGAATCACACTCATTGGAGATCAAGGAGAACATAGAGATTGACGGTGTCAAAAATGGTGGCCAGAAGCACGTCGATCGACGGTGAGGAAGAGTTTCGGCTTTTCGGCTAAAACGAGCTCCTCCGATGCCAGAAACGACTGCTGCAGATGGTGGGGATGGCTGAGGATGAAGGTGGCACGCAAGGAGGCACACCGACTAGAAGAAAACGGTGTGACAGTGACCGGAGGAGGAAGGGAAGTGATCGGGGAAGAAGGAGAGGGATCGGGGGCAAAATGGTAATTTGATAAAGTTTTTGATTTTTAACAATATATTATATATATATATGCATATATATATATACTCACACTATATATTATAATAATATAAACTTTCACACACATTAAATATACTCCACACACACATAATTTAATATATTTAATAATTTATACACTTAAAAATAATTAAATAATATTAAAACTAAATAATAAAAAATTAGGGTAATTAATTAAATCCTAGTTTAATTTAAATAAATACACATATATACACTTTATTTTAGCACTTTAAAAATATATATGAGTTCATGCAAATTCATAAAACTAGTCAAAATAATTAGTCTTAAATTATTTACGTGTCAATTTCCCTAAAAATAAAATTCCTGGAAAAATTTTACGTAAAGTACTTAAAATAATTAAGAATTATTAAAATAAGTTTTAATAAATATCAAACTCGTAAAAATATCATAAATATGTACAAAAATTATTAACACTGCATATCCCGATGCAGTATAAAAATATTTAAAAACTCGGGATATTACAGTCTTCCCCCCTTACAAGAATTTGTCCTCGAATTTCAGAAAGAAAATTACAAGATCAAGAAGGGAAGAGATACGAGTAAGAAGCTCCCATCTCAGCTTCCATCTCCTACGTATGCTCCTCAACTCTGTTGCTACGCCACAGAACCTTGACCATCAGAATCTGCTTCGACTGCAACTGTCGAACTTGATAGTCAACGATCACCACAAGTTTTTTCACAAACATCAAATCTTCATTCACTTCTACACTGTCGGGCTGCAACACGTGTGAAGGGTCTGAGATATACTTCCTCAGCATCGAGATATGGAATACCGAATGCACCTGTGACATACTTGGGGGCAAAGCCAACCGATATGCAATAGTACCAACTCTCTCCAGAATCTCAAACGGTTCAATATATCTTGGTGCTAACTTACCCTTCCTGCCAAATCTCATCACACCCTTCATCGGAGACACCTTCAGAAAAACATAGTCTCCTACCTGAAACTCCACATCTCTGCACCTAGGATTCGCATAGCTCTTCTACCTGTTAACTGCAGTCTCTAATCTATGCTTAATCATAATGACTTTCTCTGCAGCATCCTGAACCATCTCAGGTCTAGTCAAAGCTCTCTCACCAATCTCATCCCAACTCAAAGGGGATTTACACTTCCTTCCACACAATGCCTCATACAGTGCCATGCCAATGCTGCTATGGTAGCTGTTATTATATGCAAACTCTACGAGTGGCAAATGATCATCCCAGCTACCTCCCAAATCCAAGACACACATCCTCAACATATCTTCTAGTGTCTGGATCGTCCTCTTAGACTGACCATTTGTCTGAGGATGAAAAGCAGTATTGAAGTCTAATCTAGTGCCCATCGCTTCCTGTAACTTCTGCCAAAAATGAGAGGTAAAAACTGAACCTCTATCTGACACAATGGACACAGGTGCTCCATAAAGACACACAATATGCTTCATATATAGCTTCGCCAATCTAGCTATAGAATAGGTGGCTTTCACAGGCAAGAAATGTGCAGACTTCGTCAACCTGTCTACAATCACCCAGATGGAATCGTATCCATCCTTAAAATGAGGTAAACCAACCACAAAATCGATAGCTATCCTTTCGCACTTCCACTCAGGAATAGGAAGAGGCTGAAGCTTCCCAGAAGGCTTCTGATGTTCAGCTTTCACTTACTGACACATTAGGCACTTAGCAACATAATCAGCGATATCCTTCTTCAGTCCGTCCTACCAGTATAAATCTCTGATACTGTGGCACATCTTAGTGACACCCGGATGTACGCTATAGGCTGTAGAATGTGCTTCCTCTAGGACCTCTTCTCTCAAATCATCCACATTAGGAACATACAATCTACCACTAACCTACAACACATCGTTATCATCGAGTGTGAAATCAGTGAACTTCCCTGCTCGAACATTCTCTGTAAGCTCTTTTAGAATAGGATCTCGGCTTGAGCTGCTTTAATCCTATCCCTCAGTACAGATCGTACCTTAAATTGAGCTAGCAGTCCACCTGACCTACTGATCTTCATCATCAGACCTTGATCCACTAACAGATGCAACTCCTGGATCAACATTCTCCTCTCAACACTGATGTGAGCAAGACTACCTGAGGACTTTCTACTCAAGGCATCTGCTACCACATTAGCCTTGCCCGGATGATATAATATCTCACAGTCATAATCCTTTAACAATTTCAACCATCTTCTTTGCCTCAGATTCAGATCTCTCTGCTAGAAAATGTACTTAAGGCTCTTGTGATCAGTAAAAATTTCACAAGTCACCCTGTACAAATAGTGTCTCCAAATCTTGAGAGCAAAGATCACTGCAGCCATTTCAAGGTCATATGTGGGATAGTTTTGCTCATGCTTCTTCAATTGCCTCGAAGCATAGGCTATCACCCTACCATTATGCATCAACACACAACCAAGGCCAACTCTAGAGGCATCATAATAAACTGTGAACTTGTCCATACTATTAGGCAAAGCTAACACTGGGGCTATGGTCAATTTCTCCTTCAATAATTGAAAACTATTCTCACAAGCTTCTAACCACTCGAATCTTACATTCTTCTGAGTCAAGCGAGTCATAGGGGCTACAATTCTGGAAAAATCCTGCACAAACCGCCTATAATACCCGACTAAACCCAAAAAACTCTGAATCTCAGTAATAGAAGTCGGTCTAGGCCATTCAGATACTGCTTTAATCTTCTGTGGATCAACCTGGATACATTCTTTAAACACCACGTGTCTAAGAAAAGAAACACTCTCTATCCAGAAATCACACTTCAAGAATTTAGCGTAAAGCTGATGATCTCTCAGTGTCTGTAGTACAGTCTTCAAGTGATATACATGCTCCTCCATACTCCTCGAATAAACCAGTATATCATCAATGAAGACTACCATAAACTGATCCACATATGGTTTGAATACCCTGTTCATCATGTCCATAAAAGCTGCTGGTGCATTAGTCAAACCAAAAGACATCACTAGAAACTCATAATGGCTATATTGAGTGCAAAATGTTGTTTTAGGAATATCAGCTTCACTAATCCGCAGCTGATGATAACCCGATCTCAGATCAATCTTGGAAAAGAACTGTGTACCCTGTAGTTGATCAAATAAGTCATCTATCCTTGGGAGAGGATACTTGTTCTTCACTATCACCTTATTCAGCTCTCTGTAGTCAATGCACAGTCTCAGGGTACTATCCTTCTTCTTCACAAACAGGACTGGTGCACCCTAAGGAGAAACATTGGGTTTGATAAAACCCTTATCCAATAAATCTTGTAACTGCTCCTTCAATTCCTTCAACTCTGCAAGAGCCATTCTGTAGTGTGGCATAGATATAGGAGTAGTACCTGGAACCACATTTATACAGAACTCAATCTCTCTGTGAGGTGGTAAACCTGGTAACTCCTTAGAAAAAACATCAGGAAACTCACAGGCAACAGGAACATCTGTGAGTGAAAACTTCTCCACTGAAGTATCCCTGACTAATGCTAAATATCCCTGACAACCTTTCCTCAGTAACTTCCTAGCCGTAATAGCAGAAATAAGATTCTGAGGTGCGGAACTCCTATCACCCACAAACTTAAATTCTTCTTCACTAGGAATTCTGAAAGTCACCTCTTTATTTTAATAATCCACCATGGCATAGTGCTGAGATAACCAGTCCATATCCAGAATAACATCAAACTCCATCACATCTAACAGAATCAAATCAGCAGATAATTCTTTATCTCCCACGAGATCTGGACAACCAGAAAGAGTAATATTGGTGTCTAAAGAATCGCTCAGAGGAGTGGCAACAGATAAAGGAAAAGCCATCCTCGAAGCTTGCCAACAAGACTTAAAAGCAAAAATGGGAGAAACAAATGAATGCATGGCACCCGGATCAAACAGAACCCATGCATCCAGGTAAAAAATAGAAACAATACCTGCCATGACTGCATTGGATGCCTGAGCATCCTGCTGAGTAAGGTGGAAGACTTTGGCCTATCCTCGACCTCCTTGCTGGCTGGTATAAGCTTGGCCAACACCTCTGGCACCTCCTCTAGCACCTCTACCACGACCTTGCTGTGGAACAAGCTGAGTGGAACTCTGATGCTGGGTTGGAGGCAATTGAAATGGTACGGGTGCAGCACTAGCAATCGACTGCTATGGAAATCATGGAATCTGCGACTGCTGATACCCGAAATAAGGACATGATCTAGCATAATGTCCTGTCTGCTCGTATTTGAAGCATGTCAGTGGTGTCAGGTAACATGGTCCCTGATGGACTCTACCACAAGTCTGGCAAACACTGGAAACTGATCCAGAACTACGATCACTACTGCTGCTCGAAGCACCTGACCCGAATCTGAACGGTTTACGTTGACCTCCATGGCCATATCTACTGCTCCGATGCACCCGCTGCTGCTGCTTCTGACTCTGCTGAGTCGGACCTCTCTGCTGACTACTCGAACCAACATGAAAGCTAGAATACAGAGTAGTCTGCAATCCACTCGACTGAACTCCCAGCTGGTAATAATCAGGCATCGCTCCCTGCCTAACTAGCCTCAACTCAATCTCCTTGGCCAACTTAATCACAGACTCCAGAGTAAGGCCTACTGTAAGCATACCAGCAAATGCTGAACCCAATCCAATAATGTAGGTAATGACTATGAAATACTGATCTCGCATCAGATCCTCTACATATCTACCCAGCCGGAGAAACTCCCAGGTGTACTCCTCAACTGATCGATCACCATGAGAAATGCTGGTCAATCGAAGACGATAACTCATGCGGAGAGGCTCTGGACAAAGCCTCCTCATAAACCGCTCTCGAAACTAAGCCCAGGTCATCGTCATCATGTAGGGCTAGATCATCTGAATAAACCAGTCTAGGGCTGGTCCCTCAACAGACAGCTTGACGATCATAATCCGCTGATACTCGGTTTGAGCAGTCCGAGTCCGAGTCTCAATTGCATGCAAAAAATCTAGCAGATCGGAAGTCCCATCAAATGTAATCCTGCCAACTCTAACATAGAATAAAGCTGCCTCAGGGTCAAACATACCCTGCTGATAGGCAGGCTGAACAGGTTGAACAACCGGAGGTACAGGAGCATCAAACTCAGGCTCTACAGGCTCCTCATCCTGTATCTCTCTCTGCCTACGGCGACCTGCCGCTCCTCAAGGTCTACCCCTGCCACGACCTCTGCGTCTAACTGGTTGCTCAGGAGGTAAAATCTCATCCTAAAAAGACTCGTCATCCTCGGCCTCAAAGACCGGTGGAGTGACACGCGCTCGCCTCCTCATTCTGAAAAGATAACAAAATGATTCAGACAAAATAGACAACAGAGGGATAACGCAGAAAACTAAAGCAAGGAATACTTATCAAGATATACTCGAACCTAATTCACTGCAGTAGTTCAATAGAAAACGAAACTTGAAAACTAGGGCCACGACTCACACAACTAAGCCCTGACACAGAACTTCACTCTGATATCAACTTTGTCATGACCCAAAACAGAGGCCATGACCGGCGCTAGGGAATGGGAATTCTTTCGAATTCAGAACCTATAGCAAGCCTTAAAATAAAATAAAACATACAATAATAATAATAATATAATTGAAATAATCTGCAGCAGAAACAAATCATAAATAATTAAATAACAATCCACCATGGGATTTAAATCAACAACTCATCTCCAATATATATAAATAAACTTTTAATACAAATCCAGTTCAAATATTTTAAGTACATAACTTATACTAATATAATACAATATCCTTTTTCAATTTTTACAACTACTGCTGTGTCTACATTAATAAAAATAAAACTCAAGTGAGCAGTTTACATAATGAAGCTAGGGCAAAAGCAATTGAAGCTCAAAAAAATTAAGAACCCTAATAGGCTGAAATTGTAAAAATGAAACCTAGACAAATCTAGACCATTTTAAGTGAAATAAAGCTTGGAATAACACTCATTGGAGCTCAAGGAGAAGATAGAGACCGACGGTGTCAAAAACGGTGGCCAAAAGCACGTCGATCGACGGTGAGGAAGAGTTTCGGCTTTCCGGCCAAAACGAGCTCCTTCGATATTGAAAACAGCTGCTGCAGATGGCGGGGATGGCTGAGGACGAATGTGGCACGCCGGGAGGCACACCGACTGGAAGAAAACGGTGTGACAGTGACCGGAGGAGGAAGGGAAGTGATCGGGGAAGAAGGAGAGAGATCGGGGGAAAAATGGTAATTTGTTAAAGATTTTGATTTTTAACAATATTATATATATATATATATATATATATATATATATACTCACACTATATATTATAATAATATAAACTTTCACACACATTAAATATACTCCACACACACATAATTTAATATATTTAATAATTTATACACTTAAAAATAATTAAATAATATTAAAACTAAATAATAAAAAATTAGGGTAATTAATTAAATCCTAGTTTAATTTAAATAAATACACATATATACACTTTATTTTAGCACTTTAAAAATATATATGAGTTCATGCAAATTCATAAAACTAGTCAAAATAATTAGTATTAAATTATTTACGTGTCAATTTCCCTGAAAATAAAATTCCTGAAAAAATTTTACGTAAAACACTTAAAATAATTAAGAATTATTAAAATAAGCTTTAATAAATATCAAACTCGTAAAAATATCATAAATATGTACAAAAATTATTAACACTGCATATCCCGATGTAGTATAAAAATATTTAAAAACTCGGAATTTTATATGTGCGATTTATTTTAGTAAAATATGCATAAACGATTTATTTATTACTTAGATTTACTTTTGGTATATTTTCAACTATATGCATGTTTTATTAATAAATTATTCTTAAAATATTTTTATGAATATTCATGGTATATTTTTAGTTTATTTTGTAATTTAATTGGATTTATTTGACGTATATATACTCGAAATATACCTGATTTATTTTTGGTATATTTCTAGTATATATGCGGTTTATGTTGCTATTTTATTGGAATTCATGAATCATTTATTTATGAATGTATGTTTTATATATAAATGAAGGATATCAATAGAACATGCTACCTAGTGGGTAGCACTAGGACCGAGTACGTACCGGTACGTCAATAACATTTAGGTTATATTACTAACCTATTTGTGGATATTGATCAGATTGATTTGATTTGATGTGTGATGTGATTTGGGAGTGTGATTGTTGGAGCTCGGTTGACCAAGTGTCTCGAGGCTAGTCTACTGTCTGAATAGAACAAGTGAATTTATTTGGAATAAGTGAGTCTGTATGGCTAGAGTGTTGTCTAATACTTTTTGAGGTTACGATTTGCTAGGGTTCTATTTGATCATTCATAAACAGTGATTTTCAGTAAAAATGTATAAAATGATTTTGTTGCATCTGTGTGTATTTGCCTGTATATATATTTATTATATATATTATTGATTGTGTGCATTGTCATTTAGTCATGCATGTATATATATTATAACAATTCACTCAGTGAGGTCTGACTCCCCTCCGTTGACTATTTTTCAGGAGAGTCATCATTTTCAGACCTCAGTAGCAAACTCATATGCCGGATTTCTTCCGCCCCGGCTTCATTATGTAAACTGCTTATCTGAGTTTTATTTTACAATCTAAACACTGCAGTAGTTGTTAAATGTTAAAGGGTTATATATTATGTTTGTGTGAGTTATGTATTTCACATATTTGTATTGGATTGTATTAAAAGTTTATTTATATATGAAATGAGATATTCAATTTAATTTCTTTTGATGGATTATTATTTCAATATTTATGATTTATTTCCGTTGCGGAGTATTTTAATTATGTTATTGTTATTATTGCATATTTTATTTTATTTTTAGACTTGCTACGGGTTTCAGATTCGAAAGAATTCCTATTCTCTAACGTCGGTTATGACCCCTATTTTAGTTCGTGACAATTATGCTGCTAATTTGATATTTGGAACTACTCAAAGAAAGAAGGTGTTCTCCCCTCTTATGGCTGAAGTGGAAGCTCTGTTGCTAGCTATGGAGGTTGCTGTTTCTTTTAAATATCAAAATTGTATTTTTGAAACTGAATCCCTTTTGGCTTATAAGGCTTTGTCATTTGTTGATGAATATGATTGGAGTATTATTAATCTGATCCAATCTATTTTAGCTATGAAAGTTTCTTTTCTTTCTTGTTCTTTTGTTTGGATTCATAGGTGTAGAAACATGGTTGCTGATTGGGTTGCCTGATCAGTCTTAGCTGATTCTTTACCTGTGAATTGGATCTGTAATATTCCTAAACAACTGTTGTCTTTTCTTTCTTTTTTCTTTTTTTAATATACGTTTCTTTTGAAAAAAAAAAAATAGATGAAAGAATATATAAATAGAAATATTAAAAAAATAATAACAATAGATGAAGTGCTAGAAAGATTAGGGTATTTTTTACTAGGTAGGACGGAGGTAAATATTTTTTAAAAAAACGAAAAGCAAAAAATGAAAAGTTGTAAAAAGTGGGATATTTTTAAAAATGTAATGTTTTTTTTGTAGTAAATATGTAATTTGAAGAAAAGATTTATCAAGAAAATTTTCTGTGGACAAGGTCAATAATGATTTAATAATATTTTGATGCCAAGTAAGTACTCGTTCATATGCTTAATTAAAAAAATAAAAAATGCCTTTGATCATGTCTTGAACAGATTTAAATAAGGAATGCAGTACCAAATTCATATCGCTTGAGAGAAAATTAAAACAAAATTGAGATGGGCTATAAGAATTTAAAAAAAAAAAAAAAGAATAAGCAGCAGTTTAATTTGAAGAGTTCTTGTCAGCTTGAACAGTTTAACAAATCCAAAAGAAAAGGTCAGCCCATATAAATTAAATTAACTTATAATCTTGAATGTACATTGAAGATATTAACACTATAAATACAGGTTAAGTTTTTGCAATCTTAATTCCATCAAATATAAATCATATTCAATACTTGTAAAGTTCCTAAGCCTTCGGTTTTGCAACAATGTCTTCCTCAAGATCAATAAGCTTCTATCTCCTAAGTTTAGCTCTACTGGTGCAGTCTGTTTATGGAATTGACCCTCTTTTCCATTCATGTTCAAGCAATGAAAATTTCACTGCCAATGGTCATTATGACAAGAGCTTGAACAAGCTCATTGGCAACTTCAACTATCTAGCTGCATTCAAGGGCTTTGCTCTTGGCTCTTTGGGCATCAATAGCCAAGACCTACCTTATGGACTCACTCTTTGTAGAGGAGATGTCTCGGCCTCAGAGTGCCTCACCTGTGTTGTGGAAGCAAGTAGTGAACTAAGAAAACGATGCCCATACAAGAAAGAAGCTATCATATGGTACGATAATTGTCTCTTGAAATACTCTAACAAGGACTTCTTTGGAAAAATTGATGACAAGAACAAGGTCTACTTGTTGAACGTGAGAAATGTGAGTGACCCTTTGACATTTAATCAAAAGACAAAGGAGTTGCTGACCCAACTAGCCATCAAGGCTTCTGTCACTCCAAGAATGTATGCTGCTGGAGAATTGGAGATTGGTTATGTTCAGGGATTGAATAAAATTTATGGCATGGCTCAATGCACTAGGGATCTTTCTAGTGTTAATTGCAAGAGGTGCCTTGAAGGTGCCATTGGTGAGCTACCAAGCTGTTGTGATGGGAAAGAGGGAGGAAGGGTTGTTGGCGGGAGTTGCACCGTTAGATTTGAGATTTATCCATTTGTTAGTGCTTAATTTATTTTATATCTATGCATGCTATTAGAAATTTGTGGGGTGTGTTGTTTGATTAAATAAATGTAAAATTTCATTGATTGTTATTCTTTGGTAGATAAACATTTTTGGGTGGAGCTCCTGGCACTCTTAAACCCAATGAATGTTGAATTGAATTGTACTAGTTTCTCTACGAATGAATAAAATGTCATTTTATTTATTAAATATACATGTTTACAAGTTTGGATAAAAAAAAAAATTTGAAAATAAATTAATAAGGCTACATCATCGGATTATATATTTATTAATTTGTATAAATGTACACCAAGTTTTGATATAAAATTTTTTAAAAAAATAAGTCTGACGAATTTAATATAAATTCAGTTAATTTAAACTCTGAATAAATTTAAAAATAAAGAGACAAAAAAAATTGTGAATTTTTCTTGATGATTTCGTTTTAACATCCAATTGAACTGAATCTAGAAAGCACTGAGTATGTTGTGTGAACAAATGATCCAATATTTTCAAATACGAAAACTTAATTAAGCTTCAGGATTTGAGTTCATTAAGTCAAATATCAGCAATATATGAGAATGTAGGATAATTTTCCGGCATTGATCATAAACCTAATTTATCTATATACAGAGATGCATTTATGATGTAACCACCCAAAAAACACAAGGGAAAATCTGTCAAAATGAAACATGCAATGGAATGTTTAATTCCCTGAGAACCTGGGGGCTAATTATTAATTAGCTAATCAAATATTCAACTACAATTAATAGTTTGGTTATGTTATTTCGACAATATCAGAAATTAATGATTAATTCTAACCCACATTCATGTATGTTCTTCAGGATCTTCCTCTAACTCTATGTCTAGGAATCGGAGGGAGATTACACAGCTTAACCAAATTATTATCATCTATAACATCACGTGAATTCTTGCACGAAAAGATAAGCAATTTGCTCTTCTTTACTTTACGGCCAATTATTACATTCTTTTTACTAGTGTTTTCACCAGGCAGCTTACCATTTGCCCCATTCTTTGTGCACTCCTTATAAGCAGCAAGAAAAGGGTCATCTTGCCACCACCCAGTTGCTAGTCCTTTCGAAGAAGTGGTTCTTCGCGGTGGCTGTAAGTTTTGACACGGAGGAAGAGGGATGACCATTGTATCTTGAGCTGAAACCTTGAGATCCAAGTTGCAAGGAAAAGGAGTAGGAGATGGTGGTGGGGATGAAGATAGGTTAAGGGCATGCAGCCCTTTATCTAAAGGGAAATCTTGGTAAATGGCTTTAGAAATCCCAGGTGAATCTTCCCAGGAAAAGGGTATGTTTCCTTGTGACTGAACTTTTTTATGGCTCATTCTGTGCGTACATGTTATTGAGAGAAGAGGTCTTATATTGAGAGAAGACATAGGGCAATTTTCATGCACCCGACACTCTCTAACCGCAAGGAAACCAGAAGGGCAAGCAAAGGAAACGTGAAGGTGAAGCTGGTTTTAGCTTTTAAACCAATTCAATGAATTAGATGATGAATAAGGAGAAAATAGCTAGCTAGAAGATAAGGTTCTGGCTCATTTGGTGGCTGTGATCTCTGCCAATGGAGATAAGGAGCATGTAGGTTCACTCACGAATAGAGGTACAATGGGATTTGTTGTGATTAATTATTCAAGATATGGGATTCATTATTCTTTACTCAATACATACAATACAAGATGAATATATTTAATTTGATTTCCAATTTTCTTTGGAAAGCTATGCTAATTATTTCTATAGCCATAGCCATTACCGATTTTTTTTGTTAGATATTAGAATTTTTTTTGTTGAATTTCAACTAAAATTGAAACTCACATTCTTGTAAATTTTTTTAAAAAATTACTTGTATTTTATTTGATTTAGTCAAGATTATAACAATTATATAAATCTTTTAATAACTATATAATTTTTAAAATTATTGTTAGATTGGCACAATATTATAAATTCAAATATAAGCTTTATACATGAACAAAAAAAAAAGAAACCTGATAGCTAAAATTAGCAAGGCCATCAAATTAGGTATAATTCAAATTTCATCACTAGTAATTTATTTTCCTTTTTTTTCTCTTTAATTTTTTTTAGAAATATTATTGTTTGTCACATATAAATCACAAAAAAAAAAAAAAAAAAAGAAACAAATTTTAATTAATTCACTTGTAGCACTTTTAGGTCCGTTACTGCCATCACTAAATCCACAACATTTTTTTTAAACAACAATTTTTTTTGGAAAGTAAAAGAGGGCTTAGGAATTTAAACCTCCAATCTTTATAAAGTGTCAAAGTAACCATCTGTACTATGTTGGCATGGCAAATCTACAATATTGACATTTGATATTAATAATCAGCTGCCAAAACTTATTTTATTTATCATAAAATTCAGGGGTCATAATCAGTCCAATTTCTAAAAGAGGAAGGCTGACATTACAAAACTTGATACAACAATGCACATCATGCCATGAGTAATTTACTAACACCTTTTTAAAATTTGTTGTAATTTATTAATTTATTTCTATATTTTTAAAAGTCAATTAAATACTCACTTATATTTAATTTTATCAAGTATTATTTTTTCATTAACTTATTATCCTCTAAGATTTATAATAAAAAATATTAAATTTGAAGAGTATTTAATTAACGGAAGGTGAAAATAATTTATAAAATTAAATTTACAAGAATTATTAGTTGATTTTTAAAAATATAAAAATTAATTAAAATTCAGAAAGGTGATAGTAATTTAAGATTATTTTAAATCACATACACAAACATACAAAGGACCGACGTTCTCTCAAAGTAGTAATTTTTATATGTACCTGGATGGTTTTTTTTTTTCTTTTTTGTAACTTTGTGCAAGCAGAATTGAGAAGTGGAGGAATTCATGAATGCAACCACTCAACCATAAAAAACTTGATAGATATTTTGGGTTGAATTGAAAGCAAACAATAATTGTTGGAGTCAAGTGGAAGATACAACATTGATTGGACAAGAACACAAATTAACAATATAGCAGTCAAAGAAATTGACATTTAGTATCATGAAGTAGGGTAGCGTAGTGTTGCAGTGCTAGCTCATCAAAAATGGGAAGAAAAAAAATGCATTTGTCATTTCTATTCTTGTCTCTTGACAAAGTGGACTATGAGAAGAAGAATAGGGGTAGCTTATCATGGCGGTAGAGAAAAGGACTTAACGAGCCTATTAATCTCAAAATGTGAATAATGTTGGATGGTTAATAGCTTTTTTTTTTTTTCACTAAAAGGGAAAATATCATTCATCAAACAAACCTGACAAGAGAGACATCCGGCTATGAAAGTCATCAAAATTATTTCTTCTTACATATATTGATCATGAAGAAGTAACATAACATGACTATCCATCCAAAAACGAAAAGAACAAACCCCAAATTATATTAAGTAGAGCTGGATGTAGTGAAACTTGCTTCATTAGTGACCCCTTTAGATATATTAACATCTTGATTTGCACAAGCCAATGTCTTCATTCTGAATTTTAGCACCTTTTTACCTTTTACATCTGATCTTGTAGTTGAAGATGATTGTTGATTTTGGCCAAACAACACCTCCATTGTCAACATAGCTTGTTCAAACTTATCAGCAAGAGTTGTAGTTGTACTTGGGCTTAGCTTAGGAGGATTGCCAGTTTGAATAACATTTAGTAAGCATGGGCCTGCATCAGGTCTGATGATTTTGACTTTTGGAGAGTCCTCCATTATCATTGGGTCTACATCCTTCATATGGCCATCAAGTCTTTCCTTTTGGTGCAAGGCCCACTTGTCTTTTCTAGAGTAGCATTTGAAGCTTTTGGAATGTCATCATTGAGTTGCAAAGGAGTTTAGCTAATGTCAGGTAGCTACAGGCCATCATGACTCTTTCCTTGCACGTTACTATCCTCCATCCCAACCTGGATCGGAGGTTGAATTGGTGGTAATGGAAGAGCTATCTTCTCCATTGCAGATGAAGTACTCAAAGAAAGCTTACCAATTATGGATGATAAAACAACAGATGTTGTGATTTCAGCAACTTTCATGGAAGGGTGGAAAGCAGCCCTTTGCAGTGGTTGAGCATGCATCCAAGGTCCATAATCATTGTAGCTTTGGACTTGTTTAGTGCGAACTTCCTTTGAATTGAATGTTGGACAATTCCTTGTGCTATGGTCGAAGAAACCATATAACTGACAGAAATTGGGAAGCCGCTCATATTGTATGAACACTTATTTTGACTTACCCTTCACTTTGTTCAGAAAGCCTTTCGGGAGAGGCTTATTTAGATTTACCCTTACTCTAATTCTCACATAAAGATCACATTCAGAGTCAGTATACATTTGCTCATCAGTGGATACTAAACCAATATACAAAGCATTAGCAATTTTACATGCATTCTCATAAGTGATCTGGTTTAAAGGTAGACCTAACACATGCACCCAAAACATTTTAGATGAGAAATCAAGATCTTCAAAGCAGACGATGGTTTCCATTCTGTGAGAACCTTCAAAGATCGATGGATGGACCATAGAACCCCATTCCTGATCCGTTCCACATCCTTTGCTTTTCCAAACACAAAACAAAAGGTGTTCCTGTAACCAAGCTCTTGAACTTGGAGATCTGTAACAAAATTCCATACCTGAGCTAATATGCTGAGAAGAGCATTGGCAGTGTAGGTCTTTGAACTTAAGATCTTGCTAGCTAACCGGTTCTTGAAATGATCCGGTGGAGGATCAGTTGATGGTTTTAGTTTAAGGACACAAACATCTTCTTCTGTGTCTTTGGAGTGGGCTTCAATTAAAGGTGTGGGGACAATATGATTTTTTTTTTCCATTAAAGCTAATGAAAATAGGTGAGGAGAGTTAATGGGATTTAATAGGTGGGTAGACAAATATTAAGATGAACATGGTCTGTGAAAGAAAGCTATAAAAATATTAAGAACACTATCCTCTACTATCCTTGGTGCATATTTTCCAATAGCTTTTGATTTTTTAGAATTGTATTGAATAAGCCTTCAACTTTGGTATGTAAGATACAACTCTTTTGATGCTTTTTTTTTGCCACATAATTTGAATTTCGGATGAGATGAGGTGTCCAATGATATTTTAACTCTTAAATCAATAATATGGGACGATGTGTAGACCAAATAGACTTGAATCAGAGTACAATGTGTACATATTTGAGTAATGTGAGTTAATTTGAAATCCATCATATTAAAAAAATTATTAACAAGTTAATATAAATAGTAAAGTAGTTAATTAGCAAATAAATTGTTACTTTTTTTAAGAAAAAAATAAATTGTTATTATTTTTTTTTAACAACAGAAAATTGATATTTCCTTAAAAGTGATCAAGATTATAATTTATGGAGTACAAATAAATTACTAAAATTTGCAAGTATTGATATTACATAATAAATAAATAGATCAAATATTGTAATGAGTTTTGTGACTCTTCTTCTAGTGAGATTCAGTTGATTGAAGTATAGATTGCGTAGAGAGATTAAGTGATCGCATCGAGATGAGAACATCATGAACTCATTGTAACCAACAAATTAGTTAGAGAAAAATTTAAAGCTATCACAATCCATAAAAATAGAGCAAGAAACACACATTTTTAATAGATCAAACCAATAACAAATTAATTTACTAAAACCTCGCTAAAAAAGGTTTCATAAGCAAGATAACATAGATCTACTATAAATCTATAAAATATATGAGGAAAAAAAAGGAGGAGGTGATATTGGCCAAAATGGTCAAAACCGCCTCAAAAATCACTATAAAAGGTAGGATGTTTTGTGGAGAAAAAAAAAGGGAAAACAAACAGACTTGGTTGTGCCGTATATAGAGAGAAATAATAAATTATTATTGTTACGCCTAATTAAAAAGATTGTATTTTATATCAATGAGAGAGTAGTTAAAAGTTAACTCTTCTTTAAGAACATTTTAAAATGCAGTGTTCAATTTCTATCGTCGCATTTCATATTCGATCAAGCAATCAACATATTAGACAATCTTTTAAAAAGAAAAAAACATATTGGACAATCATATTTTGTTAGAAAAGCTAATTTTATGTATGAATTTTGAAAAGCATAGTAGATATTAGTGAATAAAATAAATTATTATTTTCATTAGAAAGTTGATTTTATATTTAATTTTTGGTCTAAATCACTTCCATCTATAAAGTTTTCAACTTTTACTAATTCAGTGCAACTTATATAAAACTATAAAAACAGTATAAATCTTTCAACAATTAACTAAAATGTGACTTGAATTCAATTTCTATTTAATTTTACAAAATGAAGCCATGTAACTCCAATTTTTCTTCATTTTATAATTTCTTATTATTTGGATGAACAAAATTATTTTCTTCAAACTATATTACACCATTAATTTAATAGTTATAAGGCTCAATCTAATTTAAATTGTTTCGCAGTACTACAGTTGACCATGTACACCTTAATTGCCACATTGAATTTTTACACGAAGGTTTTCAAATGTATATAAGTGTTTAATAGAAACAAGCCATCGTACGAAAGATACAAATGCATCCTATAATTTGTGGTATTTCTTATTAAAACAAAAGTTAAACAAGGTTATTAACCCTTCAGAAAGTTTTCCGTTGTTGGTATGATAGTTAAGGTGTTACAGATATTTGATCTCATCCGGCATCGAATTTCCCGTTTTAATAATGGCCAAAAGAAAAACCCTTCTGAAATTATGTATATATATCGAGAGAGAGAGAGAGAGAAAGAGAGGAGCATAGACTTCTGAATATGATGTTGGGCTTGAACAATTTTGTGATTTGTGACACAGAAGATGGACAATGAGCTAAGGCCAGGCCAGGCCAGCCCAGCGGAGAAGCGGGTGCAATGAAGCAAAATACAGCAGCGTAATTACAGGCAAAAAGCATGTCTAAAAGTGGAAAACAAGTAAAATCCTTCAGCTATATAATCTGGGTATAACGTTAGGGTTTGACCGAGTCTCGCCTCCTCTTCTTCTTCACTTTGCTTTGGTTCTTTCAATTATTCTGTTAGTTATTTGTTTTCGATTTGATTATTTGTTTGAACTGTTTTGAAATCTGATAGTATTTTTAATGTTTGAGGGCTGTGATGACTGATATTATATTTCTCGATGCTGAAGTTGTAATCTTAGCTTTTTACAAGGACCTCTAAAGAGCTTTTATCTCCTTTGATGACTGCATTTGTGCGTGTCTGAGCCTATTTTATTTTGTTTTGCTTTCTCAAAGATAGAAAAAGATCAGATCGATGGGGCTGCAGTGATTATAGACAAAATTCCTCGTACTGAAATGCCTCCTATAATTTAATTTAGGGGGCATGAGAGACCATTTTCTACACCCATAGAATCTGAGCTCCCCCATTTTTTTTTCTTTTGATCTTTAATTTAATTGCCGGTTCTGATTTATAAACCGATCGGGTTTGAGTTTGAATTTAATTTTAGTTTGTCTTCCATTTAAAATAAAAATTTCTTAGTTTTAATCATATTTTCTAATATTAAAAATTTATAATTAATATACGAAAAAAACTAATTAGAGCTTGAAGTTTGAATATTTATAATTTTAAACTTTAAAATTGAATTAAATTTAACATCAATATAATTTGCTAGTTATTATTAATTATGCTAAGATTAATGCCAAATTTAATCTAAACCTAACAAATGAGTGCAGAAAAATTTTGTGAATCTTTTTTCCTTAATTTTTTTGACAGATATATGTATTATTTATTTATTTATTCTGACAAAAAAAGCATTTATTCATTAAAATAAAAAAGATAAGAATACATAAAAAACTCTTGCTAAAAAAGTAAAAATAAAAAAGATAATAAAAAAACCTTGAATCATTAAAATCATTTGTTAAAAAAAAAAAAAAAAAAAAAAAAAAAAACTTGCACTAATATAGCGGCCCAAATAACAACCACTTAGCCCATCACAAACACAACGTTCAAAGCCTAGGATTGCAATGTTGATGTTGAATTTAAACATAGGAAGTTTTCATGATGATAAAAAAATTTTCAAAATGGAGTTCATAAAGAAAAAAAAAAATTAAAAATAAACTTTTCTAATTTTTTTTTCTTTCAAATATAAAATACTCTAATTATCAGGGTTATAATTTTTTTCCTTTTTTTTTTCAATTTTTTTGACATTTTATTTGTTTTTTTTTCCCATTTTTTTTGTTTTATAATACCTTCAATTTTTTTCTTAATATTTTTTTACTCTGTCTTCATCTTTTTTTTTTAAATATTTTTTTGCTAAATACTTTTTTCACTTTTTTTTTTTACTTTCTTCAGTTTTTTTATCTCAACATTTTTTTTGCTAAATATTTTTTTCTAGTTTTAATGTACTATCTATATCTTTTTTTTTTCTCAATATTTTTTTCTACTTTTTTCATATTTTTTTTCTCAACTTTTTTTTTTACTCAATATTTTTTTTTCTCTTCAGACTTTTTTTTTTCAAATGAATAATTATGAACTAAATATTTTCAATGGTTGTTAAACTAAGTAATAAATATCTTCAACTGTTATAACAATAATAAATAAACAAAATTTTTCCTTTTTATATTTTTAAAGAATAAAGATTTTATTTTATTTTTTACTTTAATATGTTTATTAAAATGTCCAACAACTTTTTTTTTTTAAATTATGTGATATTTATTGATCATCAATATGTAACAAGTTTATGATCCTTATTTATAATTGGTTTCCGGAACTCTTGGGCTTGATATCTTGCAATCCACGAACAGAAGGCAAGGTGAGAGGTGGGGAGAGTCCTCACGAACACTCCGATGCCTAAGTTAGAGAATAAAAGTAAGGAAAATACAAGATAGCTAGAGTATGTAAGAATGAGATGTCCCTTTGTGAGGGATGTAGGGCTCTATATATAGTAATACTCAAATCTGGGAGGAGTCAGATTCCGTGTGAGATATTGAATCATAATCTTGGTAGAAGAGTGTTCCTTCTATGCTTAGGACTCCACTTTTGGGTAATCCCTATTCCGGACGGATCTGCCTTCTTGCTAATCCAAGTGTCCCTATTTAAGGGATAAGGAGCCCCTAACTAGGCGGGAACATACTAGATGGTATCACACAACATTGGATTAACCCATCCGTTTGGAAATGATATGACGAAACCAGTCGTCACTGGATTTTTGATGCTCGGTGCATTGACGTAAGGCTTTACGAGCTCGAAACCTCAGTACTACAGAAGTGACCTGAGGGTGCCAGTTTTAGTCATTGGAATTTGATGCGCGAGACTTAGATGCTCGATTTAGGGATGCGAGGCTTACATGCTTGAAACCTCAGTACTACAGAAGCGACTTGAGGGTGCCAGCTTCAGTCACTGGACTTAGATACGCGAGACTTAGATGCTCGATTTAGGGACGTGAGGCTTACATGCTCGGAACCTTAGTACTACAGAAGTAACCTGAGGGTGCCAGCTTTAGTCACTAGACTTAGATGCTCAGATACCCGGAATGGGTTGAAAACGTTGCTTGGATGCATTCCGAGTCGCTCGATGAAGCGGCCTAGTCAAAATGTGGGCGGGCCGACACATGGTGGCGTTGCTTCAACTTTTAAGGATTCATAGTTGAAATCGCGTGAGTGATGCATCATTTCATATGTCAGTAAACAAAGCATTCTGCCACCGTTGTTGCGACCCCTCGTCTAATGAGTGTTTTTATTCCCAAAAGGCCCCTAATGGCCTAGGGAGGAACACAATAATAATGAGGGCAGTTAATGGCGTGCTTTCAAATCCTTTCATATCTTTATAAATATTGCTACTCTTGTTAACTGGCATATTTTGCTTTTTTACTTTTCTGTTGTTCTTGCCTTCACTGCATTGATATTGCCTCTACTATTTTCATTTCTGTCTGCCGTGATTATTACTTGTGGCAACCAGGTGATCTTTTTATTTTTCTTCTTCCTCTTTTTCCTCATTTCTGTTATTGTGTATTTACCTTCTTCACTATGGCCCTAAGGGAAGAAGTTAGTTTTGACCTTTTTGTCTCCAATCTAGATAGTGAGTTACTAGAGTGGTATTGGAGGCGATTCTGTATCCCCGTTGATTATGCCCTTCACACCGTAGATAGGAGGTTTAGGGCCTATACCCCCTTATTAGGGCTAAGTAAATTAGTAGTTTATTTTAACTAGTTAGAAGGGGGTTTGAAATTTCCTCTAGATCCCTTTGTAAAGGAATTTTTGAATAGAAATAACATAGTGCCCGATCAGCTTCACCCGAATAGCTATAGGATACTGACCGGGTTCATCCAATTGATGTATGAAAAGGGGAGAGAATCCGATTTAGATGTTTTTCGATATCTGTACAGGCTGACTAGAAAGAAGGGAGAGCTGATGTTCTCCCTATCAGTTGTACCCAACCATACTCTTTTTGTAAAGCTTTCGGATCTCCACAAGAAGTAAAGACTCCATTTTTTTTATTGTAGAGCATCATTCGGACTTCTTGGATGTCTGGAGGATGTGGTATGACAAGTGTCATAAGGTGACCCGTCCTGCGAAACTTTTCAACCATGATACGAAGATGGTTTCACGGCTATATCTCGATGGGCTTATTGAAGCTCGATCGGCAGAGGATGCATCCCGGAGGTACCTATGGAGAGTCTGTTTGAGTCACGTTCACTCCCTTAGTACATCTGTTTTACTTTAAACTATATTTCTAACTTGCTTTATTTTTATGACTGTAGATGGCTAACTTTTTTGATTTTACAAGCGGGATTTCCTTAGTTGATGAGTCGACTGTTACGGAGGAAGTTTGGGCCTCTCCTTCCCTTGAACCTAAAGTTCCTACAGCACCTGAAGCGGTTCCTGCCGACCCCAAGGGCAAAGCGGCAATGGAAATTGAACAGCTAGAGCGGGTTAGCTGAGGAAAGAGGCGGTTGATTGAACCGGAGTCAAATGTGAAGGGGCTAGATAAAGAGATTTACGTTTAGTGCCCGCGGTTATCTGGGTGTCTGGATATGAGGGGCTGGATATTGAAGTGGATGAAGCCCCTAAGTATCTCCAATAACCAAGTGCGGGATTAGTATGCCGAATTGCTAAGGCTGTCCGGTGATATGCAACGTTGGTCTGATAAGGGCTCGGAGGGGTTGCTTGACTCCATAATTGGCCAGTCACTAAAGGTAAGCTAGCTTCTGCCACTGATGTTGTTATCGTATGTGTTTCTTATTGAAGCTAACTTTTTATTTTTGGCAGATGACTTAGACCTTGCTGTTGGCAAAGGATCAGTACTTCTACTTGAAGAGCTAGTAGAGCCTAAAGGAAATAGAGGTGAGAACCATAGCCATCAATTTTAAGAAGAAGCTGGATGGCGCGAAGGTAGCCCTGGAGCACTGCCAAACAAAATATGCTGAGGCCAAGTCTGATACTGAGGCGAATCAGAAGAAATTTTTTGAGCTAAAATATAGCCAAGCCCAACTGACAAGGAGGATCAAAGAGCACGATCTTCAAATTGTTGAGCTCTAGGGGAGGCTGGCAAAGCTTGAGAAATCCTGAGCGAATGATGATAAGGTGTACCAAGGCATGGTAGGAGGGTTTCTCAAAGCTTATCAGGCTGAGTGTAAGAGGATCCTGCTCTCTCAAGACTCAGGATTGGATCTGGGGGCATTGGATTGAATAACGCCAATAGACCTTACCAAACTTGATGTAGAGGAGGACGCCCATCGAAAGGTTAGTTCTGTTCCTGCGAGGGAGACTGCAGAGGCTACTATTGCTATTGGGTCTGTAGTGCATCCAGAGACTATTGATGAGGTTTCCCCCTCTGTTTCCGAGCCTGGGGGTCCGGGTGTACATATAGTGGAGTAGATATGTATATGTTTCTTTTCTCTTTTTTTTTTATAATTGATCACATGTAAGGGATTTTATTAATGAAGAGAGACTTTATTGAATCATGTGTTGAATACAATTTTATTGATAGTATTTTCTGAGAGAGTCTGAGTTCCAAAATCGTGGTAGTTCTTTGCCTCCTCTTTCTCTTAGTTTGTATGCTCCCTTCGTTGTGCTTGTTAAGATTTGGTAAGGACCTTCCTAGTTTGGACCTAACTTACTAGTTCCTAAGGTGCCTTTGCTGATATTTGCTCTTCTGAGTACCCAGTCTCCCAACTTGAATTATTTTGGTCGATGCCGTTGATGATGGTACCGTATTACCTTTTGCCGATGTGCTTCAACTGTGGCTACAACTTGTTCTCTCCATTCCTCTAGTAGGTCTAGGCATATCCGGGCGTCAACGTTGATGGTGTGATCGAGATTCTGGCTTACTCGGTAACTTGGTGACCCAATTTCCACGGGTATTACCACGCCCATGCCATAAGTCAGTCTGAACGGTGTCTCACCGGTGGATGATCGAGGTGTGGTTCTGTAGGCCCAGATTACGTTATTGAGTTCTTCGATCTAATTTCCCTTTTTCTCGTTAAGTCTCTTCTTTAATCCTTGCATAAGAATTCTATTTATGACTTTCGTTTGTCTGCGGGTAAGCTATTGAGGTGAAGCACAACTTTATATTAAGGTCTGAGTAGAAACCTCTGAATGTATTATTATTGAACTATTTGCTGTTGTTCATAATAAAAGTGTGGGGGATGCTAAACCTGTAAATGATCTCCTTCCAGAAGAAGTGTTGTATCCAGGCTTTTGTAATGGTTGGGATTGCTTCTTCTTCTACCCACTTGGTGAAATGGTCAATGGCCATAATTAAAAACATTTTCTGTGAGGTAGAGGGAGGGAAAGGACCAAGGATGTCCATCCCCCACATAACGAATGGCCAAGGGCTGCTGATAGGATGTAGGGGCTGAGAAGATTTATGATTGAGTCGGGCATAGTGTTGATACTGAGGACATGCTTACGTTAGCTGCTGGGCATCTTTGGACATGGTGGGCTAGTAATACCCTTGGAGTAGTGCCTTTTGAGTGAGCAAATAGTAGGATTCATGCGCTCCATAAATTCCTTCATGGATTTCTCGGAGTATGTAATTTCCTTCCTTTGGTGAAACGCACTTAGACCATGGGTGTGAAAGGAATTTTTGGTAGAGCTCCTTTTGATAGATGAAATAGTGGGTTGCCTTGGTCCTAAGCTTTCGAGCCTGCAACTTATCTTCTGGGAGTGTTCCATGCTCCAGATATTGGATTATTGGTTGTATCCATTCCGAGACTACTTGTGTCTCCAAAACTTCGGTGTCTTCTTTGCTGGGACTGGTCAGCGACTCGATGAAATTCATATCCCAGAATGCTTGACTGTTTTTAGCTACAGATTTGGCAATGTAGTCGGCCTCACTATTTTCTTCCTTGGGAATCTGGATGATCTCCCATCGGCCTCCGTCCGGTTTGATGTGTTGTAAAAGCCACTTAGCCTTGTTTACGTACTTGACAATGTAGGTGTCTTTGACTTGGAACGTTCCATTGACTTGGTTGACTACCAATTAGGAGTCCGAGTATATGATGAGGTGTTCAGCCCTGACTTCAGTGGCCAACTTCAAACTTGTAATGAGTGCTTCATATTCGGTTGCATTATTGGTGGCGTTGTACTCGATATGGACTGCGTATCGAATATGAACCTTGTGCGGTCCTCTGAGGATTATTCCAGCACCAGAACCTTAAGCTAAGGATGCACTGTTAACATAGAGCTTCCATTCCGGTGCTTTGGTAAAGGCTATGTCTTTTAGAGCCATTTCTTGCACAAAATTTGCTAATGCTTGGGCTTTCATTTGATGTTGGGGCTCATAGTCAATATTGAATTCACCAAGTAATACCGACCATTGTACTAGCCTGCCCGAAGTGTTTGGTCTCTGTAAGATTTTTCACAACGGGAAGCGGGATTGAATAATGATATAGTGAGCTTGGAAGTAATGTCGAAGCTTTCAAGAGGCGTGGACCACAACCATGGCTAACTTGTCTAACATGGGATATCGAATTTTAGGTCCTCAGAGCATCTTACTGATGTGCTAGACAGGGCTTTGCTGGCTTCTTTCTTCTCTTACCAGTACTAAAGCTATCCATTCTCGGCCAATAGAAAGGTACAAATACAAGGTCTCATCTGGGACTGGCCGACTGAGTAGGGGTGGTGAGGATAAGAATCTTTTAATGTCTTCGAATGCTACCTGGCAATCAGCGGACCACTGAAACTTCCTAAAATTTTGAGAGCTCAGAACAATGGTAGACACTGCCTAGCCGAGTAAGAAATGAAATTGTAATATCCCGTATTTTTAAATATTTTAATATTGTACCGGGATATACAGTGTTAATAATTTTTGTATATATATTACGATATTTTTACGAGGTTGATAAGTATTTTAAAATCTGTTTTAATTATTGTATCTTATTTACAGTACTTTACGTAAAATTTTCCCGAGACTTTTATTTTCGGGGAAATTTTCACGTAAATAATTTATTATTAATTATATTAAACATATTTTCGGACTTGCATGAACTCATACATATTTTTAAATTACTAAATAAAGCGTATGTGTGTATATATTTATTTAATTAGGGTTTAATATATTACCCTAATATTTTACTAATTAATTAATTATTTTATTATTTTTAATTAATATTAAATTTTAAAATATTAAATATTAAGTGTGTGGATGTGATTTTTTCAAATATTTTATTAAAATTATTATTTTTATTATTTTATTTTTTCTTTTTCTTTTTCTTTTCTTTTCTTTTCTTCTTCCCTTCTCTTCTTCCTTCCCGTGCCCGATCACCCACCACCGCTGCAACTGCCGTTCCCCTACCGTTGGTGTGCCACCAGCAGCTCCGCCTTCCCCAGCCAGCTGCTCCGCCGCCCCAAGCTCCTTCCCCGGCGCCGGTTAGCTCCCATTTTCCCCATTTGGCCGAAACTTCCTCTCCTCATCGTCGACCACGATTCTGGCCACCGTTTTCGACACCGCCGGTCTCTTTATTCTCCTTGAGATCCGGTGAGTGTGATTCTAGCTTTGGTTTGAGCTGAAATGGTCTTGATTTGCTTAGGTTTTGAATTTTCGAATTCGGCCATATTAGGGGTTTTAATTTTTTTGAGCTTTTAATTGATTGATTCATGAAAAATCCCTTCACAAATTTTGTTCCCCTTAGCTTAATCTACATGTATGAATTTTTGTGGAATTTTTGGAGATTTTTTGGATTTTTGGGTATTTTTGAATATTTTAATATTATTTTCTAATTTTCGGAAATTAATTATTTAAATTATGAAATTGTGTTTTATGGTTAAATTAGGTGTTGAAATAAATTATAGGAATTTAGTTGGAATTTTTATGAATTTCTATGTATTTATTTTGAATTATTGAAGTTTATGTAAGTTTGGGAAATTAGGGTTAATTATGTTTTTAATTGAATTAATTGGTTAATTGAGTTTAATTATTGATATTATTGATAAATATGTTGATAAAATTAAGTTTGGATAATTATACTATTTTTGGTGAATTTTTGAAGTAATTTTAGTATATTTATATATATAAGGGCATTTTGGTAATTTTACCCTAAATTGGCTAAAAATGTAGTTTAATTGGTTTTAATAGTTATTTAAGGTATAAAAATGGTTTCTAAAAATTATTTAGTATTTTTAACTAATTAAAACTATTTTTCGTGAATTATTTTCAATTATATATATAATATACGGTTTTTCTAATAAAATGAGTTTTTATCGATTTTTACAGTGTTTTAAGGTTAATTATGTAATTTCTACTTATAAAATGAATTTCTATGTTATAAGGATATTTTTGGTATTTCTGAATTGTTCTGTGTTTGTGGACCCTGATCGGTAGACTGTAGTTTGGAGTCCGACCGAGGGGTTGTGGTTGAGTGTTGAGCTTATTTTTCGAAGTGTGTTTCTTTGCAGGGTCGGCTCTACTCTTTGAGTAGAGAGATGTCCGTTTTACAGGGGAGGTTCTGTCGAATTTTCGATAGAATTCTCGTAAAACGTGATGTCCAGTCGAACCCTAATCTCAATTCTGTGTTTAATATTCTAGATCGAATTCTAGGATTTCTGTTAGGGTTATTCTGATTTCTATCATTATTTTTTATTTAGTTGCGCCGAGACCGAGGCCTAGTGGACCAGGCCCGTCGGATCCATCTCGTGGAGCGCACTAATTTGTGAGTTACTATTTTATATATATGTGCTTTAGGATGCATAATTTTAGAAATATATGTTTTATTTTGATTAAATATGCATAAATAATGTGATTTGTATTTAAGTATATTTTTGGTTTATTTTTGGTATATATTAAATTATATGCATGTTTTGTAAATAAAATATATTTAAAATGTTTCTAAATATATTTCTAGCTTACTTTATAATTTGATTGGATTTATTTGACGTATATATACTCGAAATATACCTGGTTTACTTTTGGTATATTTTCGATATATATATGGTTTATATTGTTATTTTATTTAAATTCATGCATCATTTATTTGTGAATGGATGTTTTATATTTATTAATGAAGGATAGCGATAGAATGTGCTACCTAGTGGGCAGCACTAGGACCGAGTACGTACCGGTGCGCTTATAGCATTTAGGCTATACTACTAACCATTTGTGGATATTGATTGAATATGATTATTTGATGTGTGAGATATGGTTTGGAGGTGTGATTGTTGGAGCTCGGTTGACCAAGTGTCTCGGGGCCAATCACACTGGCAGTCAGACTACTGGAGATCGGTTGACTTAGTGTCTCGGGGCCAGTCTACTGTCTAAATGGATTAAGTGGATGTATTTGGATTAAGTGAGCCTGTATGGCTAGAGTGTTGTCTAACACTGTTTGAGGCTTCGATATCATAGAGTTCTATTTGATCCTTCATAAAAGATGATTTTCAATGAAATATATAAAATGATTTTATTGCATCTGTGTGTATTTGCCTGTATATATACATATTATATATATATGCTGTTGATTGTATGCATTGTCATTTAGTGTGTATGTATATATATTATAGTAATTCACTCAGTGAGGTCTGACTCCCCTCCGTTGACTATTTTTCAGGAGAGTCAACATCTTCAGACCTCAGTAGCAGGCTTGTACGTCGGATTTCTTCCGCCTCGGTTTCTTTGTGTAAACTGCTTACTTGAGTCTTATTTTTATAATCTAGACACTGCAGTAGTGTAAATTAATTTGTGGGATTTTATGTATTTTATTTATGTGAGATATTGTATTATGTGAACTGGATTTGTATAAAGATTTATATATATGAAATGATGAGTATTTGATTTAAATCCAGTTGGTGAAAATACTATTGTGATATTTATGATTTTTATTTCCGCTGCATTTGATATTGTTATTATTATTATTGCATGTTTTATTTTATTTTATTTTTAGGCTTGCTACGGGTTCCAGATTCGAAAGAGTTCCCGTTCCCTAGTGCCGGTCATGGCCCTATTTTGGGTCGTGACAGAAATGCCCTAACGCGGTGATTCTGCCATTTAACTTTTGTACCTTATAGATGTTCTTCGATGCTTCCATGTTGAGTATGGCTTCCATCTTTTTTGGATTGGCTTCAATGTCTCGGTGAGATATCATGAATCTTAGGAATTTTCCTACTTGGAGTTCGAAGACGCATTTCTCAGGATTCAACTTGATCCTGGATTTGCTCAGTAGCTGGAGAACCCGATCCATGTCCGTTGGGTGTTGTTCTGGATGTTTACTTTTGATGATGATGTTGTCCATATATACCTCTATGCTTATTCCAATCTGGTTTTAGAGGACTTGGTTCATCATTCTTTGATATATGGCCTCGACATTTTTCAGTCCGAAGGGCATCACCTTGTAACAGTACGATCCTTCATGGGTGATGAAGGATGTTTTCTCTTGATCCTCTTCCTTCATCAAAATTTAGTGATAACCTTGTGCCGCATCGATGAAGCTGTATAATCTGTGACCAGTGATGGAGTCAACGAGCTAGTCAATCGTGGGCAACGGGTAGCTGTTCTTAGGGTATTGTAGGTTGAGGTCGGTGTAGTTTACACACATTCTGTACTTCCCATTTACTTTTCTGATGAGTACCACGTTGGCTACCCATTCCGGGTGAGTAAATTCTTTAATGAACCCAGTTGCTAACAACTTCCTTGTCTCTTTAGCAATGATTCTCTGTCTTTCATAAGCAAAGGTTCTTTTTTTTGTGCTACTGGCTTGGCTCCCGGTTTGATGTTTAGGCAGTGACAGGCAACCTGTGGGTCCACGTCGACGATCTCAAATGCTTGTGAAGTGAAATCCTCCGAGTGTCTGGTAAGGACTTCCCTTATTTCGTCTCTGATATTTCGGTTGAGTGGGTTGCCAATTTTCACGGTCATTTCTTTCGTGATTTGTAAGGTCTCTGTGTCTTCTACTGGTTATGGATCGGCACCTTGCTTCTCAACTTCCCATGCCTTTAAAGGAAAAGCCTCTACTTGAGGCTTCATGACCATCTAGTAACACTCTCTGGCCATGTGTTGATCTCCCTAAATAGTAAGGGTTCCATTCTTGACCGAAACTTTCATGGTTAAGCATCAGATGCTGGTGACTGCATCTGCCTCATAAACTGTCGGCCATCCTATAATCCCATTATAGGCCAGTGGTATATCCACCACGTTGAATACAATCCGGACGACTTTTGTCTCCTCATCATCTTGGTTTCTAAATTCTAGGTTCAGTTCAACAATCCCCATTGGTTGTATAGTTCCACCATAAAAATTTATGATGGGGTTCCGGATGGCTTTCTGGTTGGTGATGGAGTCGCCCATTGATTTGTATGCATTCCAGGATAATACATTGATAGCACTTCCATTATCCACCAGTAGCCTTTTTACCTGATACTTATTTATGCACGCAGTTATTACCAGAGCATCACAATGGGGGTGGTGTACATGCGAATCATCTTTCGAATTGAACACAATATCGCTTCTCCCGGGTACTGATTTTTCTCCTCTACTACGATTTAATCTCTTTTCGGTGTTTTCTCCCCTTATGATCATGTTGATTGTTCCAATCGGCTCCCTCTGAGTTTTCTTTGCTTCGGGCTTGTCCTGCTCCTGGCTTTCGAAGGTTCCACTTCTCCTCGGTGCGTCTGTGAAATTATTGAGCTTTTCCCTTTGCACCAGCCTTTCTATGACATTCTTCAGCTCTTTGCAGCCCTCCATGTCATGCCCATATTCCTAGTGGTATTCACAGTACTGTCCTCTGTCCTGGGTAAATCTCTGGCTTGGGTTGATTCTCTTGGCTGGGGTGATCCCAACTCCATTTTGCCTGACCCACATGAGGATTTTAGATCGAGAGGTGTTCAAGGGTGTAAATCTGTCTGCTTCCCTGTCAAATATCTCTGCCAGATTTTTAAAATTCATTTTTGGAAAGTTTGCTCATCTCTATTTCGGTCGTTCATCCTTGATCGATGGCTTGTCTTCTTCATGTCGCATCCTTCTGTCTTCGTCCATTTTTATGATCCGGACCGCCATTGCCATTGCTTCTGCTAAGGTACTCAGTTCTTTAGTTATTATTTTGTCTTTAATCTTATCGAGTCTAGTGCCATTTTGCAAAGCTTCTATGGCGACTTCATCAACAAGATGCTCAATCTACATGACTATTTTATTGAAACGGTTAAGGTAACTTCGTAACGATTCGTCAACTTCTTGCAGGCACATTCAAAGATCATTGGTGTCTTTTGCTGGGGGAATATTGGTGATGAATCTGATACGAAACTGTTCCACCAGATCCTTAAAAGAAGTGACAGAATTCTTCGGGAGCAAATGAAATCACGATTGAGCGTGCTTGGAAAGACTTTGGACATGATTCCATCATTTACATTCTGGAGCAACATTGTTATTCGAAATGCTGATATACGACTGATGGGGTCTCCTGTCCCATCGTATTGATTAAGCTATGGGATTTTGAACTTACTATGGATCTCCGTCTGAATTATTCTACTGACAAACGGAGTTTTGCTATCCATAACACATTCTTCTTCTTTTCTAGGTTTAGTTCGGGCTTTGCATATTGCTTCTTCAACCTTCTGAGCTAATTTTGAATCATCAAAGGCCAGAATGGTTGAACTACACTCCCCTTCTAGCACTTTACCCTTCCCCATGCTCATCCTCGGGGCCTACCGGGGTGTTGTGTTATCACCGTTTTGAGCCAGCTCCGAGTGCCCACTCTGTATTATAGCATTTAGCTATTGTTGCATCAAAGCGCCTGAATATTTTTTATAATGGCTTCCTTGCTAGTTTGATTGAGGCTGAGTGTTTGGTTTACAGTGTTTAAATTTAGAGTGGTTATTGTTGGTGTTTATAGTAGACTTAGAAAAGGTATAGAAGGAATTGATCGATGGTGTTGTAGCAGAGCGTAATATGGAAGGTCTGTGCCCATGGATGGGTATCTCGGAGTGTTGTCAGGGAGTGAAGGTATATGTCTAGATGAGGCTCCAGCATGCTGTAAGGTGGGTGGAAGCACTATTGCTAGGAGAGGGTCTAAGAGGTCGGTCGAAAGGATAGGCGCGGAAGGGTTGGTGCCAGCTTCAGGAGTTAGGGCTGGTGGTGGGCTAGAAGTCATAGTAAAGATGTCTTTAGCTTAGCAAGTAAATGAATGGCTTTTCCCAAGGAGTCCCCACAGACGGCACCACTTGATAATTGGTTTCTGAAACTCTTGGGCTCAGTATCCTGCAATCCACGAATAAAAGGCAAGGTGAGAGGTGGGGAGAGTCCCCACGAACACTCTGAAGCCTAAGTTAGAGAATATAAGTAAGGAGAATACAAGATAGTTAGAGTATGTGAGAATGAGATGTCCCTTTGTGAGGGATGTAAGGCTCTATATATAGTAATACTCAAACTTGGGAGGAGTCAGATTCCGTGTGGGATAGCGAATCATAATCTTGGTAGGAGAGTGTTCCTTCTGTGCTTAGGACTCCACTTTAGGGTAATCCCTATTTCGGATGAATCTGCCTTCTTGCTAATTCAAGTGTCTTTATTTAAGGGGTAAAGAGCCCCTAACTAGGTGGGAACATACTGGATGGTATCACTTATAATGTAATTGTAATATTAAAAAAAACAAAAAAAAAAGATAAAAATTAACAAACTGAAACAGTAAAAAATAACTAAAAACAACAAATGAAAATACAAAACAACAAAAATTAACAAAATTTTACAATTATTTTTTTTATTGTTTTTAGATTATTTTTTCATTATTAATAAAAAAGTAAGGCCATAAATAAAATTTTTATTTTTTATAATAATAATAATAATAATAATAATAATAATAATTTTTGATATATTTCATATTATTATTATTATTATTTACATAAAAATAATTGTATTTAAATCAGTTTTATTTTTATATGTTTATTTATAATTTATCGTTTAGTTGTTTTTAGTTAATAAAAAAATTATAATTTTTAAATTTGCAAAAAAATTAAAAATTAAAATTTTTGTCTATTTTTATTTTCTAATTCACTTTCTCTCTTTAATTTACAATTTTTTTTTGCAAATTTAATAAAATTGAAATTTTAATATAGAATTGATGATTTAAATAATTTTCTTCGAGAAATATATATTTTGTTGATTTATTATGATTTCAACAAGAAAAATAAAATATTGTTGTTTTGGAAGAAAAGACAAATTTAAATTATTGTCACGAGTAGTTTAGTCATTTTAATTATGTAACCTATTATATACACTTTATTATTATCTTTTTACAGATTACAACACTTAATTGTTATAAAAAATAGTTAAAACACTAAATCGTCAAATTGTAAAAAGTTTCAACACCAAAAATATCTTTATTCCTACCAAAATATATCAAGTTATAATTAAAAAAAATTAATTATTACACTTTAAAACTATAATCTTATTTCAAAAAAACATAATATTTTCACATTTTTTTATGAATAAAATAACTTTTCTAAATTAAGATTTTTTTTTTTTTTCCAAAATACAAATCTAAAAAAAAACATTTTCAATTGGTAAGATAAAGTATCAATAACACTTGTGAAAAATTCAATAATCATTACAATTGATGCCATAAAAAATGGCTTAAGATTTTACAAATTAAAAATTTAACAAAAAATTTATCAAATTATAACCAAAAAAAATATTAGTTCTTATATTAATGAAAAACAATAATATTTAAAATATAAATTAAGGAGAGATAATTATTTTAATCCTACAGCTTAGGGATGGGGGATTCTTTGTAAACCCTCATAGGGTCGCCGCCTCTGGCGTCGCCGGATAAAAACAGTGCTCCTTCTGATCGTCGGATTCCTTTGCATAATAATCCCAATTACATGAGCCATGCAGACTTGTTCTCTGCCAAGCCGAGTGCTCATGCACTTCTTTCTTCCTCTAATCCTCTAGAGCCTGTGCAGCCTATGCCACCCTCTATTGAACCGTCTAAGACCTTTGCCTCTGTAGTCTTTGATCAACCTTCAATTATCTGTCCTTCTCGCACGATGATTTCTGCTGCATATCAGGCTGTCAAGATTAACCCTGATATTTATCGCAAACGATTATCTCTATGCCAACACTCTTTTATCGGCAGAGTTATTTTGAACAAGGGCGATTCACCATAATCTCTAATCAAAACTTAAAGAGAAGCTCAGTTCTATATGGAGTCTGACATCCTAATGGCGACTTATTTTCTTGGGGCATGGTTTTTACCATATTTTTTTAACCTCAGAACGAGATAAGGAGTCTGTTTGGAGCTGTGGCTCCTTAGCTCTCAAACCTAGCATTCTTTGTCATCAAAGATGGACACCTGGTTTCGATCCCCACCAGTAAAAATCTACAAGCACACAGCTTTGTGTTCATTTTTATCGATTACCCTAGGAATTATGGGATGGTCAAATTCTAGCAAATATCGTAAAAAATATTGGGGTTCCTCTGCGAATTGATCGAGCAACCTTGGATGGAGATTTCAGACACTATGTTCGTATTCTTGTAGATGTTGATCTAGATTCTCCATTATAATACCATATCGTTATGGACTGTGATGGCAATTTATTTAATATTGATGTTTATTATGAAAACCTTCCAATGTTTTTTCTTCATATAGAATGATTGGTTATATTTCCTCTACTTGTCAGCTTAACAACACGGAGCTTCATAAACCTAATAAACATAAGGCTGCTTCTGCTCTTCCACCATATGATTCATCTTGCGGTCGCTCTTTGGTCCATAAAGTTTGGCAATGTAAAATCTCTAGTCTTAAGCACACCAGTCCGAAGCCATTAGAAATAAATCATGGTATTCCTAATAATGAAACACCAACTGCTTCTTCATAAGATGCAGCCTCGTCTAATGATGTAGGTATCAATAATAATGAAAATGAGGCCCTCTGCTTTATATTGATAAACCAACTACAAAGGTTTCTTCCCAACAACATCAAGCCTAGAATGAATTAGAGTAGGTTGCTTCTGGAAACTGGGCTGACATGGTAGAAAATGATAATTTATCTGAGAATCCTGAGGAATGGCAAACTGTGCAAAAGAAAAAAACTCCTATAAAACAAGTCAGGTTGACAGGTCACAAGCCCATTACTTAGGTTTCTTCTCGTTCTTCGCAATGAAGGTATTGTATTGGAATTGTCAGGATCTCGACAATAAGGCCACTGAGCTTACTATATCCAATTTATATAAGTCTCATAAGCCTGATGTCTTGTGTGTAGCTGAACCTAAAGTGAACTTTAGTGGTATTAATTTCCGTTTTTGGTCCTCTTTTGGTTTTTCTTTAGTTGCTAATAATTTCACTTCTTTGTGGATTTTTATTTCTAATGCAATTGGATTGGGAAATATTACCCTTATTGCTTCTTCTGATCAGCAGTTAACTATACAATTTTTCTTCGACTCGGATTGGCAATTTGTCACTTGTGTTCATAGTAATGTGCTTTTTTCTAAACGAGGCCTTTTGTGGAATAATATTTCTTATCTTGCTGGCTTTGTACTAGTAACTGGTATGTTTTAGGTGATTCTAATTCATACTTCGGTGCCCATGAAAAGATGGGAGGTCGAGTTCCTTCTTTTTGTTCTTATAATGATTTCACAACAATTATGAATTCTACTAATCTGATTTGTTGAGTGCTGAGGGGTGCTTTTTATACTTGGACGTTTGAGGGATCAACAAATTGAAATTCATTTTGACTGGGCATTTTGCAATTATCGAGCTTTGGATTTTTGGAATTTTATGGAGAGTTCTATTCTTGCGCGCCATCAATTTGATCATGCTCCCATCCTTTTGTCTTGTAATCGGGTGGCAGCTTCAGGTCCTTCTCCTTTTTGGTTTCACTCCATGTGGGTGGATTACCCATCTTTTCATGATGATGTCCGCACCTTTTGGCAATCGCTTTCTTTCCAAGGTAATCTAATACTTATTCTAATGAAGAAATTAAAGTTGCTCTGGGTTTTCCTAAGACAGTAGAATAAGTCCATGTTTGGACTTGTGGATGAGAATATTATTTATGCTAAGCAAGATCTGACGAACATTCAAGCGTTAATTTCTAATTCTGGTTTCTCTAAAGCTCTTCGTTCCAAAGAATTGGAAGCTCATCAACATCTTGACTTTCACTTAGCCAGTAAAAACTCTCTTTCTCCAAGAAAAATGCCTAATTAAGTGGTTGAGACATGGTGATAGTGTAATGACTTTTATTTTAAATTATTAAAAATTATTTTTAGATATACAATGTTAATAATATTTTAAATTTTTATTTATATATTATTATTATTTGTAAATAGTATTTGTTTATTTTACGTTAAATATTTTATTATGTAAGACAATTATTTTGAAAATTATTATTATTATTATTAGTATTACTATTATTATTATTTATTATTGTTAGTATTATTATTAGTGTTATTATTGTTATTATTTTAGTGTGTGTTATGTATTGTTGTATATATATGTATATGTGTTAAGATTAATGTGTGTGTGTGTATATATATATATAAGAGGACAGGTCAAATTTTGGGTCAAACCATTTTCTCCTCATTTTTTTTTCTTTCTTCTTCTTCTTCTTCCTTTTTTTTTTTTTCCTTCTGCCATTGTTGTCTCTGCAAGCTCCACCAGCCACTTCTAATGCCACCAACAGACACCACCCGGACCACCACTAACTCGCCATCACCTCCCCTCCCTTCTCCCTTCCTTCCGCCACCCGCCTAGCCCCATGTATTTGTTGGAATTCATGGGTGAGCTACAATAGCTCCGGTGAGAATCCGGCCACCTTAGCTGCGTTTCCGGTTTCTTTGGACTCCTTGAGCTCTGGGGAAGTCATTTCTAAGCTTGGTTCAAGTTTAAACCTTTTTATTTGTGAGTTTTCTTCAATTTTAGTTTATGTCTATTTAGGGTTTTTCCTTTTTTTAGCTTGATTGTGTTTGATTCTTGATAAATCCTTTTGGAAATGTTGTTATAGGGATCTTTAGCTTCCTAAATATATTTTTAGTTTATTTTTCTGAATTTATTTGAATTATGCATAATTATTGTATTTTTAATAATTTAAATGAATTTTTATTAATTATGTGTTTTATATGTTTTGTATAGAAATTATGTTAAATTAGTATAGTTAATTTAAATTATTAGCTTTGTAAATGAGAAAATAATTTTTAGTAATTTTGGTTAATTTTTGAATAATATTTAGTATTATGTAATTTTTGGATTAATTGGTAAACTTTGTGTTTTAATTGAAATTATGGTTAATTAGTATGTTTTAAGCAATTTTGGAATAATAATTAGTATTAAAATAATTTTTCCAAATTATTTACTATTTATAACTAATCAATAATAATTTTTGAAAATATATTCAAATAATAAATTTATATACTATTTTTGTGATTAACTGAGTTTTTAATTGTTTTTATTATATATTTAGACTATTTAGATAATTAATTGTGAATTCGACTATTTAATTTTGAATAATTGAAAATTTTGATTTTTATTAATATTATATAATTTATTGAGATTTTATTAACTAATTTGGAAAAATAATTAGCTTTAATGGTTTTATTATTTAAATAAATTATATTGTGGTTTATTATTGATGATTATGGATTTTGATGATTTTTAGTATATTATTATTATTATTATTATTATTATTATTATTATTATTATTGCTTTTATTGTGAATTGTGATTCTCGGTTGGGAATTGTGTAGTTTGGGGTCCCAACCCGAGGTAGTGAGCATTTGTGAATTTTGAAGTCTTTTTCTGTGCAACGTTGACTCTACTTCATGTAGAGAGATGTCCGTTTTATAGAGAAAACTTTGCCGAATTTTCATAAACTTTTCATAAAACGTGACATCGAGTCTATTTTAGTAGAGTTGTATTTCTTTAGTCGAGTCTTTTCTTAGAAATCTAGAATTTTTAAGAATTCCATTTTTATTTATTTCTTCTCTTTAGCCACGCCTCTAGTTGAGTCGACTGATCAGGGTCAAGTGCGACTACGTAAGGAGCACATTCCAACTATAAGTTAATAATTGAATTGTGTATAGGAAAATGTATATAGTTATATGAACATGTTTATATTCAGTTTTCACATGATTAGTGAATTTTATTTTACTGTAATCTTCCTTATTTATTTTTATTTATTTTAAAAGAAACTACGGTAGAACGAGTTATATGATGGGTTTCATTAGGACCATGTGTGCACCGATAGGATTGAGAGTGAGTGTTGGTGGTTATAAGGCTCGTTGATGCTTTGCTTTTAGGCATATTTTTGTGAGAATATATATATAAGGCTCGGTGATGTTTTGCTCTCGGGCGTGATTCATATATTACTGGGGTTGGTAGCTCGGTGATGCTTTGCTCTCGGGAATTGCTAATAAATATTAGTTTAAGTGAATTGACTGTGGCTGGTAGCTCGGTTGATGCTTTGCTCTCGGGAACCGACAGTCCTTGGATTATAAAAGAGCCGAAAGACTATTAGATTTTTGGACTAAAGTTCTACCTAGTTTTCTTATAAAAATGATTTAACGAAGCTTATTGTATTTTATAAAGTATTAGATTTGTGGACTAGGGTTCTAACTAGTTTTCTTATAAAAATGATTTAATGAAGCTTATTGTATTTTATAAAGTATGTTATGATTTTAAAATACATTATTTTGGTAAAAGAGGATTTCAGTAAAACTAAATAGTTTAAATGATAAATTATAAACTTTTTACTTTCATAAATATATTTTAAAGGAGGTTTTTGTACTATATACATTTCTTTTATTGACTTAGTGAGTTTTGACTCCCCTTAATTATTTTTTCAGGATCTCGGGAGTCGCTTGTCTATCAGCCTATTCTATGCCGGGTTTCTTCTTCTCCGACTATTTTATGTAGGTTTATCTTATAGATATTATTACCATATGTGTATTTTAAATCTAGAACATCGTTGTAATAATAGATTGGTTAATTATTATGATGTATTTTGAATTGTCATATGTATGAAGAACTTGTACTAAAGAATATTATTATATATATTATCTAAGTTTGTGTTGGATTTTAATTCATTTGTTCTTTTTATCTTTATTTAAATTATGTCATTTTATTATCGTCTTTATTTTATTAAATTGTCATTAAGGCTGGCTATGGGTTTTGAGGACTTTATGTATTCTCATTCTCTAGTGTCGATCACATGCCCTTTTTGGGTTCGGGTCGTGACAGATAGAAGTTCAAAATTTTTTTATAGCCCTCATCTCTAGATATCATCCCCTTCAGGGTATCCATAGTATGCTTATTAATGGTATTTTGATTTCGAATGATCAAATGATTGGTGATTATATTGTTGATTATTTTTCTGGATTGTTTAATGCCTTATCGGTTTATAGGGACTTTGAATTTATCAAGGAGATTATTCCTACTTCACTTTCTATGGAGGATAATAATTTGCTCCTCTGTGTTCCTCTTGACATTGAAATCAAAGATGCTACTTTCTTAATGGATCCTCATTTTGCTCCAGGTTCAGATGGCTTCATTGGTTTATTTTATAAGAAGTGTTGGGATTTTGTTGGTAAGGAGGTATGTTTAGCAGTTCAATTTTTTTCACTTCTTGCTCCTTTTTTTAATGGGTTGGTGTCACGACCCAAAACTGGGGCCATGACCGGCGCTAGGGAACGGGAATTCTTTCGAATCCGGAACCCGTAGCAAGCCTTAAAATAAAATAAAACATGCAATAGTAATAATAACAACACCATTAAGTATTATGCAGCGGAATAAAATCATAAATATCAAAATAATATTTCCACCAAATGAAATTAAATCAATATCCTCATCTCATATATATAAATAACTTTTAATACAAATCCAGTTCAAATATTTAAAGTACATATCTCACACAATATAATACAACAATCTCGTAATTGACCATAACTACTGCAGTGTCTAGATTAATAAAATAAAACTCAAGTGAGCAGTTTACATAATAAAGTCGGGACGGAAGAAATCCGACGTATAGGCCTGCTACTGAGGTCTGATGAAAATGACTCTCCTGAAAAAAAATGGTCAACGGAGGGGAGTCAGACCTCACTGAGTGAATTACTATAATATATATACATGCATACTAAATGACAATGCATACAGTCAATAGTATATATATAATAAGTATATATACAAGCAAATACACGCAGATGCAATAAAATCATTTTATATATTTTTATTGAAAATCACAGTTTATGAAGGATCAAATAGAACCCTAGAAAATCGCAACCTCAAAATAGTGTTAGACAACACTCTAGCCATGTAGGCTCATTTATTCCAAATATATTCACTTATTCCATTTAGACAGTAGACTGGCCCGAGACACTAAGTCAACCGAGCTCCAGCAGTCTAACTGTCAATGTGATTGGCCCCGAGACACTTGGTCAACCGAGCTCCAGCAATCACACTCTTAAATCATATCTCACACATCAATTAATCAAATCCAATCAATATCCACAAATGGTTAGTAATATAGCCTAAATGCTATCAGCGTACCGGTACGTACTCGGTCCTAGTGCTGCCCACTAGGTAGTACGTTCTATTGATACCCTTCATTATTAAACATAAAACATACATTCATAAATAAATGATGCATGTAATTGAAATGAACAGTAACATATACCATATATATACTAGAAATATACCAAAAGTAAACCAGGTATATTTCGAGTATGTATAAGTCAAATAAATCCAATTAAATTTCAAAATAAACTAAAATATATTCAAAAACATAATTCATGAATACAACATGCATATAGTTTAAAATAAACCAAAAATAAACCAAAAGTAAATTAAAAATAAACTTAAGTACTAATTAAACCATTATGCATTTTTAGTCAAAATAAAACATATATTTCTAAAATTAAGCACCCTAGAGCATATATATATAAAATAGCAACTCACAATTATTGCGCTCCTCGAGATGGGTCCGATGGGCTTGGTCCACTAGGTCTCGGTCTCGGCGCAACTAAACAAAAAAAAATGACAGGAATCAGAATAAATCTAACAGAAGTTCTAAAGACTTGATCTAGAATCTTAGACACAGAATTAAATCAGAATTCAACTGGACATCACGTTTTACGAGAATTCTACCAAAAATCCGGTAGAACCTCCCCTGTAAAATGGACATCTCTCTACTCAAAGAGTAGAGTCGGCCCTGGAAAGAAACACACTTTGAAAATAACATAGAATTCTCAATCAAAATCCCTCGGTCGGACTCCAAACTGCAAATCACCGACCGAGGTTCACAATTCACAGAATATTTACAAAATATCGAAAATGCCCTTATGTAATAAAAATACATTTTATAAGTCAAAATTACGTAATTAACCCTAAAACATAGTAAAAACCTATAAAAACTCATTTTATTAGAAAAATCATATATTATATATATAATTGAAAATAATTTACGAAAAATAGTTTTAATTAGTTAAAAATAATAAATAATTTATAGAAATCATTTTTATACCCTAAATAACTATCAAAACCAATTTAATTACGTTTTTAGCCAATTTAGGATAAAATTACCAAAATACCCATATATATATAAATATACTAAAATTAATTCAAAAATTCACCAAAAATAATATAATTGCACAAAATTAATTTCTCAACATATTTTTCAATAATATCAAAAATATACTCAATTAACTAATTAATTTCAATTAAACACATAATTAATCCTATTTTCTCAAAATTACATAAACTAAATAAATTCAAAATAAATACATAGAAATTCACAAAAATTCCAAATAAATTTCCATAATTCATTTCAACACCTCTATTTACCATAAAACACAATTTCATAATTAATTTAATTAATTTTCAAAAATTAGAAAATAATAATAAAATAATCAAAAATACCCAAAAATCAAAATAAATTATAAAAATTCTACAAAAATTCCCACATGAAGATCAAGCTACTAGGATCATAGTTTGTAAAGGAATTTTTAATGAATCAATCAAATTGAAGCTCAAAAAAATTAAGAACCCTAATAAGCCGAAATTGCAAAATCGAAACCTAGGCAAATCTAGACCATTTTAAGTGAAACAAAGCTTGGAATCACACTCACCGGAGTTCAAGGAGAAGATAGAGATTGGCGATGTCAAAAATGGTGGCCGGAATCTGCTTGATCGACGATGGGACAAAGTTTCAGTTTTCCGATAATAACAGAGGGAAACGACACCGGAGAAGAGAAGGAAAGGTGGCGGGGCTGCTGGCTGGGATGGGCGAATGTTAGGGTGGCACACTGACGGCCTGAAAATGAAATTAGCAGCAGTGAGGGTGACGGAAATCGATCGGGAAAAAGAAGAGGGAGGAGTGGTAGAACTGTAATTTTGGCAAACTTTATATTTTGACAATATATTATGTATATATGTATATATATATACTCACACTATATATTAAAATAATATAAACTTTCACACACATAATTTAATATATTAAATAATTTATACACTAATAAAAATAATTAAATAATATTAAAACTAAATAATAAACAATAAAAATTAGGGTAATTTATTAAACCCTAGTTTAATTTAAATATATACACATATATACACTCTTTATTTTAGCACTTTAAAATATATATGAGTTCATGCAAATTCGTGAAATTGTTTAAAATAATTAATATTAAATTATTTACGTGTTAACTTCCTCGAAAATAAAATTCTCAAGAAAATTTTACGTAAAGCACTTAAAATAATATAAAGCAATTAAAATAAGCTTTAAATAAATATCATAATTATATACAAAATTATTAATACTGCATATCTCGATGCAATTTAAAATCTTTTAAAAACTCGGGATATTACAGTTTGGGTACATAAAGGGATATTACATTTTGGGTACATCAAGGGCAGAAATATTAAAAATTGCATCGTCTCTACCTCTGAATGTATTAATCTTCTATATTCTCGCTATTTGGATGGCAATATTACCTTGAAGATTGACATTTGCAAGGCCTTTGATAAAATGGACTAGAATTTCATAATTGCTGTCTTGGAAAGCTTTAGCTTCTCCCCCATTTTTTGCCAATGGATTCTTTTTTTTTTTTTTAATTCAACTTGTGTTTCCATTATCATCAATGACTCTCCCAAAGGTTATTTTAGTTGCTCTTGCGAGGTTCGCCAAGGAGACCCTCTATCCCCTTTGCTTTTTTTGTTTAGCGAAAGATTTTTTGAATAGGTGGTTGGTTCAATCATTTGATAATAAATATTTGACACTGATGCATGCCCTGGGAAACATTTATTGCTCATCATAGCTTTTATATGCAGATGATGTGCTTCTCTTTTGTAGAGCTACTATGGCTAATGTGAAAAAGATTTTTCATATTTTTAATGAATATGGAAAATTATCTAGTCAGTAATTTAATTGGAGTAAGTCAGAAATTATTTTTGGCAAATTTGTTACTCCTAGCTGAATTAATTCCTTGTGTTATTTTGTTGGTTTTCATCGTGGTGTTCTTCCACTTACTTACCTTAATGTCCCTCTTTTTCTTGGTGCTCTTAAGCATAAGTGGTTACAGGGTGTGGCTAATAAAATTCTTTCCAACTTTGATAAATGGAAAGGCAATACTTTATCTATAGCGGGTCGGATGGCTCTCATTAATTCAGTTGTTCTCGGCTCTCTTCTTTATACATTTGTGGTGTATAAATGGCCATTGCCTTTACTTAAGCATATGGAAAAATCTATCAAAAATTTTCTTTGGATTGGTGATGTTAAAACGAAGGAGGCTATCACTGTTAATTAGCGTCAATGTTGTATTCCCATTGATGAGGGCGGGCTTGGCATAAAGAAGTTTCAATGGCTGAATCAAGCACTTATTAGCAAACAAGTTTGGCGAGTTACCTTAGAAGATAGTTTTGTTTTTTCTTTCTTACACCATCATTTTTTGGCTTTCAGCAAATGGCGTGTCCACACCTCTTGGCAACAATGTATTAATTAGTTGCCCACTTTGCAATTCCATGTTAGTCATATCTTCTGAGAAGGTAATCGGGTAGCAAAAAAATTAGCTTCTATTGGACTTTTGGTGCAATCCTCTCTTTGGTGGTCTTCCTATCCTCTTGAATGTTAGCATCTCATGCTTAATGATGCCCTTAGTTTATAATCTTATAGATTTCACTGATTTTTGTTTTGTGTTTTGCCCTTTATGGGTTGTATCTTAAACTTCTGTTATTATTTTTTCTTTAATAATATGGCAACTTCATAGTTTATGATGTTGGTGCTAAAGGGGTGCCAATCTCGTTGAGATGCCAAGGTGCACTTCTAATGCTATGATCTCCAATCTTTATATAAAAAAAAAATATTTCATAAAAGTAAGAAAAAAATTATACTTTTCATAAATTTTGATAAAATTTCACTAATAAAGTAAGTTATTTTGTTTTGAAATAAAGTGACTATAGACAAAATCTATGTTAAAAAATAAAAAATATATATATAATTTTTAAGAATAAAAAAATAAATATTTACCTTAGAGTTGAGGACCCATAAAATATATTATTTTGAAAAAAATTTAGTACAACATGATTCTTACTAGGTTTTTTAATGTGTAATGTATCACTTGCTGAACAAACAACAATTATAGTGGTTTAATACATTACATATGTATTATTAAAAACACATTTTCTCTCTTTATTTCTTCTAGGGTCACTACTAGAAAAATAAATTTTAACAAGAGGAAATTTCGTCATTAAAAGTGCATTTTTTATTGTTAAAAATTTTAGTGCCGAAAAAATTACCGTCATGAACCGTCGTTATAAGTTTCGTAGTTAAAAGTAAATAGTGATAGGAACAAGAATTTTGTCGTTAAAACAAATAATGACGGGATAATATTCCATCGCTATAAACTCTCAAGAACAATATAGTTTCTCATCATTAGAAGATAAATTTCTCCTATCGTTAAAAACTAGAATAACGTCATTTCCCGTCATTAAAAGATATTTCTTCAATCAATAAAAATATTATAATAATGACAATTTTTTCATCACTATTAAATAAATTATATTGTTGTAATATATATTAATAACAACGACAATTTCTATCATTATATCTTTCATTCTCCTATAACTATTAATCCATTATTTAATATTTAACAATAATATAAAAAATTGATTTATAAATACTAAAACAATAAATAATAGAATTAAAATTTATTGCAACAAAAATTAAGAACAATACTAAATATATTAATTAAAACATAATAACAATATTAATTGTTAAAGTATTAAATAGAAGGAAATCTAAAAACTTGTTCATAATCTAATTTTATATCAACATCTTTCAAGAAAGTTGTCTCAAAAAACTAATCATAACCTAACACTAGTTGTTGAATGGCTTGTACATAGTTAAAGTCAATTGTATCTCCAGCTACCTACAAAACAATAAAAAAAGCATATATATATATATCAGTAATACTAAATGATATTAAATATAAATATATTAATACTAATAAAATTACTTGTGTATTATGAACAAAAAGTTGCTTACAACAGAGTAATTAGTTGCCATATTTTGAGAATAAGCAGCCCAGAGATGAACCTGATTCAATGGGATGGACTAGGGATGCGCCATTATCATCCTTGCCGCTGCACCAGCTGCATTATCCCTGACGGCATCATCTGGCTCAGATTCCCCAAAGAATGGGTAAAGTCCACGTAAGATTTCACCATAGAATCTACAGTGTTGATGAAAGGAAAAAGCTCCAGAAATATAGATGGTTTGAAAGAATGAAATTCAATGACAAACTTAGTTCCCAACATATGTTAAATTCTTTATCATTAATGATTTAAAGTACACTCTAGATCCCTATAAGCTTGATTGAAGCAAACTATTATGAAAGACAATTCAGAAATATCAAAGAGGGAAAATACCGCAATTAAACATGATATAACACAGATGAAGGGTTAGTTCATGGGCTATGTATAGAAGGATACTTAAATGTTGATTCACCTCCATTTTTACACAACTTTCCAACACAAAATGCAGCATTTCTTCTGTTGGTTGCCTCTGATGATGATAATTCTTTTAGTACCAAGGGCATTACTCTCTGAAACATGACAAGAAGAATCAGAGAAAGTTACAGAAACTGCTGCAAATCTAAATACAGAAAACAAGAAAGTTATATTTTGATAAATTACATCAACATAGGCAGCCATTGGGGCACCCATATCCTAAGCAACTTCAGCAAGGCAAGCAACCACCATAGTTCGATCTTATGGAGGGCATGAAGCTTTCTGTCATTCCCAAAAGTAAAAACATTAAAATTCCATAGTGAGGAAGTCTTAGCATGAGATGGAAAATATATAAATTGCAAAATACCAAGTGTAACCATACCTTATGGCTATATTTGGTTCATACATTATGGCATGTTTGGTTACTATTGCAATTGGAATGAGCATGTGAATTATCTCTGCATTCCAATTCCTAAGAATCTTATTTCAAGTTTTAACTTTGAAATTATATAAAACTTAGCATCAGTCCTAAGAATTAGACTTAAAAATAAACAAAATTCCAATATAAATTCAAGTCATTCAATATAAGAAAATAGAAAAAATTCCTTTATGAACTAAGCAAAAAACAAAACAAAATAAAAATTGCATTCCATTTCAAAGCTACAGCAAACTGACATAGCCTTAGCCTATAATGAAACTCATCTTCATATTCTAATAGACTGGCAACACTGCAAATATAAAAAATGCCAACCCCCCTAAAACTAAAACAAAATCTCAAGCTTGAATAATTTTGGTCTCCCTAAGCCAGCAAACTGTAGAATTGAAAATTTAAATTTAGTGGTTCCTCTCTGAAACATAATAAGAATATGCTAATCCCTGAGACACCTTTCAAATGATAAAAATAATACATACCAGAAGTGTCAATGCCCTTCAAAGTGGCATATTAGCAATAATGCTTTTTACATAAGAGAAATGGAAACCAGATAAACTAAAAGCATGACACACTACCGAGAAAGACAATAAAAAACAAGTAAATACATAATTGTACAGATCATGATTTATGCCCGGTGTGGAGTTAGTAAACAAGCCAAATGCTATAGGGTTGGGGGAGCTAAGGGCCAACTTTCTCCAATATTGTATAGCAGAAGAAATCAAGTAAACCAGTTAATAAGCAAGAAAAACAATTAAATCAGTTAATAATCAAGAAAAACAATTAAATCATCTTAAACTTAACATAATTTGGTCATTGTTTATCTGATTCGTTCGTTATATATAACCAACTGTAGAACTATGACTTACCAAAATATAAGCATCATATAAAATATATTAGAAACAAAATATCAAGTCAAAATGTTACCTGGCACTCTACTGTGAGTGGTGTATATCCTGTCATAAGAAAATGGCATCTTGGTGTTGGAATTAAAGAGGCAAAAAGACCAACTAAGTCATTATTCATATATCCAGGATACCACAACGTGGTTGTGCTTGCAGACATTACAGTAGATACTAAGGAGTTAGTTTGAGATGATGTAGGATGTGACGGATGTAGGCATTCCACAGCAATTTATTTAGTGCAGTGTTGTCAAGAAAAACAACACAGTCAGCATTTAGTGTCGGTCTCTTGAGTGTTAAAATTGAATTGTAGGGTTGAACCACCACATCACTTATCTCCATCTGATTAGGAAATACAGTTTATGTCTGAACCAGCTTTTTGCTATAGTGATTATTTAGAGCCTCCAACAGATATGAACCCATACCTTCACAATGAGAAAGTAGTCAACAACATGAAAGCATGACAGAATGAGCATATATCTGAATTCCATTTTTTAAATTCTAAAGGTTGCATTAGTATATTGTGTATTAGTTATTGTCTATGGAGCCTGAGCTTGTTACTTCAGCAATTGAATGGCAGAGAACAAATCCCTCAAAACTATCACTCCAATCAGCTTCTCTATCAATCATGTCCATTATATCATCCCCAAACCCCTTCCCCTGACCACCAATTAACATAGAAAACCATTGTTGATTATTGTAGCACCTAAGAATAACCTTTGATTTAAAAAAACCAATCTGAAAAACCCGATAACTATAGGAGAAGCAAGCAACAAACCTGTTGATATCCACTTGCCCAGTTATTTCCTGCACCACCACCATGATCTGAAATAAAGATGTTCTCATGATTGTAGAGATTCCAGTGTTCACTGTTTTGAATACCATTGATTACTCTAGGCTCTAAATCGACTAGTAAAGCTCGTGGTATGTAATGCTGATCATCAGCTTGATAAAAGAAGACATCCTTCCTGTCACCTCCCTGCAGCAATGTAAATTACAAAAAAAGATCAACAGAATCCCTAGATCAAACCAAACATAAAGAGTAATAATTGCCAAGATATATTTGTTACAACTGAGGCCATAAGAAAAAGTAATCTTAACAGACATTTAAAGGCATCAAAGACTCATTCTTTGGATCGATGTCTAAGAAAAAGAGAGACTGTGAGTTAAAATGATTTATTCAAATTGGCTAGCAATTTGACTAAATACAAAACAATCCAAGTAACTCAAAAAAAAAAAAAAAAAAAAAAAAAGTAGCAGCATTGAAATTATATTTAGAGTCTATCTAAAACATAAAACTAATTAAACAGGTGAAACATATATAAGTTAAACAAAAGGTTACCAAAGCATCAAGAAAAGCATTAGAATTACTGAATCTGCAACTTCAATTAAATGAAAAAGAACCTCCAAATCAAGCTTAAAAACTTAATTACTGCAATATTAAAGCACAAATACTAATAAATCCAAACTCTAACTGAATAGCCAGAGCATCTAACACAGCAGAAATAAGTAAATAGAGCAATCATACAATTCTGATTAGAGAAGAGAGTCATGTTGCATTAACAATCGACTTAATCAAATCAAAACAGATAAAGGGAATCTAAAAAGGATTTATTTACCTGAAAGAAAAAATCAGAGACAGGGTCGATTGAGAGGAAATGGGTACCGTCTTCATATGAAGTTTATGAAGCTTCATGAGTTGATGCTAAATGGCTAAAAACCACCAAAAAACTAGAAAAAACAGAGAAGGAAGACAATGAACTGTGACAAGGCGAGAGCTCGGCTTTGGCTATGTCAAATCATATGCCTGTCACCATACATCAGTTGTTGAATACCTCTATAATTTTGGGGGTAATAAAAAAATATTTAGGGCTTTATTATTATTATTATTATTATTTGGATCTAGAAAGAAGCACTTCTATATTAGCAAGATCATCCAATATTTTGTCAAAATGGACAATGTATAATTACAATTACACAAACAAATAGAAAACCATATCTACTCATAGAATAGACCATGTTTAACAGTTAAACACAACTTTTTTTTTTTTTTTTCAAATGATAATAGAAACTAACCTCTATAAGAGAAACTATTGATAACTCGCTTTTCGATCAGTCATTTTTCGATTTTCATGAATATCATAATTAGACTCGTTATGGAATCAACTGATAGATTTTTACGCTTCGTAAACAATTTGTGAAATACCTTGTTGAATAGAGCATTTGTTTTCGCGAATCTCCTAAATAGTGGCAGACATTTTTCAGTATTTAGGTCAGAGGACTACCAATGTAGAAGAGGATCATTATTAATAAAACTGCTATCACTACTCGAAGTCGAAATGTGATCCTTACTACTGGCGATGCCATTTTTGTGTGTGTGTGTATCCGTATTTAGGGCTTTATTTAAAGGGAAAAGATTAGCGCTTTTTTTTTACTTAGTAATTACAAGTTGTATATAATATGAGCCTTTTGAAGAGTTTTAGTGAGAGTATTTTACATTCCTCACTAAAATTATAAAAATTATGCCTTTAGTGACGGAATTTGTATCCTTTCACTAATTTTTCATCACAAAAAATCAACATTCTAGTAGTGGGTCTTTTTTGTTTTTTTTTTTTTTATGTTTTTTTCTAGATCTAGGGCTGTCATTGGCAATCTCTTTATTAATGGTGGCCCTTATTTCTTTACTTTTTTTTTAATTTATATTGTTTTAATCTAAATAATTTTTTTGTGTACTTTTCTTAGTTTGAATCTACCTCTTCTTGGGTTTTTGTGATATAGCTCTTTATAGAGTTGTATTTTCTATTATTTATTTGATATTTTTTTTTATCTTTATAGGGATCTGTTGGATTAGAAGAAACAACAACAAGGACTTGAAAGAAACTTTAATTAGCTTAACCCATTTTTCAAATTTCTTTCAAGAACACTAATCAATTTTAGTTTGTTCAAGATGGTTTGGTCACTCCCATCAACTTGCGAAGGATAACTACAAGGTCTATGTCCCTAAATGCAAAGGAAGGCTTAGGTTCCAAAATTACAAAAGTTTAATATAGCCATGGTTGTTAAACAAGGGTGGCATTTGATGTTAGCTCTAAATTCTCTTATGGCTTGTGTTTTTAAGGCTTGTTACTTTCCCAACACTACTTTTCTTGAAGCAAAATTGGGTAAAACCCGAGCTTTAGGTGGAATAGTGTTATTTCTGCTTAAGATTTGATTAAGGGGTGTGCTAGACGTTGGGTGGGTACCGGAGAAGCCATTAACATATAAAAGGAGCCTTAGTTATTTGATAAGGTTAATCCTTATATTAAGACTATACTAGCTCAGTTTCTTCAGAATGTTATTGTAAGCTCACTTCGATCTAGTAATTTAGGTGAATAAGATATGGATATCCTATAGGATCTCTTCTCTGTGCAGGACATTAATCTAATTAATAAAATTCCTTTGAGTAGAGTTAGTAGGGAAGATGAGTGGTGTTGGGTTAGAGAGTGTAATGGTATATATTTTGTCAAGAGTGGGTACTATTGGATTATGAAGAGTTCTATCCAATCACAGGAAATGAGTAGGCTGATCAAGTGGAATTTTATTTGGCAGTTACAAGTTATTACTAAAGTTTATAACTTTTTATAGAGAATATGTTCTGGATGTTTGCCTACCATGGTTGCATTACATAGTCATAGAGTGGGTGTTCCTACTATATGTCTTGTTTGTAATCTTGAAAAAGAAGATTATTACCATGCCTTTGTGTGTTGTGCCTATGAAAAATCTCTTTGACATCGATCCTTTGTCGGGGATACTAATGCCTTTGTTAATAATTTTATTGATTGGTGGAACACTTTCTATTAGAGATGTATTGTAGAAGATGTTGGGATTGCTATTATACTTATTTAGAATCTTTAGCATAATAAGAATTGTTTGCTTTGGCAAGGTTCCATCTATTGCTATTGTAATTGATGAATGTGTGAGTGAAGTCTAACGAAGGAGGTTGGAAAAGTTTATGGAAAATGAGACTATTGAGAAGTGTTTATAGGTACAATTATCCTAAGATGAAGTACACTTTAAACACCAATCCCCCATAACACACATGAAATTACCAAACATTGAACCCACACTACCTTCAACCATCAAACCATAAAAATTAGATATGAAGCCTTTACCCCAATATTTAAGGTACACTTTTTTAGGAGGAGCAAACACTACCTATGATCATATCCTCTAAATTGAGCAAAGAACAAGAGGATGTGCTAGTGAAGATGCTGAGAAGGAGAATAAAAGCAATTGGTTGGCAAATTTTTGACATAAGAGGTATTAGTCCTTCTTATTGCATGCATAAGATCCTAATGGAGGATGGTTATAAGCCAACCATTGAAAGGCAGAGGAGGCTTAATCTAAACATGCAAGAAGTAGTAAAGAAATATGTAGTCGAACTTCTTGATGCAGGGATCATCTATCCGATCTCAAATAGTTCATGGGTGAGTCCGATTCAGTGTGTGCCAAAGAAAGGTGGTATAATAATTGTGAAAAATGAGGAAGGAAAGTTCATTCATACAAGAGTTGTAAGTGGATGGAGAGTGTGCATAGATTGCCGAAAGCTGAATGCATCCACAAGAAAAGACCACTTCCTTTTACCTTTTATTAATCAGATGTTGGAGCGGATAGTAGGACATGCCTTTTATTATTTTCTAGATGGATACTCAGGGTAGAGGAGATCAAGAGAAGACAACTTTTACATGTCCTTATGGCATATTTACATAAAGGAGGATGCTATTTGGATTATGTAACGCTCCTGCGAAATTCCAGAGATGTATGATGGCTATATTTGCAGATTTGGTAGAGGAGATCATGGATGTTTTCATGGATGACTTTTCAGTCTATGGAAATTCATTTAAAGGATGTCTGAGCAATTTAGAGTAATTTTTAGCATGTAGTAAGAGATAAATTTGGTGCTAAATTGGGAAAAGTGTCATTTTATGGTAGATGAAGGGATTATTCTTGGGCTCAACATTTTAGCTTAAGGAATTCAAGTTCATAAAGTAAAGGTGGAGGCAATTGAGAAGCTACAGTATCCCATAAATGTGAAGGGAGTCAAGAGTTTTCTTGTTCATATAGGTTTCTATAGGCAATTCATCAAGAATTTTTCAGAAATCTCAAAACCCCTTTGTAAGTTACTTGAAAAAGATTCACCTTTTGATTTACTAATGAGTGTAAATTGGCTTTTGACAGGTTGAAAGAAGCCCTTATCTCAGCTCCTATAGTGATGGCACCAGATACCATTTAAATTGATGTATGATGCGAGTGATCACATAATAGGAGCTGTGCTTGGTTAAAGAAAGGAGAAGAAATTGCATGTGATTTACTATGCAAACCAGACATTAATTGATACATAGCTGAATTATGTGACTACAGAGAAGGAGATGCTGACTATTATTTTTGCTTTTGATAATTTCAGATCTTACCTCCTTGGCTCTAAAGTGGTTGTCTATAAAATCATGCAACATTGAAACACCTGATGAATAAGAAAGATTCCAAACCAAGGCTCATCAAATGGGTGCTTTTATTATAAGAATTTGATATTGAGATTAGAGATAAGAAAGTTTTTAAGAATGTAGTAGTTGATTATTTGTCAAGGCTAGATTCAGATTAAGAAGAGAAGAACAATCAAGAGCCTATCAAGGAATTATCTCCATATGAGATGCTTTTAGCCATATATCACATAAGTGCACCATGGTTTGCAGATATAAAAAATTTCCTAAGAGTTCAATTCTCGACAAAAGAAAAAGTTATTTTATGACTCTAAATTCTATATTTAGGATGAGCCATTTTTATAAAGATTATGAAATGATGGAATGGCAAGGAGATGTGTAACAATGGAAGAAGTTGGATCAATTTTGTATCATTGTCATGGTGGACATTATGGAGCATAGAGGATAGCTGCTTAAGTTCTTGAAGTAGGGTCCTATTAACTTATACTTTTTAAAGATGCAAAAGATTTTATAATGAGTTATGATACTTGTCACAGGAGTGGTAACATTTAGAAGAAGGATGAAATGCTTCAATCTGAAATTCTAGAGGTTAAAATATTTGATGTATGAGGCATTCACTTCATGGGGCCATTTCCTTTATCAGAGGGGAACAAGTATATTTTTGTTTGTGTCAACTATGTTTCTAAATGGGTAAAAGCTCAAGCATGTTCAGTGAATGATGCAAGAGTTATTTGTAAGTTTTTAAAGAAGTCATTCTCTCAGTTCAGTATGCCTAGAGTGATAATAAGTGATGGGGGAACACATTTTGCAATAAGAACATAGAGACATTGTTGGTTATATATAAAGTAAAGCACAGAGTAGCTACACCTTATCACCCTCAAATAAATGGACAAGTTGAACTGAGTAATAGGGAGTTGAAGAAGATCTTAGAAAGAATAGTGAGCAAGTCAAGAAAAAAATGGGCAAGGAAGCTAGATGATGCTTTATGGGCATGCAGAACAACTTATAAAACACCTATTGGAATGTCTCCTTTTAGGTTGGTTTATGGCAAAGCACGTTAACTTCCTATTAAACTTGAGCATAAAGCTTATTGGACGGTGAAGGCCTTGAATTTCGATTTTAAGAAGGCAGTTAAGAAGAGATTACTTTATATGAGTGAACTTGAGGAGATTAGAGAGATTGCCTATAAGAATTCAAGGATTTACAAGGAACGCATAAAGAGGTGTTATAATGCGAGAGTTATAGTGAAAACTTTTAAGGATGGAGATCAAGTATTATTGTTCAACTTAAGGCTCAGATTATTTCTTGGAAAGTTGAAGAGTAGATGGTCAGGACCATTTATAATGACTCATTCATATCCTCATGGAGCTGTGGAATTATGCAACATAAAAGGAGACATTCAAAGTGAATGGACAGAGGTTGAAGCTTTACTATAGAGAAATAATTAAGGAATTCCATCAAGTTTCATGCTTGAAGGAATCAAATGAATGATGAATAGGGTGGTCTAGCTTATGGACCTTTAAAAGAGCGCTTCTTGGAGGGTTCAACCAAGATTGTTTTTATTTTTGTTTTGTTTCATTTCAGTTATTTTATGTTTTTGTAAATTTATGTTATTGAAATGTTTGCTTTTTTTTTTTTGTCAATTTCAAGAAGTGAAAGAAAGGTTAGAGCTCTTAAAGAGGTTTTATAAGTTTAATTTATGTGGACTGTTGTTTAGTGTGAAGTACAAGTTATGATTTTGATGCATTGCTTGAATATTTGTTTGTTATGTGCTTAATGTAGCAAATTTTTTATGAAAAAAATGCATGTGTAGGTCGAGCAGTTGTGCATAAATTATGCACAGCTATACGTGTTATGAGCAGAATCATGCTTGTACAGGTCACACAACCATGCGACTTATAGCATCAAATTTTAGTATCAAGTCATGCAGTCATATTGAAATTGTGCACAACCGTGTAACGTTGATTTTTAGTTTTTTTTTTTAAAAAGATGCAAATTTCATTTTACGTGAACTTTTTTCACTTCCCCATGCTTCCTACTTCCCAAAACCCTAAGGATTCTAACTTTGACCACTTTACCCACTTCCTATGCCCTAAAAAACCTAACCCTTGACCACTTCTTCAATTTTTTACACACTTTCCCCAATTCTCACTACCTTACCTCTCCTATATAAACCACCCATCTTCTCACCTCTCCCTTATAACTCATTCTTTACATTATCTCCATTCTCCACACCCTCTTCCACTACCCAGATTCTCTCAAGTCTTTATCTTCAAACAATTCACCATAGAGAGAGATCAAAGGAAGAAAAGCATAGCAAGGAAGAAGACCAATCCTCCTTCTAAGAGAACTAGACGTAGTGGAGCTTCTAATAATCCAGGTGGTATTAGCGAGGAATGTAGGGTAAAACCTTTCCTACTCAAATTCAATTTAGGCATGGTGAGCATAGGAATAAATTTCAAAAGATGATGAATAGGAAAATTATGACAAATAGGTATCTGAGTGCTACATCTTTAATTGAAATTGGGTTACTAGAGGACATTAATGTGTATGTCAATAGAATGGGGTGGAATGATATTATTTTGATACAAAACCCTTTTATGCCATACCCACTAGTGAGTTTCTCTTTTTTTTTTTAAATTCAATGACCGCACTTACATGCTTAATATTTGTTTGGGGAATTAGGAGCATAGTTTAGGCTTGTTTAAACTTAATGATGTATTTCATTTTCCTAAAAATCAAGATGCTAATGTAGCATATGATAAGCATGAGTTTTGGAGAGAATTAACTAGGAAAAAGGAGTATTTTATGAGGCTAGATTTGCAAAAGAAGGGTTTGAAATATCTCCCACTTTGAAATATCTTCATAAGCTTATGGCTCATTCCTTGTTTCTAAGGAAAGAGGGAGATTTTGTAGTCACCACTACCAAGCTTAATGTTTTGTATTGCATGGTTAATAATAAAAAGCTTGATATGTGTCATGCTATAGCTGGGAAACTGAAAGATGTTGCTACAAAAGCAACTGGGGCTATTAAAGTGGGAGGACTAATCATTGCTATAGCCAAGTACCTAGACTTTCACATTAAAAACATGCCTTTTGAGAGAGTAATGGGTCATCACTTTATTAACACTAGAATGATGAAAGCTATGTGTAAGCACCCAATTTCAGGATGCAATTGTGCAAAATTACGACGTAAGCCCCTATGATGAAATTTATTCAAAAATTGAACTTGGTTGTTGATTTTCTGGACTTTAGGGACTAAATTGCAACATTTTTTTAGGATTTGATTGCAAATAAGTCATTTTTCAGGGGTCTTTTGGTAATTAATGCCAATAGACATTGTACAATGCCGACAAGTTAAAATACAATTTTTTTTATTTTTTTGCATATTTTTATTGAAATTTCAGCATTTTAATTGGTTGAAAATTCAAATTTTATCTTTACAATTATCTGATAAGGTTGTTTAAATGCAAAAGGTTTTTGAAATCAAAGAAAAACAAACGCTATATGATCAGATAGGTCTGTTCCTCCTTTGGAGGAAGTTCAGTACGCGCAGACTCTACATTTAAAAGCAGAGTCTACATGCGTGCGTGAGGGAGAGGTTTTTTGTTGGGGGGACTTCTTTTTCTTCTGGTTTTCGAAAGGATTTTTTTATAGGAAGAGATTGAGAGAAAGAAGACAGTGAGAAAAAAGAGAGACTGCGAGCATAAATCCTAATTTTTGGTACTGAAATTTTTGAAGGTAATAGTCCAGAATCAATAATATCTTAATTTTAACGGTGATAATCCAATCTGAAGGGCTCAAAAACGGGCATTTGCACAGCATCTCTAGTGTTATTTTTCTATTTCTTTTATTACTTTTGTTATTATTTTCTGTTTATGTTTTTTTTTCTTTTATTTTTGTTATTGTTTTGATTATTTGATTTCATTGCTAATTTATTTATTTTTTGTGTTTTGATGTCCGTATGTGGATTGAGGAGGAGGATACCACCTGTGTTTAATTGAACAGAAGATTCATGGAATGCCATGCATGAATCTGTACTGTTTTAATAATAGTTCTTAGGATTTTAATTTTTGTTCTGCATTTTTGTATCCTGTGTAATTTATTTTAATTTCTGGGTGTATAATTATTTAATTTTAATTTTGTACGTAGTTTGTAATAGCCTCAATAGTGGGAATAGTAAAAGATTTAAATTTTTGCACTTTAAAATTAATTAGTAATTAGGTTCAATTGGATAAAAATTAATTAAAATTAATGGTGGCTTTAGTTAATTAGGGTTTGTATGTAATTAAATTAGGTTTTTAAAAAAAATCATATGTGAATGTGTGTTTGATTTGATTTTGTTATGTTTTTTTGGGTTTTTTTTTATGTTTTTATGTTTTTTTTGGGCCCCAAGCCCATGTTTAGGTCTAACCCACTAAATAAATAGGTTTAAAAATGGTTTAGGACTTTAAATAATTAAAATCAATGTAGGCTCATTAGATTAATTAGATTTTAGGCCCGCTTAGTTAATTAAAATTGTTTAGACTTAACTCAGCCCATTTAATTGCATTTCTTTTAAAATAAATAGATCTAGGCCCACATTTCATTTAAAATAAAACCAGATTAAGACTTAGACCCACTAATTTAATTTCTTCTTTAAAATTGAATAGACTTAAGCCCATATCTTAGAAAGACTAAAAAAATAGATTTAGGCTCATTAATTAATAAAATATAGGCCCACTTTTATTCTATTTCACCTGTAAATAAAATGTAGATTTAGCTAACTTATTTAAATAAAATTAACATAGTTTAGACTTTGGGACAACGTGATCTTGAGTGCATTTTTTCTTGTAATTTTATTGACTTGTTGCCTTATTGGGTAGATGGATGTTAATTAGGGTTTAATAAGATTGTATGTAATTAGAGGGTGAGATAATTATTTATAAAATTATTCTAAATGAACACGAGACTGAGAGAAGTTAGTATTCCATTCCAGAATCTCCTGGTTGTGGTGCTAATTTTTTTTAGAGAGTTGAGCACCACCAATCAAATTGTCCCAGTTATTACCCTGGGTGACGACTCCTCATCTCTACGCCATGTCTTTGTGACAGTGGTTAGTGTGTTTTCTAAGGCCCTGAGCCTAAACAGTGTCGCGATTGCTAAAATCTTGGACGCATGCTAAACCCCGCCGTCTACAATGGTGACTCCACTAGGGATAAGAGATACTGATTCTACTTGTGTTCTTTAGAATTGTTTTATTGATTATTATTTCATTCTTGCATTCATTCTGCATGTCCCTACTAAACTGTTGGCGTTGGTTTATGATTCAATGATTTCACAAGCTTCATGGAGTTGTAGATTGGCTAACCATCACTTTTAGCCCTAACTTGGTTCAAGAGAGATTACCGGGCTCATCTGACCAGAGTCTGTAACCCAAGTCCCTAAGGGGGGTAATCTTCTCTCGAGTTGGTAAAGGATGCTGGGCCTCTCTGACCTTGGCCTGTAACTTAAAGTCCATAATGGAGAGCATATTGCTAAGGGAACCTTAACTTTTCACCGAACCCTAACCACATATAATGGCCTAGTTACTTCCCCTAGGATCTTCACCTAAAGTGCTTATTTATTTGAATTGCCATGAGGTATATCTATTTATAAAAGCCCAGGCCTATACCTTTAAAGCTCATTCAGGCTAATAAGGATTAGGCTAGACTTTTCTATTTAGAAATGCTACTTCTATGCTTTTTCTTTTAAGAGAAAAGAGAAATTTGGCATGTGCGTCGACTTTTAATATCCCCTGTTGATATAAAGGCCAAGATAAAAAATCCTAGGAAAAGAAACTCACCATTGAACATGTGTGTGGAAGGAATAAGGTTGGAAGGCTTATGCTTGCGTGTTGCTTGTTGATTGCTTCCTGATACTTGCTACTTGCTAAGTGTTTGCCTACTACTTGTTGCATAAACACATGCATCATGCATACATGCATACATACATTCCATGCATCACACTAATACCTTGTTTTGTAGCCATCATAGATTCATCCGGGTCTTCTCATGTCTGGGGACGAAGAGGTGGCAGATTGACCAGAGTTGATTTAAGTCCAAAGTCTATAGCTCAAGGCATTCTTCACAGACTGGAGAGACTAGAGGGGAGTCCAATTAACCCACTATTCCTAGAAGCTAAATCAGCTCAGACTGAACAAATTGAAATGGAACAACCACCAGAGATGTGGACCTTAGAGGACATTAAGGGAGCTTTGATGGATGACATGAGGGCTATTATGCAAGATGAACTAAGATAGGCTTTGGCCAGACTAGTGCAACCTGTTATTGGACAACCACCTGTTTTTGTTATTGAATAACCACCTGTTGCTACTGTTGAACAGCCACCTGTTGTAGGAGCTCCACTTGTTGTTGTAGCTCCTCCACCTACTGCTAACAATGCTAGGGGGCAACCTGCTCCTAGAAATGTGCCTGCTATTGATGTGAGAATGGAAGACATTAAAAACTACATGGTAGAAAAGGCAAAGAGAGAGTCACTTGAATTGGTTCAAGACCTTGAGTCCAAGCAGATGCAAGCATTGACTTAGAAAATGTCCAAGATGGAAGAGCTGATTAGAGGACAAGGAATGGGATATTCTTTTGACTTTGATGACATGCTGCAAATGGAGGGAGATAAGCTGCCTGAAAAATTCAAAATGCCTCAACTACAGAAGTTTGATGGGAAAGGAGATCCAAGGATTCATTTGAGTCAATACGTTATAACCATGAGCACTACTAAAGCACCATTGTCAGTAGTTGCTAGGTTATTTGTGTTATCCCTGGAAGGAATGGCTGTGAATTGGTACCATAGGTTAGAAAAATCTATTAGGGCTAACTGAAAAGAACTATGTACTGCATTCTTGAAACAATATGATTATAACACTCAATTGGAAGTGTCAATTAGGGATTTGGAGTTGACTAAGCAAAAACCAAATGAGTCCTTTTCTGATTTCTTAACTCGTTTCATGAATAAAGTAGGGATGATGAAAAACAAACTCGCTGAGAAGGATCAAGTTAGAATGATAGTCCGTAATGTGTCACCTAATTTGGTCAAGAGGTTATAAATGATGAATCCCAAAACCTTTGTGGATTTGTATGATGATGGGTTACAAGCTGAGGAAATTGATAGTGAGAAAAAGAAAACTGTTAGAGGCACAAGAACTCGAAACTACCCAACTGGGGGGATACAATAAAGAAGTACTAGCCGAGCTGTAGAAGTGTGTGCAGTTCAACAACCCCAAAGGTTCTCCAACTTCAACTAACCACTCTCTAAAGTCCTAAAGAGGCTAATCCAAAAAGGTCTGCTCCAACCTTTAACCTTTTCCAAACCCCCAAATCCAAATCTCCCTGGCTATAATCTAAACAGTTACTGTAAGTTTCATTAAGTAACTGGCCATTCCACAGATACCTGCATTCACCTAAAACATGAAATCCAAAACCTGATAGACTCCAGAAAAATCACCAACCCTGAGAAATCCAATTCTAACCCAAACACCAGAAATAACCCTTTCCCAGATTACCGAAACATTCCACCATCAGCCACCATGATGATCAACTCAGGAGTTAGTGAGGAAGAAGTGCTAAGCTCCTTTGAGGACCTAAACCCTATACCCAATGGAGAACCTTTTGGACAGCCACAGAGAGGAGTGGAAGATTTATTGGGCCAGCCCCCAGGCAAGTTTGATTACAAAGTATTCTACTCGAAACCACCCTCTACTGATATCCCTATTGAATCAATTGAGCCCTCAGGTTGGGGAGATGAGTTTGATGATAAGCCAGTAAAAAAAGAGCTTGAAATTCCCAATCAGTCACTAAGAGGAGTTAAAGATCTGTTAGGACAACCTTCGGGCAAGTTCGATTTTAGAGTGTTTTATTCTAAACCCGCTTCTGCTGACATCCCCATTGAATCGATTGTGCCAATAGGATAGGGTGATGAGTTTGAAGAAGATGAATTTTTAACCCTAGAACTATCCCAAGAAGGAGTTGAAGAGCTGCTAAGTCAGCATATGGACAAGTTGAGGGAGTTAAAGGGAAAAGAAACATGCACAGTGGAAGTTTGGAAAAACGGGAAAAGAGAATGGATCATAGGGGCCATGGACATCTGGTATGGTTTTGATGAAGAAAAACCCACTAGAGTCGATGTATGGAGTGATACTCCAAATTTAAATTATATTACTAGAAGCGGGAGGAATTACCAGAGAGTAAAAAAGCAAAATGAAAGAGTAGCAGAAAGGGAAGAAACAGAAGATGCAGAAGTAGAGGAAGGACAGAAAGAAGACCTGATCCTGGAACAACTCAAGAAAGCTAAGGCAAACGTTAGCATTTGGGAATTACTGATGCATTCAGGCAGCCATAGAAGGGCTCTAGTTAAAGCTTTATCGAACATGAGCATTGAAACAACCGCTACTCCAGAAGTTATGGTAGCAAAGGTTACAGAAAAGAAATATGGGTTGATAATATTCTCAGATGATGACTTGCCTTTAGAGGGAAGAAATCATAACAAGGCATTATTTGTCCCAGTTGAAGTAAAAGGGAAAAGAACCAACTTTATGATGGTGGATGATGGTTCAACTATAAATGTATGCCCACTAAAAATCCTACCTAATTTGGGTTTAAAAGTAGATGACTTGATGGCTTCAAACCTCATAATCAGAGCTTATGATGACAGTACCAAGAATGTGGAGGGAACATTTCAAGCTTTGGTCAAAACAGGGCCTGTAGAGTCAAATATTGAATTTTCTATACTGGACATCCCTGTTACCTATGCCCTGCTGTTAGGAAGGCCGTGGTTTTATGCCCTAGGAGGAGTACCTTCAACAGTGCACTAGAAAATAAAATTCCCTTATGAAGGAGATGTCGTGACAATAGAAGCTGGAACTAATGCAGTTGTGGTAACCATACTTGATAAATAGAAGCAAGTGTGTGTTCCGCCTAGTTTCCAAGTTGTTGGAATATTTGATGAGATGGATCCTAGTGTTGCAAAAATGATGGAAAGCATGAATTATTGACCTGGACAGGGGCTTAGGAAGAATGAACAAGGAAGCTCTAAGCCCCCGAACATTAAAACCCTAGACCATACGAAGGGTTTGGGATATACTGAGGCAGGACCAGCTAGTAGAGGAGCAAAGAACAAAGAGAAAGCAAAAAGAAACAAGCCCTTGGGAAGGATTGGACCACTAAGTGAGAATTTCATCAAGCCAGGGGAAGGCAAGTATTATCTGGGCACTAAAGAATCTGTTAATATGGCTGGAAAATATGTCCCTAAGTTTGAGATCTTCAAGGAGCAGATTGTGGAAAGCCTAGTGACCAGCAACAAAGAGGAAGTTATAAAGCAAGTAACTGAAAGGATGGGTGATGATGTCGTTGAAGAGCTATTGTGTCTGCCACCTGAGAAGGAACCACCCCAGGACTTAGATACTATTATTAGTGATAGTTTCATTGATGATTTTTATGAAGAAACTGACGTAATAACGTCCAGTCTTTATGCAGACGAAGATGTTGTTTTTCCTATGGTTAATGATATGAATGCTGGTTTTGCTTACTTGTGTGATGTGCATCCTGATAGTTCTGTGCATTATAATTTTGATTGGTCATGCATGTTTGATATTAATTCAATTCAATTTGATTCATTTAACATGGGCAAAAATGATAATCCAAAGAACATTTCTATATCACATGATGTAACTCCTGAAAAGAGAAAAAATTTTGAGAGAATATTAACAAAAAGAAAGGTAGTATTCGCTTGGACTTATTAAGACATGTCAGGTTTGGATAGGGAAATAGCAGAGCATCACATTCCAACTCATCCAGAAACCAAGCCGGTTAAACAAAAATTGCATAGATTAAGACTATAATGGACAGAAAAGATAAGGGAGAAAATTACCAAGCAAATACAGGCTAACTTCCTAGATGTAGTAGACTACCCTAAATGGCTAGCAAACATAATACCTATTCCTAAGAAGGATGGCAAAGTGCAAATGTGTGTAGATTTTAGGGATATGAACAAAGCCTGTCCAAAGGATGACTTCCCGTTACCTCACATTGATGTAATAGTGGATAACACTGCAGCAAGTGCAATGTATTCTTTTATGGACGGATTTTCCAGGTACAACCAGATCATGATGGCATTCATGGATAAGATTAAGAAAACTTTCATTACAGAATGGGGGACCTATTGTTACAAGGTGATGCCTTTTGGACTGAAGAATGCAGGTGCAACTTACCAAAGAGCCGCTACTGCACTTTTCCATGATATGATGCATAAGGAGGTTGAAGTGTATGTGGATGACATGATGATCAAATCAGAGACAAAATGAGGACATTTTAAAGCCTTAGACAAGTTTTTAGCCCGAATTGAAAGGTACAACCTGAGAATAAACCCGAAGAAGTGCATTTTTGGGGTTACTTCAGGGAAGTTGTTAGGACATATAGTGAGCAGTCAAGGAATTGAAGTGGATCTAGATAAAGTGAAAGCCATCCAGGAAATGCCGACACCAAAGATGGAGAAAGAAGTAAGAGGATTCCTTGGCAGATTACAGTATATTAGTAGGTTTATCATAAAACTCACTAACATTTGTGACCCATTCTTTAAGCTCTTAAGGAAAGATCAGCCGGTTAAGTGGAATGATAATTGTCAGAAAGCTTTTGATAAGATCAAGGACTATCTTGTTAATCCACATATTCTGAAACCACCTAGACAAGGCAAGCCATTGGTTTTGTACTTGGCTTTAGAAGAGAATGCAATGGGGGCAATGTTAGCACAAGAAGGGTTAGATGGAATAGAGCACGCTATGTACTACTTAAACAAGAAGTTTCTGTCGTATGAGGAAAAATATGATTTAGTAGAAAAGACATGTCTAATCATGATTTGGGCTACGAGAAAATTGAGGCATTATTTTCAATCTTATAAGGTTCAAGCTATTTCAAGAATAGACCCTCTAAGGTATCTGTTTCAAGCATCGGCTTTAACTGGAAAAATGTCTCGATGGTTGGTACTCTTAACTGAATTTGATATAGAGTATATTACTACAAAGGTAATTAAGGGAAGAGCAGTAGCAGAATTCTTGGCTCAGAATGCGATCAAAGGTGAAGAGCAGTGGAATTTAGAGTTTCTAGATGAGAACTTAGCAGTTGTAGAGCACTGAGAGTGGAAACTTTACTTTGATGGAGCTGTAAATAACAAAGGAGCTAGATTAGGAGTGATTTTTGTTACACCAGAAGGAGAAACCATACCCATGGCAAAGAAATTGGATTTCAAGGTCACAAATAATATGGCCGAGTATGAAGCATGTATCTGTAGGATTGAGGCGGCTGTGGCAGTTGGAGCAAAAGATTTATTGGTTTATGGAGATTCAATGTTAGTCATCGATCAGGCTAATGAAGAATGGGAAGTAAAAGAGGAAAGGCTAAAGCTTTATATATGCTATTTGAAAGCCTTAATGAAGAATTTCAATAAATGTCTCTTTATCCATCTATCCAGAGATAATAATCAAATGGCGGATGCACTTGCAACACTTTCTTTAATGTGGGATAGTGCAACTGGGTTGGCTATGAAACCTTTAGTGATCATGAAGTCTAGAGCACCATGTTATGGGGGTGAGTAGATTATGAATGTTCAAATAGGGCCCGAAGAAAAGCCTTGGTTTTATGATGTCCAGAGGTTAATTAAAAAGAGAATTTATCTAGATGAAGCAATCTCAAAAGAAAGATATGTTCTTCATGTTCTTGCACATAACTATGCAAGTCATGATGGGGTATTATATAAAAGAATGCCTAACGGGATGCAGCTCAGGTGTCTCAAAAAGGATGAGGCTGAAGAGGTGATGCAAGAGATTTATACAGGGGCTTGCGGTTCTCATATGAACGAGATGATTCTAATAAAGAAGATACTCAGATAAGGGTATTACTGGACAACTATGGAAAAGGATTGTATTAGGACAGTAAGATAATGCCATCAGTGTTAGATCCACGGGAATCTTAGTCACATGCCTCCAACAGTGCTGAATAGTTTATCATCCCTTTGGCCCTTTGCAGCACAGGGAATTGATATCATAGCAGAAATAAGGCCGACAGTATCAAATGGGCATAAATACATAGTGGTGGCAATCGATTACTTTTTGAGGTGGGTAGAGGCAGAATCTTTCAACACTCTAAAAGCAAAACAGATGGCATGGTTCATCGAGAAGAGCCTTATTTATAGATATGGGGTTCCACATCATGTTGTGATAGATAACGGGGTTCAATTTCAAGTAGAAACAGCAGAGTTGCTATAAAAGTATGGGATTGAACACCATAAATCTTCACCTTATCGCCCTCAAGTTAATGGAGCAGTGGAAGCAACTAATAAAAATGTCAAGAAAATCCTTTCTAAGATGGTTAAAACCTATAAGGATTGGTCTGAATATCTTCCTTTTGCCTTATGGGGATATAGGACTACAACTCAAATTACCACAGGCTAAATACCATTCTCATTGGTATATGGTTGTGAAGCAGTTTTGCCCATAGAAACTGAAATTAAATCCTTGAGAGTAATCATGGAAGCTAAAATAATTGAGAATGAATGGGCACAGAAAAGATATGATCATCTAGTATCTCTAGATGAGAAAAGGATGGATGCTTTATTCCACACTCAAATATATCAGAGAAGGATAGCAAGGGCATTTAATAGGAAGGTTAAGCCTGGGAAGATCAAAGTTGGAGATATGGTGCTGAAACAGTCTAGAGCCATGGTGTTCGATCCAAGAGGTAAATTTAGACCGAATTGGGAAAGACCATACTTAGTTAAATCGGTCTTACCTAAAGGAGCTGCTAAGATATTAGATCTTGAAGGGAATAAGTTTATGGAACTGGTCAATCTGGATCGCCTCAAGAAGTACTACCTGTAAAAAAAAAAGAATAAAAGTATAATAAAGAAAATAAAGTCCGCTGGCTAGAAAACTTGAAAAGGCTAGTCAAGCAAAAGTTAGGACATCCCCACTGTTCAGAAAACCCATAAAGGGCTGACAGGCAAAAATTAGGGAAATAAATAAAAAATAATGGTCCCGCTAATTAGAAAACCCATAAAGGGCTAGTCAGGCAAAAATTAGGGAAATAAAATGTGAGTGAAAAATATTCAGTTAGAAAATCCATGAGGACTAGCTGATAATAGGAGTTATGTCATGTGATGTATTAAATGTACTCATTTTGTCCCTAATTAATGAATGAAATTGAAATTGAAGTTTTGTTAAACTTTGCATATCCTTCTTTATTATAAAGCATAAGTACTTGAAAGGATAACAAAACATAAGAAAGCCTAAAACTAGCTCTATGAGACCATTCTATCTAGTGATGTCTTTGTTTCTTCCTTTGCGATCCATCATACAAAGCTTAAGTCCTCTTGTACCTAGCACATCCTGGTGGTTCTATCTTTTGGATAATAACCTAAGTTTTATAATCATCATCAGTAGTAACATCCGCATCCAGGTGTATGTTTCGTTCAAGGGCTCTACAATGCCACAAGCTCCTAATCTTATCCAGAGAGCCTTGTCTTAAAGGAAAGCCTTCAAAGTCAGTCAGAACAGTAATGATGAACTGAGGGTAACCATATTGACGACAAAGGCGTAAATGGGTAAAAAAGGTAGAGAAATGTAGCCCGGGAATAGAAATATAGTGCTCATACAACTTAATAGTCATGAACTTCAATCTCCACCAAGGGCAGACCCATGTAATCTCAGCATCTGAAATCTTCTTCAACCAGTCAACCCATTGGTCCATAGAACATTTGTCCTTCATTCTCAAAGGACGAGATTGTAGTTGATGAGGTCAATAAGTCAAAGGATTAGGGGGTACATTAAGCAAGCTCAGCTTTTCCTATAACCAAATCTAAAAAAAATGATATAAGAATAATAAAATAAAAGCCCGTTAAGTTGAAAACTCGAAAGGGCGGCTTAGCCAAAAGTTAGGGCAAGCCTGCTAAGTTGAAAACTCGAAAGGGTAGCTTAGGCAAAAAAAATAAAAATAAAAAATAAAAGTTTTGGTTGCACACCTGAAGAAGAAGTAAACTGCCTGAGAAATGGTTATGAATCTTGAAACTGTCAAGCCCAATGATGGTCTCAGCAAGGATAACTAGCATAGGATTAGATCCAAGCTCTACTTGTTCCAAGATATTGACAATGCGTGTATCAGCACCACCATGGTGAGAAACTAGCAAAAATTGAGCATATAAATAGAAAGCAACTGTTCTAGTCCAAGAAGCAGTGTTCTTATCTCAAGTCCCACAACTGGTGATCAGAGAAGAAAGATTGATGGTCCCAGGGTTATGCATATACATATAAATATCAGCTAGGGGAAAATCAAAGAATGTAACCAATTTTCCAGGAAATTGCATCTCCAAATCAGGAAGGGCTATCATAGCAGTCGAGTCTAATGTGCATCCCAAAATAGCAGCAAACTCTTCAATCACTGGACAAAGCTCTTGCCCATTAAACCTGAATACATGGTCCTTGATATCCCAGAAGGTAGAAGCAGTGTGTAGGAGAGTGTTATCAATAGTTAGGTGCTGAAGAGATTTCAGGGATTTGATATGGAAAGGTTGAAGCTTATTCCAGTCATCACCATTGAGACTTTTAAGAAATTTCTTCATTGTTTGAAGAGATGCTTGAGTCATGATGAGGGTATAGAGAATAAAGGAGAATGTCCCTTAAATGGTCTTATATAGGGAAAGAAGATGAGTTCAGGTGGGAAAAGGATTTTGCTAGCAAAGAAGGATGTAGATAAGGTGATAGAATTTAAGAAGGATTGGGATAAATAGATAATTGGGAAGATAATCCATTCTTTTAATTGTTTATCTATCCAATATTTTCCGTCTTGGAAAAGGATTAAGATAAATGGATAATTAATTAAAAAAGATAATATTCATGAACCATCTTTTTTAATTAGTTTTTTTTTAAAATCCATTAAAGTGCAAAATACTGTTTCAGTTATATCTAACAGTGTTCGAGATAGTACAGGAATAAAAATAGCAGTACAATAGAGAGTAGTTAGACACAGGCACACAGAAAGTCAGGAATACAAAAGCTCTAAATCATTCATCTCGTGCTCTGGTATCAGGCCATGGGCTCCATCCTCTAGTAGGGTCATCAGGATTATGAGTGTCTGGAGATCTAGCAGATGAAATCCCAGCACTATACGGATCAAAGCCCAAGTCTACAAGTTGCCAACGCAGCATCTCATTCTCCCACTCTAGATCGTTGGAATAGCTCTGCATACACAGAAAACACCATGTCATATGCATTACATGCATACATTTGCATTGTCTCAATGAGGACGCTTACCCACCAACTGTCTGTAACCTGCATCGTAAATAATCTCTGAGACAAGGCAAGTCCATATAAATACTCTGCCTGTGTATGGGGAATTTGTTTTGTAAAATTTTATTAATATCAATGTCAAGTGTACAGATCCATACAAGAAATAAAGCAAACAGACTCACATGAGAAGCATCTGGTGGATAAAAGCTAGGAAGTTGAGCATCACCAAACTGCATCTGCTGCTCAACTAGAGCCTGAACAGCGGGAGCCTAGTAGAACATAGACTTGTCTGGAAGAGAGACATCGCCAAGCGTAGCACTGATAAAGGCCCCATCGTGACTAGACCCAACGTGTTGAGCAGGATGACCAGGACTAGGTCTGGGCTCAAGGCTCTCAATCTCTGGAGCAATCTTAATCTCTAGAGCAATCTCAGTCTCCTCATCGGTATCAACAAGAGAGTGAACCTCCTCAAAGTATAAAGAGAAGGAGTGAGTCATAGGTGCTGAAAATAAAAGTTGAAATAATGTGAAATTACCTCATCATCGTCAATAGGAACATGCTCCAGGAGGCTCTCATGAATAAACCATTGATAATGTCGAGAACGCTCAAGGAAATCTGAGGTAGCATATCCCTATAGTGCATCTCTCAGCTTTGAACCCGTAAGATGCGAGCTGCAGAGCATAAAGGAGGGGACATCATATTGAATGCGACGTCGAGAAGGGCCAGTAGACCAGCGATACACTCGCTCCCCTAGATACCACATCAGACAGCCATAACCAGAGAGCAGGATCCTCATAGGCTCTAAGCGGGCTGTAGCCTCCATGAAATCATATCGTTGGATGTCCTCAACACCCTCCAACCAATCAGAATTTATCTGTAATTTATGTAAATTAAATCAAATTTCTATTAAATTGTAGCATACTAATGATTTTATTTTTCCTTACTAGGTGCCACTCGACAGTGTTCAACTGATCATGGTATGTCTGTAAAGTGTTCCTATTACTAGCAAGGCGAGAAGAACCCCATCTTATCATAAGAGGAAAGGTCCTATCAGAACTGATAGCATTAAAGCCTCGAATCAGCCCGATCTCTATGCTTCAGATCTGAAAAAAGAGAACACATCAGAAAAAGCAAAGAAGCGCAAAACTATAAAGATCAAATGAAGGAGAACATACATGCAAGATGTGCCAAAAGCCACACATCATGACAACACCTCTACAGATAGTGTCCAGTCTGTAATAAATATAAGCGAGTGCAGCAAATCCCCAATCTAATGTGGCAACTTGATCCAAGTCACGAAGAGGACCCAATAGAGCAATACTGACCTCATGACCAATCTCACAAAAGAGGGTCATGCCTAATAATATCAAGAGGAAACACCTCGCCTTATGAATAATTTGATGAGGAGTCGAAGTAGGAAGGCATCTAAATCCTTCAACCAATGATGAAAGAAGAACGTTCTTCTGATTCTTCTATGCTGGGGTGAACCTGATCAAGTCACACACATACTAACTCCGTGCATGCTCTGGAAGACTGCAATAGCTGATGTCAAATGGAACTGGGGATCCCCCAAAGGCAATCCCGGTGATAGCAGAGAAGCTTATAGGCGAAATGGTCAGCTCACCCACACAAGTATGAAAAGTGTGGGTAGTATCCATCCATCGCTCGATCAAAGTGAATAAAGAGTAATGGTCAGATCGGCCTCGAACAGTCGAAAGTGCAGCGATGAAATGCCTAAATCCGGAAGCCCAAATCAGATGTGTCACCTATTCCGACAATCCATGAAACAATTCTCGGGCTAGTTTGAAACAGCCCGTGAACTTCATCGGACGCTATTTTGATTTCAAAAAGAAAATAATAATTACTTAATAGAAAGATTAATTAATTAATCAAAGAACTTAAATTGAAGGATTTGATTAGTTGATTAATTAATTAATTGCCTAACCTAAAAAAAAATATTCTGATCAGCAATCTACCATGCCAATCGGCATTAACTCGGTTGATCAAAAATCTAAAATTCTGATCAAAATTTTAGACATTCGATCCTCCATTCTTACAACCCGGGGGTCAAATTTCATATTTTCAGAGTTAATTTCAATTTGTCATGTGTTTTCATATTAATTTTTGACTAATATACATATTAATGTCAATTTCTACTCTATAACTAACTCTAATTACTGATTATACAAGTAATATTTTTGTAGAAATAAATAGAAGCGAGAAAAGTTACCTCATTACCCACATCTCTACACTTGTGGGTATGTAAATGAGTCAAGGGAAAGATAGCTGAGTCTTCTCGAAGTCCAAGATTATTCTGAGAAAAACGAAGAGGTAAAATCCTTTGAAATTTTGAAGCCTCAGCTCCCTCATGTTGTCTGCATGATGAGGAGGCCATATGATCAGACGGATTACAAATCGGACAACAAATGGTGAAGAAATCAAGAAAAGAAAAATCAAGATCAAGTGAAAAAAAAAAGAATGGGAAGAGAAGTAAAGTGATCGGCAAAAGGGAAAGAATATATAAAATGGAGAATATCCATTTTAATCCTTTCAATTTATTTACTTTTATCTATCTTTTCTTTCTTGCAATTTGGTCCATAATTGCATTCTGATAAGGAACATGTTCCTAATTAAATCATGACATTCATCAAATTAATAATTCATTGAATTATTAAGACTGCATAATCAATCTATGATCCTGAATCTTCTGTTAAATACAGAATACAGAACAAGATTACAGAACTCATTTTTTGCATTTTACATGCATGATTTCAATCAAAGGTTTCATATGCTACACAATAGCTATGATATGAATTTCAAATCATTACATTATATGTTGCACAGTAGTCATAACCTTCATTATGTTATGTACTGTATAGCAGTTATGACATAAATTTTCAATTTCCTCATTGCTAAACGTTCCACAGGAACTATAGCAAGTTTTCAATTCAATTACACTAGACGTCACACAGGGAATATAGTGTGCATCGTTAGACGTCCCACAGGGAATATAACGATATTTCAATTCAAGACTATACGACCAAGTATAGTCGGCATTGTACGATCGAGTGCAATGTATCCTCAATTGATTATATGACCGAGTATAATCAGCATCATACGACCGAGTATGATGTAATTTATTTCAATTCAATTACACTAGACGTCCCACAAGGAATATAGTGTGCATCGTTAGACGTCCCATAGGGAATATAATGAAATTCATCATTGCTAGACATTCCACAGGAACTATAGCAAGTTTTCAACTTATCATCACTAAGTGTCCCATAGGGAATATAGTAAAAATCATTTGCACAAAGTTCACTAGACGTTCCACAGGAAATATAGTGTGACTTATCAAACACTACACCTTGCTCGATAATTTGAGCATCAATCTATCACTTAGGATACAATCAAGTGTCCTAATTTCTTTCTTTTGAAATTGTATGCTTCTATTGCTTTGTCGTAATTTGTCAAGCAAACAACGACAAAGGGGGGCAACTGTAAGCACCCAATTTTGGGATGCAATTGTGCATAATTGCGACGTAAACCCCTATGATGAAATTTATTCAAAAATTGAACTTGGTTTTTGATTTTTTGGATTTTAGGGACTAAATTACAATATTTTTTTAGGATTTGATTGCAAATAAGTCATTTTCAAGGGTCTTTTAGTAATTAAAAGTTTAAAAAAAGTCAGCATTTACTGCCGATCGGCATTAGTGTAATGCCGATTGGCATTACACAATGCTGATCGGCATTAGTGTAATGCCGACCGGCATTGCACAATGCCGACACGTTAAAATACAGTTTTTTTTTTTATTTTTTTGCATATTTTTATTGATTTTTCAGCATTTTGATTGGTTAAAAATTCAAATTTTATCTTTACAATTATCTGATAAGGTTGTTTAAACGCAGAAGATTTTTGAAATCAAAGAAAAACAAACGCTATCTGATCAAATAAGTCCGTTCCTCCTTTGGAGGAAGTTCAGTACACGCAGACTCAGTATTTAAAAGCAGAGTCTGCATGCGTGCATGAGGGAGAGGTTTTTTTGCTAGGGGGACTTCTTTTTCTTTTGGTTTTCAAAAGGATTTTTTTACAGGAAGAGACTGAGAGAAAGAAGACGGTGAGAAAAAAGAGAGACTGCAAGCATAAAACCCTAATTTTCGATACTGAAATTTCCGAAGGCAATAGTCCAGAATCAACAATATCTTAATTTTAATGGTGATAATCCAATCTGAGGGGCTCAAAAACGGACATTTGCACAACATCTCCAGTGTTATTTTTCTATTTCTTTTATTACTTTTGTTATTATTTTCTGTTTATATTTTTTTTCTTTTATTTTTGTTATTGTTTTGATTATTTGATTTCATTGCTAATTTATTTATTTTTTATGTTTTGATGTCCGTATGTGGATTGAGGAGGAGGATATCGCCTGTGTTTAATTGAACAGAAGGTCCATGGAATGCCATGGATGAATCTGTACTGTTTTAATAATAGTTCTGAGGATTTTAATTTTTATTTTGCATTTTTGTATCTTGTGTAATTTATTTTAATTTCTGGGTGTATAATTATTTAATTTTAATTTTGTACGTAGTTTATAATAGCCCCAGTAGTGGGAATAGTAAAAGATTTAAATTTCTGCACTTTAAAATTAATTAGTAATTAGGTTCAATTGGATAAAAATTAATTAAAATTAATGGTGGCTTTAGTTAATTAGGGTTTGTATGTAATTAAATTAGGTGTTTTTTAGAAATCATATGTGAATGTGTGTTTGATTTGATTTTGTTATATTTTTATGTTTTTTTGGGTTTTTTTTTTATGTTTTTATATTTTTTTGGGCCCCAAGCCCACATTTAGGTCTAACCCACTAAATAAATAGGTTTAAAAATGGTTTAGGACTTTAAATAATTAAAATCAATTTAGACTCATTAGATTAATTAGATTTTAGGCCCGCTTAGTTAATTAAAATTGTTTAGACTTAGCTCCGCCCATTTAATTGCATTTCTTTTAAAATAAATAGATCTAAGCCCACATTTCATTTAAAATAAAACCAGATTAAGACTTAGGCCCACTAATTTAATTTCTTCTTTAAAATTGAATAGATTTAAGCCCATATCTTAGAAGGACTAAAAAAATAGATTTAGGCTCATTAATTAATAAAATGTAGGCCCACTTTTATTCTATTTCACCTGTAAATAAAATGTAAATTTAGCTAACTTATTTAAATAAAATTAACATAGTTTAGACTTTGGGACAACGTGATTTTGAGTGCATTTTTCTTGTAATTTTATTGACTTGTTGCCTTTTTGGGTAGATGGATGTTAATTAGGGTTTAATAAAATTGCATGTAATTAGAGGTGAAATAATATTTATAAAATTATTCTAAATGAACACGAGACTAAGAGAAGTTAGTATTTCGTATCCAGAATCTCCTGGTTGTGGTGCTAATTTTCTTTTAGAGAATCGAGTACCACCAATCAAATTGTCCCAGTTATGACCTTGGGTGGCGACTCCTCATCTTCACGCCATGTCTTTGTGACAGTGGTTAGTGTGTTCTCTAAGGCCCTGAGCCTAAATAGTGTCGCGGTTGCTAAAATCATGGACGCGCACTAAACCCCATTGTTTACACTATGGGTTGGTTAGAGTTGACCATACAGGGAGAGCTTTTCTTATCTAACCTACACCCTCAAAAGCTCAAGAATATGAAGAGGAAGATGCTTCAATTAATGATGTCATGGAGAGGCTAGACAACTCAGAGCTACAAGTTGGAGTCATAAACTCAAATATGGGAGAATTGAATTCTGAAGTTGAAAGAATGGGACACACTTCAAGGCAAATAAATCGTATATTGAACATGATCAATCACAACCTTAATGCCTATTTCAACTCGCAGAATTTTATCCCACCACCATTCCCACATGATGAAGAGATGGAGGAACAAGACTCCTCATCCGAGGAAGAAGGTGAAGAGTGAAGACTTTGTTTTATTTTTAATGGTGTTTGGTTTTAGCTTGAATAATGTTTTTCTATATTTGTTTGTTTTTAGTTGTTTTTAATTTTATGTTTTGAGGAATAATGTGTTCTCATGTTTTATGTTTTATGTTGATGTTTTAGGATGTTAAAGTTTGTTTTTATTTAAGTTGTCATTGTTAAGAATTTTAATATTATTAATGTTAGTTGTTTTTTTTTAATTTAATTTCTTTCTCACATTGTTGCAATATTAGTATATATATGCTTGTCCTATGTAAAGTGATGGAATCAAGTCAAATCAAGAGCACAAAAGAGCATCAATGCAAGTTTGCTTTAAGCCAAAATTTTGATTTTTTTTTTTTTGGAAATAGGTGGCATGGCTGTGCATAAAATGTCGTTAGAATTTTGCAGAAGTAGGTCACATGGCCATGCATCTTTTGCACATAGTTGTGCAACATGATGACTATTGACAACATGAAAATTTTTCCTATTTTTGATGTCATATGCTCATGTAATGAGGACATTGCACTTTTTAAGTGTGGGGGAGGAATTAATGTTGTCAAAAATTTAAATTTTTGATTTTTTTATTCTTTTAATTTGGTTTCCTATTCTCTATTGATTTTTTATTTTTTATTTTTGACTTTTAATTCAAGTTTTCTTATTAAAATAGTAGAAATTCCATTTTAATTCCTAATTCCTATTTAATTTAAGAAAATTTTAATGATTTTTTTCCTTTAATTTTTAAATTTATTTCTTTTCCTTTTTGTTTCAGGAATAAAATTTCTTGTACCCTCTTTTCTTATTTAAACCCTATTTTTATTTTCTTTTTTTTGTGTTATTTTTATTCTAATTCTTTTGTGTTGTTTTATTTTTATGAATTTTTAACATTGTTGTGATGGCTAGAACAAAGACACAATTTGAAGGAAGGAGGCTTAGTGATGGCAAGGGTAATCCCAAGGACATGAGGAACGAATATGAAGCTTTCTGTGCCATTTATTCTAAAGAGAAAGGGAAGAAATTCTGCTCCTTAGTCAAGAGAAATTTCAACAAGCCGAAATACTTTGATGATGAGGTACTTTTGAACATGGGGATTAAGAAACTATAGATATGTTTTGCAATAAGTTGGGATGGTCTAAATTGGCTACAACCCAATATGAGTTATTTTTTTTTAAGCTAACTATAGAATTTTACACTACATTTAAGATTCTAGATACAAATCAAGGGTTCTTCTCATGTAGGTTCTTTAGGAAAGAGTACTATTTTGATTATGCAATCATGTCTAAAATCTTTGGTTTTCCTCAAGGAGGTGTTTGTCAACCTCCATTAAATTATAATATGAGTAGTTTTTGGCATGAAATCACTAGAGGTGATAGAGTTTGCGAAGGTCAAATGATGACTAGTGGTTTAATCAAAGATCACTCATATTTAATCATGCATAAATTCATGTCACATACAATTTTTGAAAGAAAAGATAGCATTAGGGTTTCTCCTGATGAACTATTTATATTGTGGTGCTTGAAGACTAATACAAAAGTATATAGTACATACTTTGTTTTATGTTCTATGTGGCATATTGTGTAGGCTAGAAAGGCGTTATTGTCAATGGGACATACTGTCATTAGTTTGGCATTGTATTTTGCTTCATTCAAATTTTCCAAACATCAATTGGAGCCTTTGGAAGCCAAATCCCTAGATGAAGATTACCTTGTGTGAGCTGAAATTATCACAGAGTATAATGAATTTCATGATGTCACTTTAAGGAAATGCTATTTGTTTCGTCAAGCAGCGATGCAATATGGTAAATTTCCTTTGCCTCTTAATTCAATAGAGGAAGAAACTAATGAAAGTGAGAACCAAGCAAGGAAAAGAGGGAACGTCAAATATTAGAGTGATGAAATCGTGGAAAAGATAAAGGAGCTAATAAATAGATTTGACTATAGGATTAGGAATATGATCATGGACTTGTCCAATGACATGGAAATTTGAGAGGCATTGTGAATCAAGGGCTATAAGGTTGTAACACTAAATTGATGAAATCTTTCGCATTCTCCCTCAAAGAAAAAGGTATAAGATGGTTAATAAGGCAGCAAAAGCTATTATTATGACTCATTTGACTTCCCTACCAAATGCATTAAACTGAGGGCAATACACTATTCTTTAATTTTTATTTGTGTCATTTTATTTTCTTTTTGTTTGTGTGTTTATTTTACATTAAAAGGCATGCATGTTTTAATTTAATGTTTATATTATTCATGCATTGCTCTCATACTTGAATATTTACAACATATACATATATAAAGTCTTATTCATCAATTTTAATTTTCTTGAAGAAATGCTTTAATCTTCCCTTAATGATTTGTTTGGGCTTCTAAATTAGAAGAGCAATTTATGGTTAGGATTTTAATTTAATGAACTTAATGCTTACTTTGCCATTGAACAAATGAATTTAGATGCTTGATATTTAAGAAAAGTGTTTGTGAGTAGGAATTTAAGTCTGCTTTAGAGTGGTTAAGTGCTCATATGTTTGGTCTATTTTCTTTACAAAAATAAAGCAATGAGATGGAGCGTAAAATGCACTCGTTTGGAGCTTGAATTAAAAAGATAAATCTTTCATATGCTCTTTCTACTCTAATGCTCTTTTTAAGAGTAAGAGTATCCAAAGGACCATTTAGAGGTATTCACACTAAGTAATACAAGAAAGGTGGGGAATACTTAAATTAGGAAGACATTGATTGAATAAAATTTTTAAAACCTTAAATATGCTAAGCTCTTAACTTCTTACTTGTTGGCATGATTCCTACTCACTTCCATTTTTCTTAAGTGTCAATTGTTTACTTTCATGATTTCAATAAAAAAAAGTATACTCTTCACACGGTAATAATATATTCTTGACCTCAAGTTGATGTTTTAATTTTGAATTTTTAAGCTTTTTATTAAAGGGAGATTAAGGTAGTTGTCAAGTTACAGCTAGTTGATGAGAATGATTCTTTAGGTGTATATGTGTATTTATGCTTTGCTTGAGGACAAGCAGACATTCAAGTATTAATGAATTTTATGAGTGCAAGAATTGCATTATTTTAAGCACTCAATGTGTTAGGATTAAATGTCTTTTTAGTGGCATTTGTGTGCTTTATGTTTACTTTTTACTTAGTTAAGTACTTATTGCATGATTTGTGTGTTTATTTATTTCTAGTATTATTTGGTTTACTTTTAGTTAATTTTGTGCATTTAGGAAGTCAAAGAATAGTGGAGGAAAGTTGCATGGGAGTTATGGACATTATAGAAGAGTCAAAGGAGCAATTAAAGATGAGCGAAAATATTTTTAGAAGAAAAAGGTTGTGCACGGCCACACAACCTGCTAATGGTAGATACAAACTTTTATTTAATTGCTAAAGTATAAGGGATATAAAGGGGATTTCATAGGACAATAAACCTAGGCTGGAGGCTAGGGTTTTATATATATGTGTAGCCTTTATAAATAAAATATAGAGGAGGATATTAGGTTATTATTCTATTTTTTTCATATTACATTCTTCTTTTATCAAATTTAAAGAACAAGGGTGTTTAGCTTGTTCGTGGTTGTTTTAAAGATTAAGCAAGAGAATTGAAGATTAATAGGTTGCTATTTTAGGGGGTTTCTATTATTATTTTAGATAGAGATCATTCATATTTTGGATTAATAATGATGTCTATTTTCTTTATTTCTTTATCTTTTTCTTTTATGATTAACATGAGTAGCTAAATTCTTTGTTAGGGTTCTTGTTACAGTTTAACCATGTGAATATTGAAATTAAACCTAAGCCATTAATCTAAATCCTTTGGTTGTTTTTGAACTTTATGTCTTTATAGGATTGATCACCCTTTGATTGAATTCATATAATAAAATTGATTCGAGAGATAGGTTGAATTAGATTAAGGCAATAACTTATTAGGCGCTTTCTTAGTTGAGAAATATTTAAGCGTCTAATATTGATTAAGGGTTGGTGCTTAAACTAGGTTAACTGAACACTTAGTATGTGAGAGCTATAAATCTAAGGATGTCAAATTATTTGGTTAGTTATAGAAGTTATCTAGGAGCAACATCATTGATTCTTTAAATACCCTCAAATTGGATTAAGGTTAAGTATGGATTAGGAGTTAATTGATCCTTAGTAATGATTGAAGTGGTAATAAGAACCCTAGCACTTTAAATTGATTGTTATTTCATTCAAATTCTTGTGTTTTATTTTCGTTTAATTTAGTTTAATTCAAAATACCCTTTTTCATTGTTTAAACAAACCTGCACAGTTAATATTACAATAGTTAGTCTACACTCTCTGTGGGATTGATATTTAATTACTACTTATACAATTCCGTATACTTACAGAAACATCATCAGCACCTTCTTTTGTTTTTTTTATTTAATTGAAACAAATTCAATTTAAGTTTTTTTCCTTCTTTAATTCTTTTTCTTTAATTTTTTTCTTGAATTTTTCTTTGATTTAAACAATACTTTTCTCTTTGTTTTCTCATTCTCCTTATAATTTTTATTTTATTTTCTCTTAACCCCTCTCTACTCTCAAATTCATCTTCTTCCCCATTCTCACAAACTCATCCCTCCTCCTATTAATTTTTATATTCCTCTTTCAATTTCATATACCCATAACATATTTTCACTAACATGATAAAGATGATAGTGAGCCTAATGCGGATGAAGATATGGTTGATGGCAATGATATGCAAGTTGTAGGTGTAGTGGAGAATGAGGGTTCGCAATAAACATTCACTCACCACACCATCAGGGGAGTTTCTTTTTGCCTTACTTTTGGTCTTTTTTTATTTTTGTTTTCTTTTATTTTATTTTCTTATCATTTTGGTGCATGTTATTATATGTTTCTTGCTTAGTTTTCACATTGAGGGTAATGTGAAGATTAAGTTGGGGGGGGGGGGGGGGGGAAATTGCATGCATGTATTTTGAATTTAGTTTTATTCATTTTTTATATTAATTTTAATTTTATAATTATATTTGCTTTTGCATGTTATCATTTACATATTTAAATTTTTTTCAACCCATCCTCATGATGAGTAGAGCACTTTGAATGTGATTTTCTTGTATATGTTTCATAATCTTTTATTAATGCTTAATTTATGACTTTTAAGTTAGGTTGATAATTTATGTTTAAGGACTTTTGAAAATTTAATGAACTTAATGCTTACTTGCTTTTGAGTGATTGAATTTTGTGAGTTGATAGTTAAGAAAAGTACTTGTAAATGATACTCAATTTTTTATTCTTAGTTGATCTTTGAGTCTAGCATATAAAATAGAAGTTTTATTAAAAAAAAGAGAAAAAAACCTATCTGTTAATAAGGAACTATATTTAAATTACTATCTTTTTTTATGCTCCAATTTACTTTAATGCTCTAAATAGAGTAAGAGTATCCAAAGGACCCACTTAGCGATATCCACACTTAGTAGTACAGGAACGACGAGGGATTACTAAGAGTGGGAAGACTTATGAGAGAGACAAAATATGCGAGATGGAGTGTAAAATGTACTCGCTTAAAAAAAATTGGTGTTGTTATCTTTTGTGTGTTAGAATTTAAAAGTTGCTAAGGGTTGAGTGAGTAGTATTTTTTGCTTTTGTTTTTCTTGATTGTTAACTTATAATTTTTTGAGAATTCAACGGTTAAGTTTGCTCTTCACTTGGTTAAAATTATGTCTTTGATCTTGAGTATAAATTTAATTTTGAGTTATAAGTTTTGTATTAACCAAAGATTGTGGGGGATGGACAAGTTAAAGTCTATCAATGTGTTAAATTTGTTGTGAGGATAGGTGTTCTTATTTGTTTGCTTGAGGACAAGCAAAAGCTTAAGTGTGGGGGTATTTGTTTGTGTGTAATTTTATTATTTATCTAGGTATTTTATTTAAGTAGTTAAATAGTTTTTATGCTTTAATTAATTTGTTAATGTTAGTTTTCAATCTTATTTTGTTTCTTTATTTTTGTAGGCGAATTATAACTCTTTTGGGATGATTAGAGGGTGTTTAAGTTGAATTTGGGGGCTACCATGAGTTGCTATTGCACCAGAGATGCATGGATGAGTTTTTAGTATAAAAGAGGGGGTTGATGATTGGCTACTATTGTAGCAGCACAGAGGAGAAAAAAAATGGCAAATCTCAGCTGAGATAGCAGTAAAAATGCTACTGTTGTTGGCCAGTCAAATTGGAAAGATTTTGGTGCATTCAAATATTCCCTATTTAAAGAGGACTCTTGGGGAAATTTTAGGGGATCAATTACCTATCAATTGGAGATGATTTTTGGGAGAAATCAACACTGGAAAGTGTAGGAAAAATTAGGAGAAACTCAAGAGATATCAAGAGCCAAGATTGAAGAACACAATTCTAGTTTTTATTTTTCCTCTCTCCTTCTTTATTCTTTAATATTCATGGGTTATTTTGAGAATTTTATTAGATATTTCTCTAACATGTTAGGCTAAATTCATGTTGGTTTGGGATTGATGATTTAACATGAATTAGTTTTTCTTTTAATTAATGAATTATTAGTTCTTACAAACTATATTTATTGTGCTTATTATATGTTGATGCTTAATCACTATTAGCATAATTTAAATTAGGGTCTTAGGTTGAGAGATCAAAACCTTAGTGGATCTATAAATATAGATTTAAATTGTTTATAGATAGAGATATCATAAGTAAATTAAATTCCAATCGAGTGTGGGTGAATAAATTTATAATTTGATTCAGGGGATTGAGTTCACAACGAGATTGGGATTTAATGTTCTTGTTTGAAGGTTATGAATTAAAATTGATTATTACTTGAGAAAGATTAATCAATAATTTAGAGTTACCTAGGATTTGTAAGACTAATATATTCATTATTTAAGTTAGCTAAGGATTGTAAAAAGATTCAATTCCTAACCACTATGTTCATCTATTATTTGTTCTTTAGTTTAAAATTGAATTTGATTTTATAATTTGATTTAATTTCTATTTAGTTTTCTTTCAAAATTCCATATTCAAAAGGCTTAGATAATAAAGAATTAGGTTGATAGGTGATTAGAGTGATTCCTTATGGAAATGATATTTTTTATACTACTTGACAATACCGTGCGCTTGCAGTTTTGTACCAACAAGCTCCACATAGCAAAGAGTACCAGCTGCTGTGAAGGAACCCACTTTCTCCAAAGAGGAAATCAACTCAATAGCTTTATTACAAATGTCTCTAATCTTATCACCTGTCCAAAAAAAATTATAGAATATAAAGGAATTTTGCTAAGACCACAGTCTCCAAGTAGTCATCCTAAAAACATAAGGCTATGGAATATCATAGCTAATATAAACTTTATTAAGGATGTTAGCCAACAACCAATCTCTCATAGTCCCAATCTCTCAAAGTCATGTTAAAGAAGGACTAGTACTAAGAGCTTGGAATTAATCTTTTCCACACTGAAGCCGTAATAACAAAGTCACGAAGAACATAAATAGTAGATTCCTCTTCAGAGTGACAAACTGGACAACATAGATTGCTTAAAAATGCCTGTGAGTGAGTTCTATAGTAGTTGGAATTCGTTGTTGAGCTATAAACCAAAGAAACGTTCTCATCTTTTGTGGTCCAATCCATTTCCAAATGCAAATCTAGTCTATTATCCCAATATCACGAGCTTCATTAACTTGATTGTAGGCAGACGTGGTTGTAAATTCCCCAGAAGCCGTTAAGCTCCAATATACCATGTCACAACCATCCTGAGGAGAAAGAGGTTTCACAGCAGCAATTTTCAAAATAACATGATGGGGGAGCAAATTTTAAAAGAGATCCCACTTCCACTTACCATTCCCATCAATAAAATACTGAACCATTTGATTTTTAATATTCAGCGAAACATCAGATAGAGCAATCAAGTGCAGTGGAACATCAAGAGCTCATCTATCCTACTAAAATGCAATGTGGGTACCATTACCAATGGCCCATCTTACCTCTTCCAAGATTTTTAGTCAAATTTTGCTAATCTCCTTCTAGAGAGATGAACTATTGCTATAAGCAATAGATTAAGGCATGGTGCATAATGACATCTTATATTTTGAGGCGAGGACTCTCAACCACAGAGCATATGGCTTGGCTATTAATCCCTATCCTACTTTCATAAGAAGGGCTGTGTTTATATCACAAAGGCTCTTCAAACCAGCACCCTCCATATCTTTTGGAACACACATCTAATTCTAAGGAACAAGGCTAGCATACGAATTGGCATCATTAGATCCCCAAATAAATCTTTGGCAACACTGCTCAACTTTATCATATAAAGAGACAGGAAGTCTCATTGTTTGCATGCTATAGAGCAGAATTTCCTTAAGCACTGAATTTGTCAAAGTGATACGCCTTGCAAGTGACAGGCCACTAGCATTCCAACCGGATAGCCTCTTTTGCACCTTCTGTAAAATAGCTCCATAAGTAGCTTTTGTAATTCAGGAATGCAGTAAAGGCACACCCAGATATTTTCCTAAGTCATTCGTGATCTGGACATTTATACCAGAAGCGAGATGAGTAGCATCTCTCAGCCTTACAGTTTTAAAAAAATACACAAGCAATTTATTATGATTTATACATTATCCCGAGCAAGAACAAAAAGCTTGAAGCAGCTTTGAAACCACAGTTACTTAATGATCTGATGCCTCTACAAAAAGAAAAAGGTCATCTGCAAAGAATAAATATAATAGAGGTGGCCCATTTTTGCTTAAGAATATGGACTTCTATTATTTATTCAAGACAACTGAAGAAATGCTTTGGGCGAGTCTTTCAAAACAAAGAACAAATAGGTTAAGGGAGAGGGAATCCCCTTGCCTGACCCTTCTAAAAGGGGAAAAGCTACTTGTAACTTCAGCATTCCATAATACTGCCATTGATGAAGTTGTTACATAGTGCACAATAACTGATATTAAATTGCTAGGTAAACCAACATCCATTAAAGTGTCTTGAATAAAGTCCATCGTAGCATATCATATGCTTTACTAAGATCAATTTTAATTGTCATATGCCATTTCTTCCCTTTCTTTATTCTTATCGTATGGATTACTTCTTGAGCCAGCACAATATTGTTTTTGACATGACGACCAAGAACAAAACTAGTCTGCATAGGCCCTGTAAGAGTTGGCATTAGAGGCTTAATTCGGTTTATAAGTAGCTTGGTAATAATTTTGAAACTAACATTGCACAGGCTTATTAGTCTGAAGTCCCTGAGCATACATGAATTAGGCTTCTTTAGAATTAAAACTAAAAGGCTATGATTAATTTTATCCAGGAATTACAACCTCTACATAGCTTTACAGACCATATCAAAGATATCCTTCCTAATAGTGTCCTACTGAGACAGATAAAAACCGACATGGAGACCATTAACACCAGGGGCCTTAAAAGGTTTCATATAAAAAAGGGCACGGTGAACTTCCATAATTAGCACATCTCTCTTCAAACTCTCCATGTGCTTATCACTAATTTGAGGAATGAGTTATGCTGAATGAAAGAGTGCATATGAGGGTCTGAGCTTGAATATATTTTCTAAAAGTATGAAATTGCAAGTTACTTTAAAGCTTCGAGATCTTCAAATTTCTACCTCGTCTCATCTTGTAAAAAATCAATACGATTTCTTTTTCTCTGCTGTGGAGTTTTACAATGATAATAAGCTATGTTGTGATCACCACTAAAAATCCAGTTTAACCGAGATTTTTGGAGCTAAGAAAGCTCTTCTTGCATAAGAACTCTTTCAAGCTCCTGTTGTAATTCGGATTCTAAAGTCATAAGATAAGTCTCTATGGCCCTTTAAATACCATCTAACTAACTTAGCAATCTATTTTTGTTCTAGAAAATATTTTCAAAGCATTCTTTATTCCACTGACAAGCTTGATCAGTAAACCGCTCCACTTTTTCATTAAAAGATCCTAGAAGTCTCCATGCATGTATGACTAGTTACTTGAATTACTCATAAAGGAGCCCCGCTACCTGAAAGTGAAATGGCCTAGCATGAAGATGATGGTTATGCTGCACTTTGAAATTAATCAAAAGAGGTCGATGATCCAAATTAATTCTTACTAAATGAAACACCCTTCCCTGTGGAAATCTACAAAACCAAATACCATTACAAAGTGCCATGTCAAGCTATCAACACAAATTGCCTCTCTTCTAACTGAATTTAAAGCCTATAAAACTAAGATTATTTAATTGTGTAGAGTGTAGCCATGACTAAAAGAGACTACACATCCCTACCTACTCTATTGCTGGAACCCTCATGCCTTAATTAATCTATGCTAGCTTCTCCTAAATAAGCTTTCTCTGTATGGGGTTAGGACTAACATAGATAATAGTAATCATGGATAAAAACATACCATTCTTTGTAGCTCATAAATGCATATATTGTTAATCATTTTCCAACACTTTTATTTGAAAATCATCTTTCCATAGCAACCACATACTGCCTAAAAATCCACAAGCCTCAATTATGTGGGAATATAGGAACTTGCTTTTTTTAATAAAACGATATGCCTTGACTGAACTAATGTGCAGCTCTAGCAAAGTAACAACTTCAGGGTTATTCTTCTGAACTATAAAATCAAAGGCTCTCTTAAATTGGGATGAACTTGCCCCTTGGCAATTCCAACATAATAATAAATTAATCATAAAAAAAATAAAAAAATAAATGTGATGGGGGCATCTCAGTCATTCCCTATAACCACAAATGGCCTTTATTGCCTCCATTTTAGTTGCATCATCAAAATCTTCTTCTCCTTCTGACTTAGAGATTTCATCATCCCTAATAATATCATCATCTTCATAGTCTTCATCATTTGTGTTATCAACATTTTTGCTAAAGTCACCCTTGTCCATCTCCATATGATTTATGTCTGGTGGAAGTCCTATCATAAGATCTTTATCTCCCCTTCTATCTGTGGTCATAGGTTGTAAGGGTTGATGATCAAGTCTGGAGTCACCCATTTGCCTTTTAGAGCTAAGAGGGTCAAGGATGATCACATAATGCATTTTTAGGTCAAGGTTATGTTTGGTTCTAATAATTCTAGTTAGGGGAGGGACAATGACATTTTGGTGAGTGCTGATTGCATTGTTCTAATTTGGCATTGCATGCGTTTTCATAGGGCTTATGTCAGTATCAGGAATGGGCTTATGATCTCTTTTTAGTCACAACACCACTTCGTGGAGAAAAAAATTCTCAACATTCCTATAATTTGGTAAAGGAATATTATCATTATAGGTTTCCAAACCATTTTCAAACTCCTCCGACAAGGCTATAAAATGGGATCCCTTAGAAGTAGGGATTTTCTTGCTATGGTCTATCCTTGGTTGACTTTCCTTATCACTTCTAATAGTATATCGCTTTTTGCGGGAAGCAATCATCCAAGGATTGTTACTTGATCTTTCCATATCCACCTATTGACCATCCTTATCTCCACTCGCCGGAGTTCCACCACCGTTGCTGGCTTAATTTTTTGTAGGTTGAGCTCTATTAGGACACTCACTACTACCATGTCCAATCTTGCCACACATATAGCAAAATCAAGGTAAACACTTATACTCTGCTTTTTGAACTTTTCCATTCAATAAAAATTGGGATGTTAATGGCTTATGCATATCGACTTCAATAACAAGCCTGGCAAACTTACCCTGGATGGTGGAATCGATATTATAATCCACTTTGATTACCCTTCTAATAATTTGACCTATAAAGCAGATGACTCATTTGTGATAAAAATGAATAGGCATTCCGAGAAGCCTAATCCACGCAATTATGGATTTTATGGCATCACTACTATAATCAAATTCAGGTGACTAAGGTTGGACTAATAAGTAATGTCCAAGTATGATATAGGGACCATCCATAAGAGCATGGTTGGCATCATTTGCATTCTTAAATTTGACCAAATAGAAATCATTCTCCAAATCAATAACTGAGAAGCACTAGGAATTACCTCACATTAGCTCTACTTTAGCCAAAAAAGTCTTATAACTAATTATTCTACCCATGAGTTTAACAACCACATCATTCATCCATGGCTTTGACAAAGCCAATTGTAGTCATTGAGACATAGTTAATGAAGGCATGTGTCCACCTCTGTTAATCACTATATCTTTCGTCGTGCACTCTATGCTCTCTTCATTCCCAACCAAATCTTCTTCTCTTAAAACATGATTCTGGACCAATGTATCTCTGAACAATAGCGATGGATGCTTTGTGTCAATGTTTTGTTCTTGAAATTTTGCTGTTTTTGTGGACCTATCATCCTCCACCTACGGAGAAGGGTCTTTTTCCATTCCCTCAGTTCTCATTGATATAAATGGTTTATTGAAAGATTTATACCAGATGTACTCTTACTTTTAATGAATGAAAGATTCAACCTTTTTAAAAAAATAATTTCAATTTCCAATTTCTTAAAAAGTGTTGCTAAATAAAATAGAAAATTGCTATGAATCTAGTAAAACTACAACACCTTAGTTCTCTAGCCATTATCAACTTATTTAAAAGAATAACATTTATTTATAAGGCGTCTTCACTTATCTTCCACAAGTTGAGTATCTATTTGTTCAAGGCTTAAGGTGTTTGCTTTGCTTAAATGGTAGAAGCATCATATGCCATTTTGCCCTTACCTTTTGGATTGCTACTTGAAGTACTATCATTCAAAACTGAACCACAAGTCTCTTTCTGCTGCAAGGCACCATTTGGAGAATTATTATTATATACCAGTGCTTGAGTGCTGCCATTGATGCTAATTAGCACCTCTCCTAGAAGACCACCTGTTGAAGTTCCTCTCCAGATCATCTCACTGCTCATTCCTGGTCCTATTTGGATACAATCAAGTTCATAAGATAACCCTCATGGCGACAATGCAGTTTTGTCCTGTATAGTTGAGGAAGATGACAATGAGAACTCTGAAGTGGATAAGGGGATTGACATTGAGAGTTGGGTACAATTTGATTTTATCTCTTGAAGCCAGCTAATGGTAGATTCATCAATAAACTTATCTTTAGGCCAGTAGTGATTGCTAGTGAATTGGCCAAGTGGATATAATTGTTGAGTTTCTTGGTCGTTGAAGCTTAAGAAAGATTTAAAATTTTTAGATTTCATACAGGAGACTTGAGCAGGATTGATTATAAAATCATAAGAAGCAACTCCAAATACTGATTAAGTAATAGGGTTTTTTTGTTTAGAGATAATGAAAGCAAAATTTTCAGGTTTCAACTGGTTCATAGTAGAAGATAGCATAGAAATAAAGCTTGGATCTTGCTATCTGCCACTGCCATAGACAATATTCATTTTGCTTATATTATACCTATATATATATATATATATATATATATATATTAAAGAACAATGCAAACAATTTGAAAAGTTCATAGTTAATCAAGAAAATAGAGAGTAAGGTATATTTAAAGAAACTTGAAAATGGTTATTGAGGCAAAAATGAAATAGATGAATTTGCTAAGTATACTGTTTGCACCTATTGATATGGGCACCATTTGCGGGTTTTATGTTCTTAAGCTTCAAATGTGTGATCACGAGGCTGTTTGAGACACCACTTGGTAATATGACATAACGGAAGAATGATAAATAATAATTAATGATTGTTGAATTGCGCATGACTGCCAATTACTAATCGTCTATAGCTTGCAATTCTCGAATGCAGGATATAGGCATCAAAATTCAAAGAATTTTGAAAAATTTGAAACGGAATCGAATTCTATTATTTATAATGATGGCCAAAGTCCAAAAAACAAGAGCTTTAAATAGAAAAAAAAAACCCTAAAAACAATTCCAAACAAAATAGGAAAAACAAATCCTAAAATAACTAAAAAACAAAATTGCTTTTTGAAGGTCTAAATGATAGAATTTGCCAGAAAAGTAATGAAGCTCAAAGAAAAGCTTATGACTTCTAATCATTGGGCCATTTCCAATCAAATTGGGCTCCTGATTCACCAAAATATGAAACTCCAAATTTACAAATAATTTCAAAATTGCCATTACCATAATTTTTCATATTTTTTCAGAAATTGAATTGCTTGCTCTTCGATGCTTGCATCATTCTCTCCAGGGTGGACAAAATTTGCCCATGAATTTGACTCATCTAAAGAATCACCTGCATACGGAATTGGATGCTTAACATTAAAAAGATCCGTAGTGTGAATGTGGCTAGGCAACTTCAAATGGTAGGCATTAGGATTGATCTTCTCGATGACTTCCACTGGTCCAATCTTCTTGGTAGATAGCTTGATATATTCACTTACAGGAAACCTCTCCTTAGTAAGGACAGCCCACACATAACCCCCATATCGAACTCGACATTTCACCTCTTCTTATCAATAACCTGTTTATATTTGGAGGCAGCTTGGACTAAATTATCATGGATAGTCTTATGAACTTCTTGTAAGCCACTAATAAAATCCTCTGCCTTGCCATTAGCCCTTATTTTTTCTAGGAGAGGAATCAAATCCAGTGGTCCTCTTGGCACAATAGAATATACCACAATAAAAGGGCTAAATCTAATGCTCCAATTAACTGCATGATTATAAGCGAACTCTGTTTAACATAGGTTTTGATCCCAGCTCTTCACATGTTCACCTACCAAGCACCTCAGTAAATTATCTAAAGACAGATTCACCACCTCAGTTTGCCCATCTGTTTATGGATGATAGGCACTACTGAAATTAAGTTGCGTGTTCACCATTTTCCATAAGCTGCACCAAAAATGACTAAGGAACCTGGTATCTCAATCAGACACAATAGATATAGGCAACCCATGCAGTCTATAAATCTCCTTAAAGAACAACTGAGCAACATGAACAACATTTGCAGTTTTCTTACATGGAACAAAATGCACCATTTTTTAAAATCGATCAACTACCACAAATATAGAATCATTACCTTACTATGTGCATGGTAATCCTAGCATAAAATACATGCTGAGCTCCACCTAAGGCTGCAAATGAATTGGCAATGGCATGTACAAACCTGCGTTAGATGCTGTTCCCTTAGAAACCTAGCAAATTTGACATCTCTTTACCAATTTTTCACTACTTTGTGAATGGTAGGTAAAAAATAATGAGCTTGCACCAATTGCATTATTCTGTCTCATCCCATATGCCTTACACCATGCAATTCTTTAATAATTTTCAAATGTAAACTACAATTTGGGACACATAGCTGATTACCCTTAAACAGAAATTCCTCATGCAATAGGAAATTTGTTTTCTCCCCTGCTTTAACCTTAGCCACAATAGCAGAAAAATATGGGTTAGTCTCAAATAATTCTACAAAGGAATTAAAACTAGGTACCTCAATGGACATTTGAGTCAACAAACTCTTTTGTCTGCTCAATGCATCAGCCACCCTATTAATAACACCCGACTTATGCTTTACCACAAAAGTAAATCTCTAAAGATAAGCAACCCAATTCACATGTCTAGCAGAAATTTTATCTTGTCGATGTAAATGCTTCAATGCCTTATGATCTGTATACAAGATAAACTCCCTTTAAAACAATTAATGGCTCCAATGCTTAATAACCTATACTACAATATAGAATTCCATCACAAGTGCTATAACACAATCTGGGCCCTGATAACTTCTCATTGAAATAAGCTACTGGTTTGCTGTTTTGACTCAGAACAACCCCAATTCCTACCTTATAAGCATTTGAATGCAAATCAAAAGGTTGATGAAAATCTGGGAACATTAAAATAGAAGCTATAGTAAGGCGTAATTTAATAAGCTCAAATGCCTTTTCTGCCTCATCTGTCCACACAAACTTTCCCACCTGTCTCATATAATCAGTAATAGGTGCCATAATGCTGCTAAAATATGGAATAAAATTCTTATAAAATGAAGCCATCCCATAGAAACTCCTAACCTTAGTAATGGTAGTAGGTTTTGGCCAATGTTTCACAGCCTCTACCTTTGATTCATCTACGTGTAGTCCTTTACCTAACACAACATAGACAATAAACAATACACTGGCAGTAAAAAATGCACATTTCTTAATGGTAGCATAGAATTTCTCCTTACACAACACAGTGAGAACATCTTGAAACTGAGTAAGGTGCTCATCTGGGTTAGCCCTATGAATCAAAATATTGTTAAAGTACACAACAATGCACTTACCAATGAAAGGCCTTAAAATCTAATTCATGTGAAAGTGCTTTGTGCATTTGATAACCGAAAGGGCATGACTAGCCATTCATATAATCCCTCCCTTGTCTTGAAGGCTATTTTCCATTCATCTCCAGCTCAAATTTAAATTTGATGATAACCACTCTTTAAATCCAATTTAATAAAAATTGTGGCTCCACTAAGCTTATCAAGTAAGTCATCCAATCTAGGAATAGGAAAATGATACCTGACGGTTATTTTGTCAATGGCCCGGCTATCCACACACATCCGTAAACAACCATCCTTCTTTGGTGTCAGAAGGGATGGCACATCATAAGGACTCAAACTCTCTCGAATATATCCTCTAGCCAGTAACTCTTCCACTTACCTCCTTAACTTTTCATGCTCGCTAGGACTCATCCTATAGTGTGGTCGATTTAGCAAAGCTGCACCTGGTTCAAGGTCAATCTAATGTTGGATATCTCGTATGGTAGGTAACCCTTCAAGTAATTCTTCTAGAAATAAATCGTTGAACTCTTCTAAAAGTGGTAAAACTACATCAGGAACCACTACCTCTTTGTCCACTATCTTCCCAAATAGGACATAAACAACTTCAGATTTTTGCATTACCCTATCAAATTGTGCCAGAGTTAATAAACTAACATTTCCCTTATTGTCTTCCTACACATATTTAGGCTGATCACGATCTTTATTAGGTACTAACACGATCCTCACTCCCTCGAATATAAAATTATAGGTGTTAGTCTTCCCGTTATGAGTTGCATCTCGATCAAATTGCCATGGTCATCCTAATAAAAAATGACATGCATCCATGGTTGTCTCATCACACCAAATGTCATTTTTATAATTTGCCCTGATAGAAAAGGAAACCAAGGCAGGCTTTAACACTATCACCTTGCCCCCTTTTTTCAACCATGCTAACTTGTAAAGCTTAGGATGCTTTATAGTCGAAATCCCCAATTTTTGGACCGCCTCTGCTGTGATTATATTCTCACAGCTACCTCCATCAATCACAAATTTGCATACTTTGCCTTTGATAGTATAGGTAGATTGAAAAATATTATTTCATAGCCAATCATCATTAGTAGCTCTAAGTGTTAGGCAGGATCTCCACACGACCAAAGCAGCCCCTACATCACCAGTCACGACCTCCTCATCAATAGAATCTATAACAAATACTGGGTCACCGGTTAGGTCAGTGACATCTTCATCTTAATATTGCTCATCTGTCTCAGCAAACATCACCCTTTTTCCCTTCTTCTTATATTCAGCCTGCCTATGACCTACTTCTCCACATGCAAAACACTTCATACCACTACTCAAGCTAGCTTTTTGTGTAACGGTTGGCACTGCCCTTGATTTGGTAGTAGCATTGCCTTAGGTTATTTCGCTAGTTGCACGACTCACACTACTACCGCCTCCTGTATTTTCGATTCCAATAGCCTACATAAACCTGTCTGGTTGCCACCTTTCAATTTGTAATGCCTGTTGGTGCGATGCAAAAATAGACATAGGATCAAACATATTGACTATCTCTGTAATATGTTCCCTTAAACCCCCAATATACCGAGCAATCAATTGGTCATCTGTCTCATGCACATCATTGTGAGCAATTAGTTGATAAAATTCGATGGTATAATCATTAACTAAAAGATTCCCTTGCCTCAAATTCTGCAACCATTAGTACATTAAGTGTTGATAATTAAAAGGCAAGAATGTGGCGCACATATGTTTCTTCATCTTCTCCTAAGTTGTGATTTTTTATTTCCCCAATCGGACTCATGTTTGTTTAATTTTTTACCACCAAGCCATTGCCCGATCTTGAAACCTTATTGCTACCAATGGTACTTGTTGGCCCTCCGACACCCCTTTAAACTCTAAGATCTCTTCTCCCATGACCAACCAGTCAAGGAATTCTTTTGGTTGTAAAGTACCATAAAATTCAGGGATTTTAGTTCGCATACCTACTTCCCACCGTCTCCTATCCTCATTCTCGGCATATTGTCGATAACGTCTACACGGTACGTCATCATAACCATCACCATAGTCATCTTCGTCATCGTTTCCGTCAGCAAAAGGATTTACCTAGTCATCAACATTAGGGACCCGTCTCTAATTCGGTTACCCCCTATTTTAATTGACTAACAACTTGCCCATTCTCTCCGTGAGCTATTCCATGAAAGTTTCAATCTGCTGATCCATCTATTCCATTTGATGTTCGAATCGATGCTCAAAGCAACGTAGATCATCATGCTCATAAACCTCTTCTACACGTTACTGTTGTGGTTGTTACTGCTGTCTTCCGCGAGATATCTTGTTTAAAGAGCATAGTTATTATACCAAACTGACGTAGCAAAAGAGTGATAAACAATAATTAATGACTATTGAATCGCGCATGACTACCAATCACTAATCATCTATAGCCTACAATTCTCGAATTCAGGATATAGGCATTAAAATTCAAAGAATTTTAGAAAATTTGAAAACGAATCGAATTCTATTATTCATAATGACGGCCAAAGTTCAAAAACAAGAGTTTTAAATAGAAAAAAAAACCCTAAAAACAATTCCAAACAAAATAGTAAAAACGAATTCTAAAATGACTTAAATACAAAATTGCTTTTTTGAAGGCCTAAACGATAGAATTTGCATAAGCAAAACTCGTGACTTCTAATTATTGGGCCGTTTCTAATCAAATTGGGCCGTTTCCAATCAAATTGGGTTCCTGATTCGTCAAAATTCGAAATTCCAAAATTACAGATAATTACGAAATTACCATTATCGTAATTTTTCATATTTTTCCAGAAATCGAATTGTTTGCTCTTTGATGCTTGCATCATAGCAACATGGAAGCAGCAACTACCAACACTACTTTTGAGTTAGTGGTTTTGGAGGTGGCAACGGTGATGGTGACAGCAGCAACACAGACAATTTGGCCTTCCATAGGCTTTCTTGAACAATGACAGCCTCTATTCAAGTGCGATGACGGCCTCTATTCAAGTGCCTTTCACAATATTTTTGGTCAGGAACAACCTCTTTTGCACATTGCCATTTCTTTCCATCAGTTCGATGACACCTTACAGGATCAGAGTCAGAGATGGAGATTATTCCATCCGGCTGCTGCATAAATAAGAATCAGAAACAAAACCCATATCACAACAACTAACAGTTATTTCCAACAGCTACGCGAAAAACAGTTGCAATGCTTGTTTAAGAGAAGAAGCTTATATAAAGAGGCCGAGTAGCTGTACGGGTAAAAAGACTTTAATGGAGGTGCGAGCATGTAGGGAGGTACAGACAGGCCTGCAGAAATGTACTTGAAGATCAAGTTTTGGTGTTGTAATTCCATCCATTGAGATGGAGTGAATGGTGCTCTTATTCCACTTAAAAGCATATTTGTGCTTGCAATATCCATATTTCCAGTAGCAGTGCCTGCAAAATAAGATGGACCATGTTTGCCTCCTAGGATCAATGCAAATACCATCACAACAATCTTTTTGTTTTTGCCTCCCATTTTCACAAACGACAAATAACTCAAAAGCAATGAAAAAAAGATAAAAATTATCTTGTCTCTACTAATATTATAATTATTATTAGGATGCTAATACATATACATGTAACAGCCTGTAAAATGACAATTTGTTTTACACTTTCGTTTCTCTAAAATTTTTTGACACCCCATAAAAATAAGAAAGGCACAAAAAAAAAAAAATTGCGGACCATGACGGAATTGCTCACATTGTGATCAGCGAGATAAAATTATTCTTAATATTATATGTTTTCCAATAAAATTATTATACATTGTGCACAAACTTGTAATTATGCTTTTTTCACCAAATATGTATTATACTAATATGATACTAAAAAATTGACATATGCTTTTTTTTTTTTAGTTTAACAATGCAAAAATCAGTTTTCGCAAAACAATATTAATTTACGTGATTACATTTTTAGTTTAGTTAATTAAAATAAATAATGTATACTTTTTTATAAGAATATATTCAAAATTTAAAATATTGATTAATGATACCAAAGTTATTTATCTAGACAAATGAGATAATCATCGAGATTAATGAATAATAGCTTTTACTCTTTTTTCAGATCCATAAAAATTGTATCCGAGCCATTCGTTTCTGATGAAAACTCACTTGCACACACCAACATGCTGATTCATATATATAGTTCCATGCCAAATCCATTTAACACAAAATTAAAGATTGAAACAAAACTCAGTGACAAAATACAATGAAAAAGAAATGAAAACTTGGGATCTATAAAAAGCACTTGAATGATTTTGACATACCATCATTTCTAGCATAAGCAGATGGTGAATGATAGTAAGAAAAGCCAGTGTAGGTTCTGAAGCTTGTATTGGCAAACCCATCATCGTCTTTACTTATCTGAGTTGTGACTTCTGGTCTAAGTGAAGAGAAGTTGGATACAAACTCGTGTTGGGAGGTATCACCTTACACCGTAGAATTAGATCTCAAAAGAGGAATTCTGTTCTGGCAAGATAGCATTGTGTGTTGAACATTAAAATCATCAGAACCATCTTGCTTATTATTAAACATGAGTTCATTTAGAACCAGTTTGTTCTCCATTGGCAAAGATTGAGAAGGAGTTTCATTATTTTTAGAGGGGATAAAATCATCCAAACTTAAAGCACCAAAATCCATATCAAAGAATTAATCTCTTACAGCATAAGCCCATGAAAAGGAAGGAACTGAGAGATGGGATGTGAGGAGAAGAGTTGAAAGTGATGAAGGAAAAGACAAATGTATTAGTACAAAACACACTCTTCAAAATCTATAGATATGTATGCTAGCTCATATGTTTGTCCATGGTTTTTTATAGGTCAAGAAAAAGTATAGTTTTGGTTGGTCATTTTAGTGAAAATTCTAATTTACAATAATATCCCTTCATATATGATACTAGATTTCGCTTTTATTTTTAATTTCTTTAAATAAATGCTTTTTAAGATTAATTTACTAAATCCTTCCTCTTCCTAGTGAAAAATTACAATGCACTAAAAGATGTGTAGCTAGTAATATACAACAAATTTTAGCACGGTACAAGTATTTTTAATATAAAAGTCATATTATCTAAATTTTAATATACTGCATAATGGAGGATAACTCTATCTTTTTAAATCGATAATAACAGAAATCAAGTTCTTAATTTTAAAATGTTTTTAAAAAAAAAATTCATTTAATTACTTTCTCATATATTATTTATAAATATACTTGCCAAAATACTAACAACTTGTCATGTCTACATAATAATATTTGTATTAATATATAAAGGGAAGAGAAGGTTGGCTAGTTTTTGCATATTTAAATTACTATTTTACTCATTCAATTTCGATGACAAAAGAAATTAGTATTAAAAAAAAAAGTAAATTTTTCATTTCAAATATTTGATGACATAGAGAATATTTCTAATATTTAACGGAAATGAAATATATGTTACTTACTCAATAGAAAATATTTTTTCTTAATAATAAAATTAGTGTATAGAAATATGCTCATCCAAAAATAATCAAAGCATATATATTGAAGTTAGATGGTAGGTTCAGATAAATTATTTATTTTACCAATTCAGCCACTAGATATTAGCAAAACATATTTTAATAAACTTTTAGACGATCATAGGGCATCTTATCTAAAACAATAGAAGCAATAGTGAAGTTTGCTTAGTTTGTTTGAGCACATTAAAGTACGAAGGGAAAAATAACGCCATGTTTTTAATTATCAACAGCCAAATTCATTAGTATATAGATTACATTATCTTCAACGAAAATATGTTATAATCACAATTATTGTTTTTTTTTTTAAGGTCTTATATATAGGTCACAAGCTATCAATAGGAGTAATTATTTTTTTATCATTCTGTCACAAAAATAATAAAAATTTCATTATTATTAATAAATGATGGTGTGAATGGCTTCTTAAATCTGAGAGATAGAGTTATATATATATATTGATCAACGGGGGTACTTTTGTCACATCAATTTATTGGTTTGCTTAATTTAGATATTTACTTTTTAGATTTCAATTAGGCCATTTTTCTTCTAAATTAACACATTGCATCCATTGGTGATAATCTTCACATGGCAGTTTCAATTTGATTTTTGGTATTCTTATCGATACATTGTTTAAAAAAAGGGAAAATTAAATTAAAAAAAAAAACTTTTTAACGTATTTTCAAAATAGACCCTATTGAATTTTTTATTGCAAACGTAACCACCAACTTCCAAAAATTTGCCATCGACTCCCTCCGTCTATTTGAGTTGACAGAATGCTAATGTGACAGTTACAAAAGTTACTTTTTGGAATGCAAAAAAAAAAAAGGACTCCACTTTCTACTTTTTTTAACAATTCTTATATTACTTCCAAAAAAACAATAACTACATTTTGTAATTAATTACTAAACTTTAAATTTTTTTTATCGTTTTGATACGATTAAATAACAGCTTATAAAAATGTTATATATTTTTCATTAAATAATAATCTAATAAATAAACTATAAACAATTATTTTTATTTTTATTTAGACATGGTAATTTAATAGTAAAACATTTTTAATTTAAATTATTAAATTTTATTATTGGTAGGTAAATATTATTTTAATAATAATTACGTATATTGAAAATTTCATAATTTTTATTTTGAAAAATTATTGTAAACATATTAAAAATTTAACAAAAATATTAGCTATTAAATCTTAATTTTAAAAATATTTTTTACACTTTTTGATATTTGACGTACTTTAATAAAGTTAATAAAGTATAAGTAAATTTTGAGTTTGAGAAATCGGAAATTTTGAGTTTGATAATTCTTATGACCCTTAAATATCAAATATGATTTTTTTTTTTTTAATTTCCATCAATGTGAACCCGTAAAATATAAGTATGGTTTCCTATAATACATAATAAAACATTTTCTTTACAATAAAAAATACTAACACGTATAAAAATAATTGAAAAATGAACTTTGACTCACCATAAAAACGAATTTTTTTAGCACAATAAATATAAAAAATATAAAAAAAATTTTTAATATTATTTTTAATATTATTTTTAAAATTTTTAAGTTTGTTCAATTTTTAATATTTTAAATAATTTTGAAACAAAAATATATTTTTCATTATATTTAATTATTAGAAAAAATATTATTTTAAAATAAAAATAAATCAAATATTTTCTTTTATTAAGAGGTTAATGTTTGACATTGAAATACATAGCCCATGCTTCACAATTGTTATACCATGGATCCTGATCCACATTACAATATGGATTAAGGTTAAGGTCCATTTACACATGTAAATTTAACGATTGTTTTTTTAACATTTTGGATTTTTAGCTAACTTTAATTTTTTTTAACTGCTTCATCACCCACTCGTCATTGGAATGACTCAATAATAACAATAGACATTGATGATAATAAAAGTTGCCTCCTAAAATAGCTTTATCTATGAATAGTGTCATTTTCTCCATAGTTTTCATTATATCAAAGACGATGATTGTTAGTTTTAACCAGTAATCATTTCTTATTTACTTATTTCTTTACTTATTTAGTTTATAGCTTTTAATATAAGTCATAAATAAAGATATATTGTTGGTAATTTTTTTATGCAGATGGTTTGACAAGTTTACCGCTTTGTTTTGCCAGAGTTTTGATCTCTTAAGTTTAGGTAATAATAGCAAATCTTCAATTCTTCACTGACTTGTAAAGGTTGATTTTTCTAGAGAAGATTAATATCCAATAATAAAAGATCAAGCTTGAAGCTGCTCTCCTTGGACAATGACATCTGAATCACTCCAAGGCATCACTATCTCAAGCAAATATGGATTAAAGAGGTGTATCAGGTCGCTGGGCAGCGACTCCCTTTGCCACCGCTGTTGCTCTTCCCGGCTAGATTTTCTTCTCAATATCAAAGGGTTTTTACCCTAAAGTTAAATTACAATAGACTTGGGCTTTGCTTATGTATTGGCCCATCAATATGTCAAAATCTCCAAATATGTATTGATGTACTGATGTTTTAATTATAATATAATATAGGAGTTTTTATATAAATAAATCAAAAACTAAAATACTTTACAAAAAATGGTTGCCCTTAAAAACTTTAAAACTTTTAAAAATGCTTTTATAAAATTAATTTTTTCAATTTTATATGGCTCGTTATTTTTACTGTTTTTATTTTTAAGATTTTTTTTTTCAATATTTTTTCCTTTTACTAATTTTTTTAACTCTTATTTTTTTAATATTTTTTTACTGTCTTCATCTATTTTTTCTTAATATTTTTTGCTTAACATTTTTTCTATTTTTATAGTACTATATTTTTTTTTTCAACATTTTTTTCTAATGTCTTTATCTTTTTTTGTTTCAAATTTTTTTTGCTCAACATTTTTTTTATTTTTAAGGTATTATCTTCATTTTATTCTCAATTTTCTTTTCTTTTTTTATATATATTTTTCTCTTAGAACCTTTTTTTTTTCGAATGAATTAAACATCTTCAATTGTTATTAAACCAAGTAATAAATATTTTCAACTGTTGTAACAACAATAAATAAACAAAATTTTCTTCTTTTATATTTCTAAAAAATAAGGATTTTATTTTTTTTTACTTTAACTTGTTTATTAAAATGTCTAACTTTTTTTTTCAAAAAAAAAAATTATTTGATACTTATTGATCATCAATATATAACAAGCTTACAATCCTTATAATATATTTGCAACATTAACAAAAAAGTCCAAAAAAATTAAAAAAAATCAACAAAAATGAACAAACCAACCAATAAAAATAACTAAAAACAACAACTGAAATAACAAAATAACAAAAATCAACAAAATTTTATGTTGTTGATTTTTGTTGTTTGTTAGTTGTTGATTATTGTTGATTTTTTACTATTTTTAAATTATTTTTTCATTATTAATGACAAAATTAAGGCCATAAATAAAATTTTTACTTTTCTTAGTATTAATGATAAAAATAATAATTATATATATATATATATATATATATATATATATATATATATATATATATATATATCATAATTTTTAATGTTATTTTTTATTTTTAACAAAAATCAATAAACATAAACAAAGAAAAACAACAAAAACAATTGAAACCTACAACTGAAAACAACAAAAAACAACAAAAGTAAAAAAAATTGTAGTTGTTGATTTTTGTTTATTTGTGTAGATTTTTGTTGCTATTTGTTGTTTTTCCTGTTTTTTCATCATTAATAATAAAATTAAGACTATAAATACAATTTTTACTTTTATTAGTATCAATAATAAAAATAATAATTTTTTTGATATATTTCATAATTTTTTTGTTATTTTTTATTGAAAAAATAATTATTGAATACTATTGGTAATTTTTACTTTAATTAGTTTAATTTCTAAATTATAAATAATTATAAAAAAATAATTATTGAAGACTATGACTAATTTTTTGTTTAATTAGCTTAATTTTTATATTATAAATAATAGTAATGTAATACCCTATATATTATTTAAATAAAAAGGGATAATTTCTTTCAAGTAGTATTACTAACAATTATTTTTGTATCATATTATATTTTATTTATTTATGTTCATATTATTTAAGGGTTATTAATATATGAGAGTATTACTTACTTAATGTTTAGAATTTCATTGTCTATTAATATCAATATTATTATTATTATTATTAGTGCTATTCTAAATTATATTAAATTTATTGTCTATATGTGTGTCTATAAACCAATATATATATATATATATATATATATATATATATATATATATACCCATCAAAAAGAACCCGAAGAACCCTCCCCTGTCACCCACACCTTCCTCACCACCATCATCATCGATGCTCCCTTTACCGGCGCCACCCTCACCTCCACCAAAGGACCTAAGCTCGCGGTCTGCTGCTGCACTTCTTCTTCTTCTTCTTCTTTCCCAGTCAGGCAGCCAGCTCCCTCCCTGCGCGCGCAACAGCACTCTTCTGCCATCTTCGTCCCTCCGCTGTCATTGCCTTCTACTCCGCCTGTGCTGCCTCTCAGCTGCGACCTACTGCTCAATCTTCTCCATTTTTCCCAACGACAGCAAGCTCTTCCTCCTCTTCTCCCTCGTTCTGCTGGCAGTGAGTAACACTCACTTGATTCCTCCTTCCTTCCTTCGATTTTTGCTTGACTTTGATAGATCCTAGGTTAGTTAGGGTTGTTTAGTATGTATTTGAAGTTGGTTTCAATTTTTTCGGATGTTTTTCGGTAAATTAGTTGAATTTCCAGAATTTATTTAATGTTTATTTGGTTTTATTAGATATTTATTTAGGTATAATTAGTAATTAGGGTGGTTATGGTTAATTATTTTTGAGTGAATTAAATTTATTGAAATTTTTAGGAATTATTGTAAATTTGGTAGAATTTTTGAAAATGTTAGTAATATTTTGTTAATTTTTGAAATTATGGTTAAAAATTATAAAATTTTAATGATTGAGGTTGTTATTAAATATTATTAATTTTAGAACTCAAATTATAAATTTTGTGATTTTTATACTATTTTTATAAATATTTTTGAGTTTATGCCAAATTTGATTCTAGGTTAAATAATATATATTTGGAAATTTTTTTGTTGATTAAATATTTTAATTATATTAGGGAAGTTTATTTTGAGAAAAGGAATTTTTGGCATGATTAAATAATTTTAAGGAATTAATTTTAGTATTAATAGCACATTATGCAATTTATATATTCTAGGGGTAAAAATCTAATTTTACACTAAATATGGTAAAATTTATATTTTAATTAGTTTTATTAATATTTAAAGGGTTTAGACAATTTCTATAAAATTAATTGATATTTCTATCTAAGTAGTGCAAATTTTAAATATCAAATTCCAAATATATATATATATATATATATATATATATATATATATATATATATATATATATATATATATATATATATATATATTCATATAATACATTACCAAGGTTTTAATTTGGATAATAATTATATTTATATTGTTGGTGACGGAATACAAATTTAATTGTTTAATTTTGAATAATTGAGATTTTATTTATTCTAGTATATTTGTATGTGAAATATATTTGAGCGTGAAATATATTTGAGAAAAATGTTAATACTTCTCGATATTCTGTTGAGTTGTGATCTCGGTCAAGGCTAAATGTGGTTTTGGGAGCCCGACTCGAGTGTGGATGTTTATGGTTATTAGAAGTGCATTTTCTATGCAGGTCTGGCTCTACCTTCGGTAGAGAGATGTCCGTTTTACAGAGGAGACTCTACCGAAATTTCGATAGATTTTCTCGTAAAATGTGATACTCGTAAAATTTCTACCGTTAGTTAGGATAAATCCTGTCTGTCGAGTCTTGTCCGATTTTTCTCGAGTCAGTCTGGAATTTCATTATTCTGTTGATTTCTGATTTTGATTCCTTAGTCATGTTTTACAAATCGATTCATTATTTTTCTTTTAGAGCATATCGGAGCAGAAGCTGTGAGACCGAGGCAGACGCGTGGTCGTCAGCCTTCGCATTCATCCTGTAAGTCAATAGAACGATCTGTGCATGTGTTTATTTAAAGAATGCATGTGCTCGTATTTCTATTATATTGATTATATGATTTATTTAATTTAATGCTATTATTTACGATTTAAATGCATTTTATTTAATTAAAATCGATTTGAGAAATTTTGGCAGAACGGGCTACCTGGTGGGCTTCACCAGGACTATGTGCACATGGTAGAGATTGAGAGATGGATCCGATAATTGTATTATTGATGAATGTTAAACTGGGACGGGTGCCTCAGTGGAAGCCCTTGCTCTCGGGGATCGCCAGTGATTGTAAAGTCAAAAATGGACTGGGATGGGTGCCTCAGTCGATGCCTTTGCTCTCGGGGACCGCCAGAGCCATATATTTGGATTAAGTGAATGACTACGGCTTGGTGCCTCGGTTGATGCCTTTGCTCTCGGGGATCGGTAGTCTAGTTGGAAGAAGTGGGCCCAGTTGGCCATTTAGATTTTGGGTTTAGGGTTCTACCGAGATTTTCAAAAGCTATACTTATATATTATAAATTATTTTCACTATAAACATATATAGTTTTCAAAGGTTTTCAAACCGTACAGCTCTTTTTATTGACTTACTCAGTGAGGTCTGATTCCCCTCAATTTATTTTTTTCTCAGGAGCTTGGGAGTTCAACCTCAGACTACCTCCACGCCGGGTTTCTTCTTCACCGGCTATTTTATGTAGGTCATTGTAAGCTGTACTGTGTGTTAATCTAGGCTGCTGCAGTAGTATTTATACTAAGGATTTGTATGGTTTAAACATACTTGTGTAATTTATTTGTGTAAACCACGCTTATGTACAAGATTCAAATTCGATTTATAATATGAGATGTTGAAGAACATTATTATTTAAACAGTTGAATTTGTGTAATTTGAGAAAAATCAGTTTGATAATGTGTTCTATTTTAAAATAAAGTTTTAAATTGAAAGGAGTTATTTACTTTTTATTTTCTTTAAGGCTTACTACGGGTATCGGGGGCCTTATACCTACCCATTCCCTAGTGTCGGTCACGTGCTCTTGGGTTCGGGTCGTGACAAAGTTGGTATCAGAGCATGAGTTCGATTAATTGTCCATGTCTGTCTTTCTATATAACTACTGCAGCTTTAGGATTGATAATTGTCTTTGAGATGTTATTGTTTCTAATTCCGCATTGTTTTAAATATTCTTACCCCGTTTTAAATTCGATTTTCCTTGTCTTCTTTTCAAAATGAGGCGTGTGCGTACCGACCCTGATGTCGATCCAACCCTTAGACTTGATGAGCAGTCTGTGCACGATGAGGCTCCCCTTCCTACTCCACGTCGTAGGGGTAGAGGTAGAGGTAGAGGTCGAGCCAGGGTAGCTACAGCTGAGATTCCTGATCAGCAGCCAGGCGAGCCTAAAGCCCCAGCTGTTAATCCTACAGCCTTTGTAGCTGGACTGGTAGGGATTAATCAGGGTCTGGCAGCATTAAATCAGGCAATGCCCTTTGTACAACAGATGCTACAGCAGAGGAACCAGGTTATGTCAGACACTGAAGCAGCACTTCTTTACTCTCGGATCGGTAGAGTTTCTTTTGACGGTACGGGTGATGCCTTAGACTTTATTAATGCGATTGAGGCACGCATCAGGACTGGACACATGGATTATCAGAGGATTATGATTGTGGAGTTGTCGGTTCAGGCGGCTGCTCAGGATTGGTTTATGCAGTCGATTCAGCCATCAATGCACGAGCTGACTTGGCCAGAGTTTAAGGACCACTTTTTGAGATTTTTCTATCCTCCAGCCACCAGAGATGCCTACAGATGGCAGCTACTCCACATCACTAGAGGTGATAGATCAGTGGAGGACTATACCAGAGAGTTTAATAGACTGTCCCGACATGCAGAGGATATTAGAAGGGACCCTTACAGAGCAGTGGAGCTGTATGTTACTGGATTGGGACCCGCTTTTATTGGTATGCGTACCGAGGACCGCACCCTAGAGAGTGTGATTAAGGAGGCCCGTTTGATTGAGAGGTGACACATCCACTAGGGCACCATAATAGATCCTTATATGGTCGGGGGCAGTGGATATGGTGTAGCTCCCGGGTACCAGCAGCCAGCATTTCACATTGGTAGTTTGAGTCAGCAGGCTGCGGGTAGTTCTCAGCAGAGTGGTAGGAGGTCCAGGACTCACTGAGTTGGCCGACATGGTTATGCCACGAACAGGAGAACCGACAGGAGTCACAAATTTGGTGCAGGAGTTAGTAGCAGTAGTAGTGGGTAGAGTTCAGGGCAGAGTAGTTCTGGGTCTGGAGCCAGTGCTTGCGTGAGTTGTGGATGATTTCATCAGGGCCCGTGTCATATGTTGATGGGCGCTTGCTTCAGATGTGGGCAGGTTGGACATCTTGCCAGAGCTTGTCCCCACTCTGAATACCAGCCACAGTACGTTCAGGGTTCATCTTCATCAGTGGCTCAACCCTACTATTCGATGCCTCATCAGTATCGAGCACCCATACAGCCACAACAGAGACCGCCTCAGCCTATGAGTCAGCAGGGTCGAGGTTCAGTTGGTAAACCTAGCGGACATGGTTTTGCGCAGCCTTCGACTTCTCAGCAGGCAGGTCGTGGTCAGGCTCAAGTGTTCACTTTAACACCACAGGATGCTCAGACTTCGAATGCAGTGGTAGCAGGTATTCTCTTAGTCTGTGCATGCGATGCAGACACCACAGGATGCTCAGACTTCGAATGCAGTGGTAGCAGGTATTCTCTCAGTCTGTGCATGCGATGCTAAAGTGTTGTTTGATCCTGGTGCTTCACATTCCTTCATTTCTCCTATGTTCGCTTCAAGAATCGAGTGGCAGCCTTCTAGGTTGTCCTTTCCTCTATCTGTGTCGACTCCTCTTAGTGACAAGTTGGAGACAGATGTCTTCTTTCCTTCGTGTCCGGTGATAGTTGATGGTAGAGAACTATGAGTGGACTTAGTATTGCTTGACGTACTGGAATTCGATGTCATTTTGGGCATGGATTGGTTGTCGAGGTATTATGCCTTTATAAATTATAGAGAGAAAGAAGTGGTGTTCAGAATTCCAGATGAAGAAGAATTCTGTTTTAAGGGTGAAAAGAGCTCCATGCCTCATAATCTCATTTCTATCATTTCAGCCCGGAAGATGCTTAGAAGGGGTTATCAGGGATACTTGGCAGTGGTAAGAGATGTTGAGAAGGAGAATGTGGCAATTGAGCAGGTGCCAGTGGTGTGTGAATTTATGGATGTCTTTCCTGAAGAATTACCAGGATTACCACCAGACAGAGAGATAGAGTTCTGTATCGATGTCATACATGGTACAGATCCTATTTCTATGCCACCTTACAGAATGGCACCAACTGAACTACAGGAGCTGAAAGAGCAGTTGTAGGAGTTGCTTGATAAGGGTTTTATTAGACCTAGTACATCGCCTTGGGGTGCTCCGATGTTATTCGTGAAGAAGAAGGATGGTAGCCTTTGCCTTTGTATCGACTACCGACAGTTGAATAAGGTCACCATCAAGAACAAGTACCCACTTCCGAGGATTGATGATCTGTTTGATTAGCTTCAAGGTGCTACATGCTTCTCTAAAATAGACCTGAGATCTGGGTATCATCAGTTGAGAATCAGAAGAGGTGATGAGCCCAAGACAGCCTTTCGAACAAGATATGGCCATTATGAATTTTTAGTAATGTCCTTTGGGTTGACTAATGCTCCAGCAACCTTTATGGACTTGATGAATCGGGTGTTCAGGCCATACTTGGATCGGTTCATGATAGTTTTCATTGACGATATCTTGGTTTATTCCAAGAGTGAGGCTAAGCATGTGATGCATCTAAGAAGGGTACTTCAAACCTTAAAGGAGCACAGGTTGTATGCCAAATTCTCAAAGTGCGAGTTCTGGTTGCATCAAGTGGCATTTCTAGGCCATGTGGTTTCTCGAGATGGCATACAGGTGGACCCTAAGAAGATAGAGGCTATTACAGAGTGGTCAAGGTCGACTACAGTTAGGGAAGTATGGAGTTTCCTGGGTCTAGCAGGCTACTACAGAAGATTTGTGAAGGACTTCTCTAGAATTGCTGCACCTTTGACAAGGTTGACCCAGAAGAGTGCTAAGTTTGTATGGATAGACAAATGCGAAGAGCACTTTCAGTTATTGAAGAACTTATTGACGTCGGCTCCAATTCTAACTTTACCCTCTAGGAATGAAGGTTATACAGTGTATTATGATGCTTCCAGAGTAGGATTGGGCTGTGTGTTAATGCAAAATGGCTAAGTGATTTCTTATGCTTCGAGGCAGTTAAAGAAGCACGAGCAGAACTATCCTACTCACGATCTGGAGATGGCAGCCGTGGTGTTTGCTTTAAAAATATGGAGGCATTACTTATACGAGGTGACGTGTGAGATATACACTAATCATAAGAGCTTGAAATATATTTTCTAGCAAAGGGACTTGAATCTGAGGCAGAGGAGATGGATGGAACTCCTTAAGGACTATGATTGCTCCATTTTATACCATCCAGGCAAGGCAAATGTTATTACGGATGCCTTGAGTAGAAAATCAGCAGGCAGCTTTGCCCATATTAGCACAGAGAGAAGGCCCATTATCAAAGAGTTGCATGGGTTGATTGATCACAGGTTACAGATGAAAGTTACCCGAAAGTGCCTTTTAGCTCAATTCAGTGTATGATCAGTATACTTGGATCGGGTTAAGGCAGCTCAGAGCAGAGACCCCCAGTTGCAGAGAATCATGTATGAAGTACAACAAGGGCAGTCGCGAGACTTTATGATTGACAGAGAAGGTGTATTGTGGTTGGGCACTAGGATTTGTGTGCCAGATGTTGATGACTTGAGAAAGGAGATTATAGAAGAAGCACATTTTTCTGCATATAGTGTTCATCCGAGCTCTACCAAGATGTATCATAATATGAAGGATACATATTGGTGGAATGGAATGAAGAAGGACATTGCAGAGTTTGTATCCAGGTGCTTAACTTGCTAGCAAGTAAAGCTTGAACATCAGAGACCCTCGGGACTGTTACAACCCATGCCAATTCCTGAATGGAAATGGGATATGATAGCCATGGATTTCGTGATTGGGCTACCTCGGACTACTGGAGGTTATGACGCTATTTGGGTGATTGTTGACAGGTTAACTAAGTTAGCACACTTTCTGCCTATAAAGAAGACGTACTCTACTGATAGACTGGCAAGACTTTATGTCAATAGGATTGTTTGTCTACATGGAGTACCTGTGAGTATAGTGTCGGATAGAGGAGCCACCTTTACCTCAGTCTTCTGGTAAGAATTACATAAGGCCTTGGGTACCGGATTGGATTTTTGTACGGCCTTCCACCTCAGACAGATGGTCAGTCAGAGAGAACCATCCAGATGTTAGAAGATATGCTGAGGATGTGTGTAATGGATTTTGGAGGACAATGGGATTCACACTTGCCATTGATTGAGTTTGCTTATAATAACAGCTATCATGCTAGCATCGAGATGGCTCCGTATGAGGCACTATATGGTAGGAAGTGTAGATCACCTTTGTGTTGGGAGATTGGTGAAAGGCAGTTAACGGGACCAGAGTTGGTGCAGATCACTTCAGAGAAAGTCCCTATTATTCAGCAGCGATTGAAGCCAGCCTTCAGCAGACAGAAGAGCTATGTTGACCCTAGGAGGAAGGATGTATCCTTCATGGTTGGAGACATAGTGTTCCTGAAGGTGTCTCCAATGAAAGGAGTTATGAGATTTGGCAAGAAGGGTAAGCTAGCTCCCAGATACATTAGACCGTTTGAGATTCAGTCTAGAGTAGGTGAAGTGGCGTATAGGTTGGTGTTACCACCAGAACTATCGAGAATCCATCCTGTATTTCATGTGTCCATGCTGAGAAAATACGTCCCTGATCCATCTCACGTGTTGCAACCTCAAGCCGTAGAGCTTAGCGACGATTTGACTTAAGAAGAGTACCCGGTGGCGATTGTGGATCGCCAAATCCGACAGCTGCGGACTAAGGAGATACCGATGGTGAAGGTGCTATGGAGTAACCATTCCGTAGAGGATTGCACTTGGGAAACTGAAGCCGAGATGCGAGTTTCATTTCCGTATCTTTTTCCCTTTTAGTCTCGTAATTCCTCTTTTCTTTTCTTTCTTTTCTTGAATTCGAGGACGAATTCATATAAGGAGGGGAGACTGTAATACCCTATATATTATTTAAATAAAAAGGGATAATTTCTTTCAAGTAGTATGACTAACAATTATTTTTGCATCATATTATATTTTATTTATTTATGTCATATTATTTAAGGGTTATTAATATATGAGAGTATTACTTACTTAATGTTTAGAATTTCATTGTCTATTAATATCAATATTATTATTATTATTATTATTATTATTATTAGTGCTATTCTAAATTATATTAAATTTATTGTCTATATGTGTGTCTATAAACCAATATATATATATATATATATATATATATATATAATATATATATATATATTTATATTTATATTTATAGATATAGATGTAGGGTTTAATTATTATATGGGTATGTATATTAGTAGGTTATATGATACATATATATATGTATGTATATGTGTATATATATATATATATACCCATCAAAAACCCTATCTATGTATATATATAATTATATATGTATATATTTATATATACATGTATATATATATATATATATATATATATATATATATATATATATATATATATATATATATATATATATATATATATATACCCATCAAAAAGAACCCGAAGAACCCTCCCCTGTTACCCACACCTTCCTCACCACCATCATCACCAACACTCCCTTCACCGGCGCCACCCTCACCTCCACCAGAGGACTTGAGCTCGCGGTCTGCTGCTGCACTTCTTCTTCTTCTTCTTCTTCTTTCCCCGTCAGGCAGCCAGCTCCCTCCCTACGCGTGCGACAGCACTCTTTTGCCATCTTCGTCCCTCCGCTGTCATTGCCTTCTACTCTGCCTGTGCTGCCTCTCAACTGCGACCTACTGCTCAATCTTCTCCATTTTTCCCGGCGACAGCAAGCTCTTCCTCCTTTTCTCCCTCGTTCTGCTGGCAGTGAGTAACACTCACTTGATTCCTCCTTCCTTCCTTCGATTTTTGCTTGACTTTGATAGATCCTAGGTTAGTTAGGGTTGTTTAGTATGTATTTGAAGTTGGTTTCAATTTTTTTGGATGTTTTTCGGTAAATTAATTGAATTTCCAGAATTTATTTAATGTTTATTTGGTTTTATTAGATATTTAGTTAGGTATAATTAGTAATTAGGGTGGTTGTGGTTAATTATTTTTGAGTGAATTAAATTTATTGAAATTTTTAGGAATTATTGTAAATTTGGTATAATTTTTGAAAATGTTAGTAATATTTTGTTAATTTTTGAAATTATGGTTAAAAATTATAAAATTTTAATGATTGAGGTTGTTATTAAATATTATTAATTTTAGAATTCAAATTATAAATTTTGTGATTTTTATACTATTTTTATAAATATTTTTGAGTTTATGCCAAATTTGATTCTAGGTTAAATAATATATATTTGGAAATTTTTTTGTTGATTAAATATTTTAATTATATTAGGAAGTTTATTTTGAGAAAAGGAATTTTTGGCATGATTAAATAATTTTAAGGAATTAATTTTAGTATTAATAGCACATTATGCAATTTATATATTCTAGGGGTAAAAATGTAATTTTACACTAAATATGATAAAATATATATTTTAATTAGTTTTATTAATATTTAAAGGGTTTAGATAATTTCTATAAAATTAATTGATATTTCTATCTAAGTAGTGTAAATTTTAAATATCAAATTCCCAATATATATATATATATATATATATATATATATATATATATATATATATATATATATATATATATATATATATATATATATATATTCATATAATACATTACCAAGGTTTTAATTTGGATAATAATTATATTTATATTGTTGGTGACGGAATACAAATTTAATTGTTTAATTTTGAATAATTGAGATTTTATTTATTCTAGTATATATGTATGTGAAATATATTTGAGCGTGAAATATATTTGAGAAAAATGTTAATACTTCTCGATATTCTGTTGAGTTGTGATCTCGGTCGAGACTAAATGTGGTTTTGGGAGCCCGATTCGAGTGTGGATGTTTGTGGTTATTAGAAGTGCATTTTCTATGCAGGTCTAGCTCTACCTTCGGTAGAGAGATGTCCGTTTTACAGAGGAGACTCTGTCGAAATTTCGATAGATTTTCTCGTAAAACGTGATACTCGTAAAATTTCTACCGTTAGTTAGGATAAATCCTGTCTGTCGAGTCTTGTCCGATTTTCCTCGAGTCAGTCTGAAATTTCATTATTCTGTTGATTTCTGATTTCGATTCCTTAGTCATGTTTTACAAATCGATTCATTATTTTTCTTTTAGAGCATATCGGAGCAGAAGCTGTGAGACCGAGGCAGACGCGTGGTCGTCAGCCTTCGCATTCATCCTGTAAGTCAATAGAACGATCTGTGCGTATGTTTATTTAAAGAATGCATGCGCTCATATTTCTATTATATTGATTATATGATTTATTTAATTTAATGCTATTATTTACGATTTAAATGCATTTTATTTAATTAAAATCGATTTGAGAAATTTTGGTAGAATGGGCTACCTGGTGGGCTTCACCAGGACTATGTGCACATGGTAGAGATTGAGAGATGGATTCGATAATTGTATGATTGATGAATGTTAAACTGGGACGGGTGCCTCGGTGGAAGCCCTTGCTCTCGGGGATCACCAGTGATTGTAAGGTCGAAAATGGACTGGGATGGGTGCCTCGGTCGATGCCTTTACTCTCGGGGACCGCCAGAGCCATATATTTGGATTAAGTGAATGACTACGGCTTGGTGCCTCGGTTGATGCCTTTGCTCTCGGGGATCGGTAGTCTAGTTGGAATAAGTGGGCCCGATTGACCATTTAGATTTTGGGTTTAGGGTTCTACCGAGATTTTCAAAAGCTATACTTATATATTATAAATTATTTTCACTATAAACATATATAGTTTTCAAAGGTTTTCAAACCATACAGCTCTTTTTATTGACTTACTCAGTGAGGTCTGATTCCCCTCAATTTATTTTTTTCTCAGGAGCTTGGGAGTTCGACCTCAGACTACCTCCACGCCGGGTTTCTTCTTCATCGGCTATTTTATGTAGGTCATTGTAAGTTGTACTGTGTGTTAATCTAGGCTGTTGCAGTAGTATTTGTACTAAGGATTTGTATGGTTTAAACATACTTGTGTAATTTATTTGTGTAAACCACGCTTATGTATAAGATTCAAATTCGATTTATAATATGAGATGTTGAAGCACATTATTATTTAAACAGTTGAATTTGTGTAATTTGAGAAAAATCAGTTTGATAATGTGTTATATTTTAAAATAAAGTTTTAAATTGAAAGGAGTTGTTTACTTTTTATTTTCTTTAAGGCTTACTACGGGTATCGGGGGCCTTATGCCTACCCATTCCCTAGTGTCGGTCACGTGCCCTCGGGTTCGGGTCGTGACAAGTAAGTTTCAAAATTTTAAAAAATTGTTATTTTGAACATAAAATTAAATTACTTAAAATATACAAATTAAATAAAATACATACAATCAACTTAAATTAAATATTTCTTCAAAAATAATAAATAGATAAAAACAATTATAGAAAAAATGAAAAAAAAAAGAAAAAGATAAAAAAAGAAGAAATACACTAAATGCCAAAATTATGTTAAAAATTTCAAAAATAGATCAAATTCATAACATAATTGAAAATGAAGCAAACAATAGTGAAAACAAAAAATGCCCAGCCATAAAAAGAAATTATTTACATTAACCAGGATATCTAACGAAATTTCCTCTATAATATATGTTTGTTGTTTGAGAAAAAAAAAACGACAAACATTGTTTTCTCAAGGGCTTGGGACACTATATGCACTGTCGATGACCAACTAAATCTATTACCATCTCTAGCCTGGTTGTCATGGCTATAACTAAGAAATGAATTTTTACGTTATAACTAACGAATATACATGCACAAACTAATTAATTTAAAGTTATAATTTTAAAAAACTAACAAATCTCCACTCACATAATGCTACAATAGTAGTCAATAACAATATTGCAACAATTTGATAAGACATGTCTTTATATATTAATCTTTATGATGATTTTCTTTTTTCCCTTGATTTTGTTTTGTAGCTTATGTATTTAAACATTTTGAAATTTTACTTTGAGTACACTTGTACCAAAACAAGACTTCTACAGTTGGAACTACTTTGTAGGAGCAGATCATTTACCTCAGCCTTCTCTAAATCTCAAACTATCAAAAACTTCCAAGCAAATGTGCTAAAGTTTATATTCGTAAGTTCATTTTACTTTAAGGCATGTTGCCGAGTGCTACAATAATGGTGGAAGTAGAGGAGAAGCAGCATTTCATCAACAAATGCAGACAAAAACAACAACAACGGCAAGAAACAAAAAAGAAAAAGAAACAAGGTGAAGAAATTTACTGCAATAGTACTAGAGCAACAAGAAGCTGATCAATGACAGACTCAAATTGATGGAGAAGAGGAAGAGGAAGAGGAAGAAGATCAAATTAATGAGAAGACAAACAAACAAACAACAACAATAATAAGAAGAAGAAGAAAAAGAAGAAGGATGACCCTAAAGACAACAACAATGATAAGAGGAAGTGTTAAAAGAAAAAAAAAAAAAAAAAAAAGAGAAAGCAATTTTGAGTTTCACACGTATGATAGACTTTTAATTTATGTTGCAATATAAACAGGGGGTCCATGATATAATTTGCCGATGTCTCATCATGTTACTCTCATGATCTTTCTCTTGGCAAGTTCATAGTAAAAAATAATAATATTATTTTTATATGTGTGTTTGATTATTATGGAATATTTTTAAAAATTAATGAGATGCAATTTAGAATAAAATGACTTAAAATGTATATGGATTTTCTAATTTAATAATAGTAATCTTTTTCTAGAAATGATATATATACACATTTTAAGAAAAATAAAGAATTATTATATGACAATTATTAAATTTGCAATATTGTTTAATTTTTATTATTTCATTATTTCAAAATGAGTTTATTGATAGAAAAAATAAATGAGTTAAGGAGGTTTTGCTTTGTACAATTAGAAAAAAAAAGTTCTACCAACCAAGACTATGGAAAAAGCATGTAATTAAAGTACAAAATATAATATTTTATTATTGTTAAACTAAATATTTTTTATTAAGTGGTTAATATTTCGTTTATTTTTTATTTAATAAAAATATATTTATTTAAAATAAAAATATACTAAATACTTTTAAGAGAAATTTATAAAAAATACTCAATTTTTAAATGTTATCAATAAGAAAACTTCAAGTTTTTATTAATTACAAAACTACTATATCATAATTACACGAGTACTTTTCGTATTTTAAAAAATACACCCATTATTTTCTTTTTAATTTTTTTTAATTTCTCTACTTTTTTTTTATCAATTTCTTAACGTATTTATTCCCTTCTTTTTGTTTTCTCTTATTTTTTACTCTTTTTGTAAATTTTTATTTTTTTTATTTTTTCTCCTTTCCTTTTTTTTTTCTTTTTAATTTCTCTTTCTTTTTTTCATTTTCTTTTTTTTTTTTTATAAATTTTTATTTTCTCTTTTTTTTTATGTCCATCATTTTTTCCTTTTTCTCCTTTTTTTTCAAATTTATTTTTCCTTAATCTTCCCTCTTGTTTTTTTTTTTAATTAGTGAAGTATTAGCCAATATATTTTTTGAGATTTTATTTCATAATTTCTCAAATGAGTTATAAAAATACATAGAATGTGATGGTCAAAATATAAGCAACTGACATGTAACAAAATTTCTATACGTAATTGATTATTCAAGTTTTTAATGTGTACAAGATGTAACATTCATTATGATTGAACTAATATTACTATTTCTAAAAATAATAATAGAACTTTGGGTAAGGAAAATAAAGTTATAATTTCAATTTTTGATGATTCTAAACTAGAATCAATTTTATCAATATATTTCAAGCATGCAAATTGTAATCTTAACATTTTTAAGATTTCAAGTAGTCTAATGTGTTTGTAACATACAAAACAATGTTTTATAACTTCAAATTGAAAAACCAATCCTGAAACATAAATTCATTTAAAAGAAGTAACTTATCAAATTCTAAAAATTAAGAGAGTTATATTTAAAACACTTTAAAAATTTTAAAAATAAAATTGTCACTCCATTTTCTTTTGTATCAAATACCTTTAAATTTTTTTTTTGTCAATTTAGAAAACTTTATATTTATTTTACATTTCTAGTTAAATAATTTTGTATATATTTTTGTCAATTTGGGATATTTTCCATGTATTTTTAATAATAATATAGCAATTATGGGAATTGGATTAGTTTTGGTTTTCTTCAAATAGATTATGATATAATTTAAATAATGCATCAGTAAATGAAAAATGAATATGAGTGTAGCTCAGATGGTAAAGCACTTATTGAGCATGTGAGAGGTACAAGAAACAATATCCTATATCTCTATTCTATTATTTGGTAGCATATATTTAATTATGTTGTTTTTTGATTTACTTTTAGTTTTTGATCTTGTTTTAAATGTGGAGGTGCTTTTGGTGCTTCTATTTCTAGTTTAGAAGATGTTGGTGCTTGTGAAAAGGGTGCTGAAGATAAAGAAAATGAATGTAAAGACATTAAAGGCGGAGGAGATGGTGTGAAGAAGAATGTAAAGACATTAAAGGCGGAGGAGATGGTGTGAAGAAGAAAACTTATGATTCAGAGTTTGTTGAAGTTGTTGATGGTGGTGATAAGTTAAAGGATTATGTAGGGGTATATTTTGTTTTATTAACTTTTTGTATCTTGTTGATTTCTGATACTTTGTTTTGTGTTTTTGTAATTTCTAAAAGTTATTTTTTTTTAAATTCTAATAAAACAAAATAAATACAAAATTATACAATCCTATAAATTAAATAGTTAAAAATATTAGTATGATTAAACTAATTTTTTTAATACAAAATTTAAAGGGTGTTGATGTGGTATATATTGTTATTAGTTTTTTATAATTTATTTTTTACTACTTTTTTGTTTCTGATTTAATTTTTTATTCGTAGGCTGAAGATGATTTTGTTAATCCTTATCCAAAGAAAAGGAAACATAGACCTGTCTATATTTTAAAGTCTCCATTTGTTATTGTATAGGAAACTGAAAATAAACCAAAAGTGTACAAAAAGTATATTATAATTTAAAGCTAAACATTTTTCTACAGAGTTAACCAAGTTGTAATTATTGTAATAGAAAAATTATAAAGAATGGAATATGTTTTTAAGTTTTTTGATGTTGTTGAGTCATAAGAGAATACTATCATTTTATATTGCGTTTATAATTTGGTATCATTTTTTTTTTCTTTTGGTTTCTGATAGTTTTTTAAATTTGATATCGTTTTTCCTTTTTTTTTTGGTTTCCAATACTTTTTTGTTTTTTTAATGACAATGTAGTTGTCACAAACTTTTTTTTTGTTTTCTTTTAATATGTTTATTGTATTTATACAATCTTTATTTTATGTCCAAATATTATTTTGATTTTTTTGTTTTCGATTTATTTTTAAAAATTAATTAATTAAAATAATTTTACTGATATTTTCATTTCTAAAAATTGTACAAATTCAAATTTATTTTAGATTACTTTCTGTTTATTTTTCATTTCTAATACAATAATTTAAAATACTTTCTGTTTATTTTAAATTTTTGATACAATAATTTTATATATATTTTTTCAAAATTCAAGCTCGAGCTCACATGCAACTTGTGTATTATTGAACTCAAGCTCATTAACTAAAGAGCTCGTTAAGAAACTCAATAAAGAACTCAATAAATAGCTAGTCAAGAGGTTTGATAATAGCTTGCACCTTATGAAGGTTGATAAACAACTTGAAAATCATAAAACAAATACATAAATCACCAAATATAACATTTAAAAATAATATACTCATCCAAAATAACTTCTAGACCACCTTAATGGTCATACTTAAAAAGGCACATCTTTGGTCCTTCTTTTGAGCTGGTTGAACTGTCTCAACTAGAAAGATTTGCATATAAATGGGACAACAGAACAAGAGAGCAATTGAAACCTGAAATAAAAAGTCCAATCATAACATAGCTAATGAGTTTTCAAAATAAATACAATAGTGCAGGATAAAAAAGGAAAAAAAAAAGCTCAACATATAGGGAAAACGTATTTCTCATGAAGAAATTTTGCCAAAACATTTCCTAAGACATGAGAAACCGAAAAGAAGCCAGTAATCCAACTAAACACTGCTGTCCTCTTGGCTTCTTCGACAAAATCTGCCTATCAAAGCAAGGAAAAATGTTGTTGTGACAACATTCTCTATTTTCTCTCTTTTTTTTTTTTATTTAGTACTTTTACTAATTTATTAAAAAGCACTTATTCTTACCGCATAGGCAACAGAAATGCAGAAAATGTTTCATTGACTTAGAATATATGATATTCAGACCCTCTTATTCTTACACCCAAATTTTTCAAGATTTCTCTTTAAACAAACAACAGAAGCACAAAAATTCAAATCAAACAAGGAAAAACAAAAACTTATCAAAAGAATTCAAATATAGAAATGAACAAAAAGAACAAAACAATCACTACCCAGTACAAAAAAAATCAAAGAAAAAACAATCAGTGTCATCAGATTTCAAATTGCATTTAAGAATCAGAAAATAATAACCCAGAAATGAACACACTTTCTTGCACTTAAGATCAAATATGGAGATTAATACCTTTTTTTTTTTAACCTATGATGACTGGTAATGGGGTAATAGTTGCAGGTTTTGGGCATTGTTTTATGACTAAATTCCACTAAAAACACCAAAACTATAATGCCAACAATTACCATTTTGCATTTAATGGCATTTAACTTCGTCAAGATTACCACCTCACCTTTCATTAACCATGACCAATGATCGAAGCTCACAATTCTCATATCTGTGCTCACATTCAACAAAAACCAATTTTGATTAGTTATAAACATAAATCATTAATTAAATATTGCTAAAGGGGAAAAAAAAAAGGTTCAAAAGGGGTGTAACTACTAATCATATGCTGCATTTCCATCAATCCTCGGATACCTAAATATCAAACTTGCTAATTTTCCACGAATAACATGCAATTAATAAACTTATATAGTGATAAAAACGCTCACAATTTGCATATTTCACTTTTCAGTGATGGATCCTAGGAACCATTTACTAAAGCACTTGATGTGTACTGCAAGAATCTATTATGACTAACAACACCAATTTCCCTCTCTTCAAGTGACCATAACCTGAACAAAAGACAACAATTTGTATATGAACTGGGAGCTAACCAAGTTAATCAAATAAAAAAAAAGCTACAGTCACCAGTTCATAAACTTCAAGCCCCTTGATGAAATTTGTCCAACTATCTCCCTCACATAAGAAGAAAAAGAAGAAACACAAAAAAAAAAAAAAAAAAAAAAAAAAACCTGTGACGGCAAGTCAAATAAGAAGAAAAAAAGAGGAAGACAAAAATTCTACATTCTTGAGATAAGGCACAGATGCATTTGCATAAATAAAATCACGCAAGTGATATGCATGTAATTTTAAAAAATGCGAGGTATTTTTATTGTGTAGTTATGTTTTGAGATATTTATGAAATTTTTTTTTATTTTTAATAAAAGGTTAATATTTTTTATTTTCATTTTTATCTTTAGGGTGTAGTCAGAAGAAAAAAAAAAAAATTTAAAGTCATCCGCTTAAAGTTAACTTGATTTAACCACAAGATTAAATCCTCTAATATTTGATAAAAAAAGAGGTTAATAATTTTATTACAAAATATTATTATTATTATTATTATTATTATTGAGGGAATTAATTTTTTTTTTGAAGTAGTATACATATTGTTAAAAAGTAGAAAATGGCCCAAGTTTTTTGTTGCATCGTAACATTGGTGGCCCACTTTTTTGTTGCACTCTAAAAAGTAGCTTTTTTAACTGTCATGTCAGCGTTCTGTTAAATCAAACAGACGGGGCATTGATTGTAAATTTTTGAAAGTTGATGGTTACATTTGCAATCGAAAATTCAATAGGGTCCATTTTGAGAACACACTAAAAAGTTAGAATTGTTTATGGAATTTTTCCTTTAAAAAATAGATAATATTTTATGTTGCCATTAAATACAGTGAATAATAATATTACTAATACTAATTTTCTTTAAAAAAAATCTTTCTTTTTATTTGATTAGCTTTCCTGTATTTAGAGGTAAAAAAAAAATTTTAAAAATTTATTATGCAATGAATTTTGTAGTTATAATCCTCTACATATATCACCGTATTTTCAAGTATAGCCGTTTTTGCAACAAAACAATCATGGATTTTTTGCAAGTGACTCATCCCAAAATCTAAATACATTGTCTTTAATATAAAGTTTTTGCCAAATTCCTTTCATGTGATGGGCTGGCAAATACAATTTTTTTAAAAGAAAACTTGTGAAACAAAATTGGGGGTAAATTATTAGAATGGTTACTAAATTTTATTTATGATTTCAATTTAGTTATAAAATTTTAATTTATAACTTTTTTATCATTAAATTTTAATTTTTATTTCAAATGTAGTTTATGTCTAAAATTTTAAGCCTTAAAGTTATATAATATTATCATTTTAGTCCAAATGATTATTTCCTTACAGATAAGTCCATAAGTTCTAAAAATAATAAATAAAATAAATATATATATTTTTGTTTTTTTACATACCTTCTATTATAGAGAGTCTTATTTATTATTTGTGTTTATTTGACTAGTCTAATTTTAATAGTTTGAGAATTTTAAGATAAGAATTATTCGACGCATGATAGTAAGATGTTAGTATTTACCAAGAAATATCATAATCAATACTATAATTGTATTTAATACAATAGAAAGTTGTGTATTATTAATATTAATAGTATTATGTTTTCTAGATCATTTGTTTGGTTTAGATTAAAATAATTGCTAGATAAATGAGAAATTGAAAAGAGAGTTCAAATTCTAATAATCCATTAGGATTACAACAATTGTGCATTTTTTTAAAAAATTTAATATGAACTGTATAATAATTTTTTTTTATTAATAACTAGTAATTTAAAATTCAAATTATAAACTAAACTTATAACAAGTTATAAATATTTATTTTTTTATGAAATACGTTGATAAATGCTAAATATTTTAGTTATAATAGTCTATTTAATTCTTACAGTCTTTCTCCGTATTCAAAAAAATTTCTAAAAATATTATGTTTTGCACAAAAAAAAAATTATGAAATTTTAATTTATTGTACAATTTGTTTCTGTAATATCTCGAGTTTTTAAATATTTCTAAACTGCATCGGGATATGCAGTGTTAATAATTTTTGTATATATTTATGATTATTTTCATGAGTTTGATAATTATTAAGTTATTTTAATTGTTTTATCTTATTTTAAGATATTTACGTAAAATTTTCCTAGGAATGTTATTTTCAGGGAAATTAAAACATAAATAATTTAATATTAATTATTTTAAATAGTTTTACGAATTTGCATGAACTCATACATAATTTTAAAGTGCTAAATAAAATGTATATATGTTCATTTATTTAAATTAAATTAGGGCTTAATTAATTAACTTAATTTTTATTATTTAGTTTTAATATTAATTAATTAATTATAAGTGTATAAATTATTAAAATATATTAAAATATATGTGTGGTGAGTATTATTTGTGTGTGGGATTATATATATTATTATAATATAACGTGTGGATATATATATATATATATATATATACATTATTTTATAACAAAAATCAAAAGTTTGCATAAATGATCATTTTGCCATTGTCTTCTTCCTTCTCCTCCCGATCGCCCCATCTCCATTTTCGGCCATTTCAAGCTGATTTTCTTCCCGTCGGTGTGCCTCCAGGCGTGCCACCTCCCTTGTCAGCCACTCCCGCCGCCCCTAGCCTTCTTTTCCGGCGTTGTTTGACCAGATTTCTTCAAGGAAGCTGAAACTCCCACTCAACTCCGATCGACGTGATTTCGGCCACCGTTTTTGACACCGCAGGTCTCTATCTTCTCCTTGAGCTCCAGTGAGTATGATTCCAAGCTTTTTTTCACTTAAAATGGTCTAGATTTCCCTAGCTTTCAATTTTACAATTTCAGCCTATTAGGGTTCTTGAATTTTTGGAGCTTCAATTTGATTTTTTCAAGAAA